>OV743721.1:8307237-8906578 GCA_928272305.1 Volucella inflata | reverse complement strand
AATTCCACCCAGTGCAGTACATGAGACGGAAAAAATTAACGACAGAGGAAAAATACCACTCGTATGAGCTGGAGGCATTGGCCATCATAGAAGCGCTCAAAAGGTGGCGAGTGTACGTGTTAGGAGTGAAGTTCAGGATAGTGACCGACTGCAATGCGTTCACTATGACGATGAGTAAGAAGGATTTACCGGTACGAGTAGTGAGATGGGCACTATTGCTTCAAGATTTCCACTATGAAATTAAACATCGCTCTGGTACCAAGATTAGGCACGTGGATGCTTTAAGTCGGATGTCTTGCCTCATGCAAGAAGACCGGAAGTCTTACAATTATTTCCTTAAAATTATCTTACTATAATTCTAGGAATATAGGACAGACCCTCATCGTTTGAATCCTTAGTAGGTCGTCTTCTTTTTTCTTTTAAAATAGGATGGTTGATTCTCCTTATTTTTTTCCTTAACTGTTTGTAACTTTGATTTTTTAATTTTTTTTTATTTTCCTTGTTTACTTCACTAATTGGTTTCCACTTTCTTTTTGTAGGATATTTTTTTGGAATTGTAGGTGCTTTAGGGTTCGTTCACTTCACTTATCAGATTTAAGAGGAATGTTAAGAAGGAATATGTGAAAAAAAATTACAAAAATTTCGTTTCTAAAAAATATGGTCAATGGCAATAAAGCCAAATGAAATTTATGTTTTCCACCACTGTTTCAAATATTTAACCACTTTTTTCAACTGTTTATCCAGCGGCGATGTATTTTCGTAGGTGCACTCAGTTAAGTATCGCCGTATGTGATTAAATGCATAGAATTGCCAGGTGTCGCATTATCCGGACATGGTTTAGCAATTTAAGTTCATTTCTATCGCCCACGTTTGAAGCTTTTGATATGGGATGTCGGATGTCGGATGTCGGATGTCGGAAGAGGTTCTTCATTTATTTTCGTAGCTTTCATTTTTTTGCATCCTTTGCTGAGATGGGTAATTTTTTATTCATGTGATCAAGAACGTTACTCAGCTAGTGTTGACGATCGAGCTAAATTTTTCATTTTTTTTACAGGCTTATTTGATTGAATTATAACTTGCATTAGCATCGTAAGGAAAAAAATCATTTATGATTTTATTTATTGAAGCTATGTACAATATTGCTAGAGGACGTGTTAAGTTTTCTTTTAGAAGAAAGAAACAGAGACAAAGTAGTATGTTTGGGCTCAGTGGCTTAGGCTAGAAAGAAGGGCATATGTCGTTGTACTGTCGGAAACTATAGCATGCAAGACAACGGATCCGGCTAAACGACTTTTCGGAGGAGGCGACACACGTGGATATGGCGATTAGGTATTTATTTCTACAAAACTATCCCATTGGAATACGCTATCATGGAATTACTCCTCCGCCATAAAGGAGCATTTATCCGGCAGATAAATGTATTCATATAGACTCACTTCACGATGCCGTACTTTCGCAAAATTCCCCTTTTATTTATGTGCCCCAGATATGCGTGAATGTACTCGTTTAAATATATATCCGACTTTTCTTTGCCTCTCCGGTATCTAGAAGTCTTACAAGATGAACCTCATACTCATTTTATGTGTTCAAGGGCCTGAATACGATTTTTCCCATTTAATCACCATTTACGACAGGCAGAAGAAGAGATTTCGATATTATTATTGTTACTGCGTTACCATGCAGTCCGACTCGGCAAAAACCTTATAATGATCATCGAGAAAATCGAAAATCGAGATGATTAATGGTTCCAATTTTATTTCAAAAAACATAACACAAACGATTTAGTGTCGACATACAAAAACAGCATTGCTTTTTTTTTAGAAGAAATTGGTCTAACTCCCACTAAAACATCAACTCCCCCACTGTGCTGCAATTTTCGGATGAAGGTGGAAAATGCAAAAATATAAAGTTCGGTTGGATGTGGCGATGCTCAAAAAACAGCTCTAAAAAAAGGTGATAAAAATTGTTGGAATACAATTAACCCATCTATCGGCACATTTCCCATTAAATTAATTAAATCCAAAGTTACAACTTTATGTTACAACATTAAAAATCGACTTGACTATTTTTAATTAACTACTGACCTACTGACAAACTGACTGACTGAGACGCGGAATGCAATGCAATTCTACCTCCTCGTGGTGCATTCTGGGTAACGCTAAATGATTTGCAATACTTTACTTACAAAGATGATAGGTTCAGTCGTTCGTGGATCTCCGGAGAGAATAAACGTGTTCGGCTTTCTTAAAGTGAAAAAAAAGCAGTGACCTAGTGTTTACACCAAAGAGAATTGGTCGATATTTTGGTATTAGACTCGGTAGCCTAGCAGTTAGCGGCGCCGATCATCTAATTGTGGGATACGAGTTCGATCCCTGGAAAGACTTGACACTTTTCTTTTTTTTTTAATTAGTGTAAAATAAAAACATAAACAAAAGTCTCTAATAAAAGAAAAATCACGCGATGGATGGTGGAGAGCGCTCCGCTCTTCCCATAACGGGAGTTGCGAAAAGCAACAATGCTGTTGCCGGTGCCGTGGCGAAAGCTATCCTGAGGAGGAGGAGGTCAAGAATCACTCCTAATTCAATCAAAATGAAAATGGGTGCAGCCTTGGCAACACAAACAACACAACTACGCAAGAAAAAATCAGATGATGCGTTGATGCACATCACTGATGAAGAGCAGTATGCGGGGGGCAACAACAACTTTGCCTCTTTAGCTGCGTCCGAATCGGAAGATGAGGACGAGCAAATAAAAGATATAACCAGCAGCATTCAAGAGCTGAAAACGAAAGTGCTTGCAATAAAGCAGAGACAAACTGCGCGCAGGCAGAGGGAGCAATCCGAAGTGAAGAGCTCCCAACAACAAAAAGAGCAGAAACAACAACTGCAGCAACAACAAGATCAGCAGCAGCAGAAACAACTACTGCTGGAAACAAAAAAACAGCAGCAGAAACAACAGCAACAGCTGCAACCACAACAACAAAAAAAACAGCAGCAGCAGCAACAACAGCACCAGCAACAACAACAACAGCAGCAGAAGAAGAAGGAAAAGGTACCTCCTATCAACACTTATAAATTAGAGGTAAATGCAACCAAGGACCTATGTAAGTTGGTCATTGGTAATAACTTTAATATTAAAAGATTGGGGAACGATCGCCATGCCATCCACTGTAATACAGTGGAGGGCTATGCGAAAGTAAAAGAGCTCCTAAAAGAAACGACGACGGAGCATTATTCATTCACACCGAAGTGTGAAAAGCGGCAATCGATGCTGCTGACAGGGTTGGAACCGTCTTCTGATCCTGAGGAGATCCTGGCAGTGCTCAAAGAGAAGGAGAGCGAAGGACTCAAATTTGTGGGGGTAAAGCCATTTACCACAGCTAGAGCCAGACGGGAGAAACGGGGTCTGCCGTTTTTCCTGGTGCAGCTCAGTCCCGAAAGCCGTCTGGATAGTCTAAGGAGCATCAATGTCCTAGACTACCAGGTGGTTCACTGGGAGAAATTAAAAAGGAGCGAAGGCGTTATACAATGCGTTCGCTGCCAGAGGTTCGGGCACGCCGCGTCGAACTGCCAAATGCAGCCTCGATGCGTGAAGTGCGCAAAGAACCACAGTTCCGAGGAGTGTGCTCTGGGTAGGGACGGAGCATCCGATAGGACGCAGCTCTCGTGCGTGTTATGTGGAAACGTGGGACACACCGCAAACTATCGGGGTTGTCCTAAGTTCGCCGAGATTAAAAAAGCAAAACTGGCTCGGCAACAGAAGGTGGAGGTCAAACGTTCACCTGTTAGGCTTCAAACACCAGCCGTCACGTCCCAAATCTCCTACGCCCAAATGGTGTCAGGTAGAGGGGCTCCGGCACAGCAAGCGGCTGTTGCTTCTCCGGCGCCAATGCCGAGAACAACAGAAGCGGCACCTAACATGCTGGCCATCTTGCTCGCAATCCAAGGGCAGATGGCTCAGCTGCAACAGCAGGTGCAAGAACAGGCCAAGCGGGTGGACCAGATCTACGCTCTGCTGCCGGGTCTAACGCAACACATGTCGTTATGGGTACGCACATGGTGGAACAGACTTTGAAGGTCCTTGCGGTGAATGTTAATTCACTGATTAGGATCGAACGAAGAGCCGCGATGTTTAAATTGCTACAAGACCAAACTCCTGATGTGCTTTTCGCTAGCGAAACCAAGCTTACCGATGAGCACGAACTGGAGTACAATAATTATATTGTTAAAAGAAGAAACCGGCCTAACTCCCAACGTGGAGGCGGTGTCGCGATCTTCATTAAAGAAGGCATAGAATTCCACAGAGTGTACAAGGGAGTGTTACGCAGGTTCCGGGTGTTAGAGGCAGTCGTCATTTACATCCCGCTCCGCAGTGGAAAGCGGCTGTACTTGGCCTCTGTTAATGCATCTGGGGCTTCACAATCCACCTTATTCATCACAGAGCTCGACACACTTTTTCGACTTCTGAGGCTGGAATCGGGGGAGAATTATTTTATAATCGGCGGGGACTTCAACGCTAGACACAGAGATTGGGGAAATAATTTGCCAAATACTAGAGGGAACCTACTACTCGATTGGTGGGGTCAGCACGATGCCATGTATAGACTCGGTCTTAAAGCGACGGATAACCCGTCGTTTCCAAGAGGCGGGTCTTATTTGGATCTATTACTGTATGACGAACGTTTACGACTGACAGGTACGAATTTACAAACGCTTAACTGTCTGCGCACATTCATGTATGACAGCGACCATTGCGGTTTTAGCACCGAAATCACAGTTCCCAACGAAATTGCGGAATTGGGGGAGTTTGTCCAAAGATACTCTTACAACTACAGTAAGACTCGATGGACACGCTTCTCCGCAACCTTGACAAGAGCACTCTCCTCGAACACGCTCCACCCACCGTCCAATAGGAATTTATCAAACGAGGAGATCGATAAGTACCTTAAACGAATGGACCAGACAATAAAACAAACTATGGACACTACAATACCGCGGTATAAACAAACGACTAACGAAGATATGTTCCGCAATCCTACTATTGACGCCCTGCACCGACAGAAAAGTAGACTTCTGACAAGACTGAAAAACTTATACAGACAGTTTACAGACAGACAAGACCCAGCGATTAGGACACTGAAGTCGTCGATTAAAAATATTCAAATGTTAATCAAAGAGAATTACAGAATTGCTGTAAGTTTGTATTGGAACAATAAAGTTCGGGCTGTAAACATCAGCAACCCGAATATGTTCCCGCAAATAAATAAACTATTTCGGAGAAAAAATCAAAACGACCTTCAGTGTCTTAAAATACCCCGGACAACAGACAACGAACGGTTACTAACAATAGCAGGCATTGATACAAATGAGGCCGCTGATGATGACGACTTCTTTGTTGTCGAGGATCCACAGGAGAAGGTGGAGGCCATAGGGGCGACTTTCCAGGAAGTATACAAGGCCAATGATATCATTGGCCCTAATTATGACCTGGACAATCGCGTCTTGGTGCACAACTTCTATATTCGAAATGAAGTAGAGAACTGGCGATCCGAGGGCTCTGGTTTCACCCGGTTCAGTGACGAAAATATGGCAAATAATGTCATTGTCAGAGAAGGTGACCTACCCCCGTTCATTTCGAAGGAAGAACTCCATGAGATCCTCGACACAATCAGAAGTAAGAAATCAGTGGGGACCGATGGTATTCCGAACATCGTGCTTCGACATCTTCCTCTAGAAGCGGTGGACATTTATACCACCCTTTTTAATAATGCAATGAATAATGCACATTATCCAGCGCATTGGAAAACGGCGGTGGTTCAACCTATCCCCAAAAGGGGAAAGGATATATCCAATCCGGCGAATCTCTGGTCGATAAGTCTCCTTCCGAATATCAAAAAGGTGTTCGAGAAATCAATAGAGCTCTGACTAGGTGGGTTGAGGACAAACATATAGTTCCGGATAATCAATTCGGTTTTAAGGCAGGACATGCTATCTCACATGCCGCGTCTAAACTGGTGTCCGATATCCAATGGAATAAAGCCAAAAAACAGTGCACTGGTGCCTGCCTAGTTGACTTGGAGAAGGCTTTCGACACAGTATGGTTAGAAGGTCTTTTCTACAAGCTGGCTAGTCTGGGGATCAGTAAACCTCTCTTGTACATTCTTTATAATATGCTAACCAACAGACAGTTCATCGTGAAAAATGGTGATGTGACTTCTGTTGGAATATTTCAAATTAAAAACGGTCTTCAGCAAGGCGCGGTCAATTCGCCGATCCTATTCAACATTTATACAAGCGACTTGATAGGTTCACTTCCCCATGCACTTGCGTACGCAGATGACTTGATAGCGTACAGAACAGGTCCAAAAATCGAGGTCATTAATACTCTCTTACAGCGTGACTTCGATAGGATAAGACGATTTTGCGATGACTGGAAGTTGAAAATCAACTTTCAGAAGTCGGAAACCATTCTTTTTAGGACGCCGTTGTCTGGAGCCTCTAGGGACACCAGAAAAAATTGGCGAAAGTTCTCGATCATTGGACAACACGGACAGCCTCTTGCCTGTCGAAATGTAGTCAGATATCTTGGGATTTGGCTAGATCAGTTTCTGTATTTTAACAAAAATGTAGATGCTGCTCTATCCAGAGCTAAAGGCGCTTTTGCCCTCACAAAGAGACTGTTTTATAGCAGCCAACTCGATGCGAGGGTGAAGGTAATCTGCTACATGGCCCTAATCAGGCCCATGCTGGTATTTGGGTGTCCCGTGTGGTTCAATGTACGAGCAAGCTTAATGGAAAAGATTCGGGTGTTTGAGAGGGCTTGCCTTAGGGCTTGTCTTCGCTTGTACAGAACACCAGAGTCGGAGTACAAAAAATTTTATCCTAATGAGGTCCTTTACAACAACAACAGAGACGTCGCACACGGCAGGGTGGATCGCCTTAGGTTCAGTAGGGCGGTGGGGAATCGCGATAAGAGGGATGTCGTTCGCCAGCACCAGCATTTCTGGTGGTTGAATGATGGGGAAGATGTTTCGTCGTCGTTTTCGTCAATTACGGACCAGCCTCACTAATGAGGCAGAGCTGACCAATCTATTTGCTTTGTAAATAGCGATGGCCAGCTTACATAGGTTTAGGTTAGCATTTAAGTAATATATATATATATTAGTATATACCAAGGTATATACTAATGTATGTATATAATTGTATATAATGTCTATTTGTGTGTATGTACGTATTGTATGTAGGTTAGGTAGATTAAGGTTTATTTTAAGTTAGATATTAAGTTTTTATAAAAAGTAAAAAATATTGTCCATATGCTAAGTTTTTTGATAGCAATTTTTTCTTAGCCTTAAGTATAGAAAATAAGTAATCATAAATACAATGTAAATTAAGTCGAAAGACATAGAAATACGAATTTAGAGTAGCTTAGAGTGCCTGTGTAGGGCCAGTAAGTTAGTATAAGATTGTTTAGTAATTGTAAGCTAGCATTTAAGCATTTTTTGTTAGTAAGTAAGAATTAGTGATTAAGAAAATAAAATGCATTTAAAACTAACTAACTAACTAAGATGATAGGTTCGTCAACATTAATCCTCAAAGTGAGATCACCGTAAATACCAAAAAACAAAAATCTCATAAAAAAGTAGTTTTGGTAATTTTCAATTTTCTCAAAAACTAGATGACATAAATCCATTCGGTGTTTTGTGTTCGATTCAAAATTGATATAGGCATCGACCACAGGAATCCAATTTAGCACTTCATTTGAACAATTTTGAAAAACTTGGTCCAAACTTAATTTTTTAAATTTTTTTTATCAAAATTTTGGGTTTGCATGCGAATTTCTTAAAAACTATTGATACAAATAATGTAGCTGGAACTTAGGGTTTAAGAATAGGTTTCTGACTTTTCCATTTTAAATAATTTTTTAGAAAAATTGCCCCTACCTCCTAAACGGGGCGAGATAGACCCCCCCCCTGCCATAGTAAAAAATGCTTGTTTTTGACCCTTCTATAAAAAATAAACCATTATCAATTTTTGGCGCCAAAGCTATCGTACTCTCCCCGGAAAGAGGAATGCAACCAAGAAGCTGAACGCTGCCTTATTTATGGAGTGGGAAAGGGTAATATTTATATTAATGATTGCTTAACAAAATCGAATCGCTCTCTATTTGTGGAAGCTAAGAAAACAAAAATAATTAAAAAATTTAAATACTTATGGCTTCAAAATTCCAAAATATTGATGCGTAATAATGGTAGGGTTGTTGTTATAAACCCCTTGGGAGATTAGCAAGACTGCAGGACTAATTTGTCTTTATATTTTTTCTTTAACATGTTCAACATAAATGATAACCTAGATTGCAACAACTCAATCACTTCGACCATTAAAAGTTGTCATGATAATATTTTCCATCTAAACTCAAGTAAGAACAAACGATTTTTCATTTCTCATCAGAATATCCGTAGTGTGAGGCGAAATTTTGATCTTCTTGTTTGCAACCTGGAAGCCTTTGAATATTTGCCAGATTAAATAATTATATCTGAGATATGGTTTTTTTCTTGTGAAACTTAAGACTTTTTTATTCCCGGTTTTACACGTTATGCTAAAAAAAATGAACTGTGCGCAACTGGTGGTGTAGGAGTTTTTGTGCGAGATAAGTATATAGACGAAGACTTTAAAGTGATACGCCATAGCCTGGCTAGCGCAAATTTAATTAAAATATGCTTTAGTCTACGCTCTATATATTTTGAATTTGTTTGTGTGTACAGATTACAAGCCACATCTTCTCAATCTTTTCTAGACGATTTTTCAAATTTTCTATTTAATGAAAAAGGTTCGAATATGGTCATTCTTGGTGATTTCAACATTGACATTCTTTCTACCAAAAGTGCGTCTGACTGTCTTCTTAACCTGACTACTGAAAATGGTTTCTGCTCCTTTATTAATGCTTCGTTTTGAAAATTGGCAGGAAGTCTATGCCAAAGACAACGCATCTGAAGTTTATGAATTATTTTAGAACATTCTCCAAAACTATATCAGTTCTTCTACTAAAACTTTTGTCAAACATGGAGATCAAACTAAATTAAAGCCATGGGTAAACACTTCTCTTATGAAAAGAATTAAACTTAAAAACAAATTACGTAGACTGTGTATTACACATCCACTTAATTCTAATCTGAAATAAGGAAATTTTGAACTGTCGCGACAACTACTACTGCTCCAAATTTAACGATGCACAAAGCAACCCAAAGAAGCAATGGAGAGTTGTTAACAGTAAAACCAACACCAATACTTCATGCAATCCCAAAAATATTGTGCTGTGTAGTGAAGGTGTTGAAATAGTGAAACCCGTAGTACGAGTACTTGCAAATGAGTTTAATAAATATTTAGCTTAATTGGTTCTATGTCGTCTCAATCTAACTTTAACACAATTTGCAACACAGTTAAGAACGCTTGACATGAATAGTTTCGTTTTTGAAGAAATTACTGGGTTGGAAATTCAAAATCACTCAAAATTACAGGACATATTAGCATATCTGTTTAATAGGAGTATTTTTAGTGGAGTTTTTCCTGATTATCTCAAATCTGCTGATATATTATCACTTTTTAAAAAGGGTTAAAAAGGAAAGTTTTTGCAAAAGCTGTCAAAAGGCGAATGTGTGCGCATTTAAAAAGAACTCAATTTCTCAGTCCGGTGCAGTTTGGGTTAAGGGAAGAACGTTCCAAGGAAGATGCCTTATTATCTGCATTATCTGCAATTTTATAAACAAAGCCTTGGATGGTAAAAGTTTTGCGCCGGCCTCTTTATCGATATTACCAAAGCGTTTGACATGGTTTGCATTGACATTCTTTTGGACAAGCTGTATAGAGCAGGATTTCGTGGATTTTTCCATAATTGGTTAGTGACATATTTGAAGGACCGCAAACAAAGGGCTAGAATATGAGACATCCTTAGTGACTATGACGTAATTAACGTAGGGGAACCACAAGGGTCTGTTTTGGGCCCTATTTTGTTTCTGATATCTATTAACTCCCTCTTTGGCCTATATTTGGCAGGCAAAATTGCAGCGTTTGCTGATGACTTTAGCTCGCTAATTGTTCAACGAGCTCTCTTAATTTAATAGCAGATATAATTAATGATATCCATTTGCTAAGGGTATGGTTAGCTGCTCACAGGCTAGTTGGAAGTAGCAAAACCAAAGTAGTGTTTTTTAGCTAAGGTTCGCTTGTGTCAGCAGAAATTGATATCGAATTCCATTTCTGCGATTGCACGCGCTTTACCCTTGTTACTTGTGCTTGTACCGCTGAGCCGTCCGAACCTAATTTTCATGCAAATTCCTTATGCAGCTCGAAGTGTTTTCAGGTTGAAGTTGTTAGGAACTTCAAGTACCTTGGCACAACAATCGACCAAAACATGAGTTGGGCTGAGCATATTTTAGTCTTGAAACGATACTTGCGTTCTTCTATTCGGTGTTTTTATCGTCTTCGACAATTTTGTTTCAACAGGTTTCTAAAAACTGTTAATCGTGGAATTTTCCACTCGAAACTGCAATAGGGAATAAGTTGTTGGGGAGGTGCTTACACTACCAATCCAAAGCCGCTTCTCGTTTTGCAGAAATGTGCCTTAAGTAATGTAATGCTCACCGCCTTGCCAATTCTATGGTATTATTTAGGTCCTTGAAAATACTCCCATTAAGGCACTTGTTTTATTTTAGAGTATCTAAGATCTTTTTTATAAGAGGTGGCTATTTAGAGAATCCTATATCTGATGCACGGAACTTACGTCGAACTAACCGTTATATTGTGCAAGTACCAGCTTACCGCACAACGCACTATAGAAATTCCTACCCAGTTGTATCTTATAAGCCCCACCGATATAGGGATGGCCGTGGCTTCTCACTCGGAGGGTCAAGGTTCGAATCCTACTCATGACAAGTTTTTCATTTGTGTAATTGGAACTCAGCCAGAAAAATCGGCGTGTGGAGGCATAACACTGGCATGTAGATTTGGCTGATGTAGAGTCTCAAGCATAAAACAACCGTTAAAATTGATAACCTGAATCATTCCGACTGAAGAAAAATCTCTCCGTCCTATTCGGACTCACACCCCTGGAGAGTCAATATCGAAATCAAATATACCTGAGTTTCAAACCACTACATAACAACAATGCTTTCCTTTCTCCTCCTTCTATCTTTCCGCCCACGCCCAGGCAACAGTTAAAGGGTATCATAACATAACCCCCCTAGGCGCGTGGAAATTATAAAAAAAAAATATAAGAGTCATGTCAACTTCTCGTAAATTTTCAAATAAATTCAAAACATGGCTTCTTGGTTTGGTTTTTGTTTTTTTCTTTCTTTTCTCATTTTTCATTTATAATTTATAGTTTGTTAACTTTTGATTTATCTAAAAGTAAAATAATGCCACCCCACAATAATTTAAGTTATTTAAGTTATTCCTTATTGAAGTGGCATAAAAATAAAAACATTTTGTAACTTAACTTAAGGAAAACCTTATAATTGTTTAGGAAATAATGAATTAATAAAAATAAAAATCACCCCAAAAAAATGTAATTATCCCATTAATCGCCGACGCAACTCCAATTACAAGAACTTCGACATTAACTACATACATTACAACCAATGCATCCACGCTATGCGCAACCACCACTGTGGCAGCCACTTACACCAGAACCTTGACTGTACCGACAATAACTACGCCGATAACAAACATAACAAGAAAAATCACAAACCAATCAACACAACCAAACGAAGCAGGACCTCACCTGAAAAGAACAACAAAATAAAGCAAAAAAAAAAAAAAACAAATGAACAAACAAAACACATTGCTGGCTAAACCAATCCCTCGAAAAGTCACAAAACCGATTTGAACAGCTATCAACTGATGACGAACCCGACGATCGCGAAGTAGCGGAAGCAGAAGCAATAGAGAATAAAAAATATCGAAGACAACAAGCCCCCTGCAATATATGTCCAGGGTGTTAGGTACATACACGTTCTCATAAGCGCCCTTAACACGACAATGGAAAATTACTCATTTACACTAAAAGTTTTACCAAATGACGAAATAAAAGTACAAAAAAGTACTCCATAGCTTACACAAAAATAATCAAAATGCTTCAGCTTAAACGGACTTATTATTACACATTCAAACACAAGGAAAAACGAGGCTTTCGCGTCATACTCCGAAATATGCACCACTCTGCTGACCAAAATGTAACAAATATCCACAATATATATACTACACAGAGGGAAAAGAAAACCATTGCCACTCTTCGTCATCGAAATTGAGGCAAACATTAATAACAAAGAAATATACAATATAATATATATATATTATATATATAATAACACTGCAAAATAAAATTTGAACCCCCTCACCAAAAGAGAAATATACCACAGTGTTCGAACTGCCAAAAATACGGACATACGAACAAATTTTGCACACTCGAACATACTTGTGTTAAATGTGCAGGAAGACATGAAACCAGTGAATGCACCTTAGAACCTGAGAGCAATAAATTAAAATGTGCAGATTGTGGTGAATCCCATACAGAAATTGTTTTGATTTCCGAAACACATTATACCAAAAAAAAGCTACTTAAAAATATCAAAAATATAACTATTACCACACTAACCATCCCAGTGGACGTGCACAGCGGCTCAGGAATAATAATTCGAAAAGAAACCCACCAAAGGACTACAAAAAAGACTATAGTCAAGCTACTACCATCCAAATTTCAGGTACGCATAGACCATTCGTAATATCTGCACTATACTGCCCGCCGAAACACATACTCGTAATAAACTCTCTACAATATTCAGATTACATCCATACACTGGGCTCTCGGTCTATTGCAGGAGGAGACTTTAACGCAAAAAACACAGGCTGGGGTTCAAGACTTACAAACAAGAAGGGAAAAAATTTTATGAACGCCCTTAATATTAACAATTGTCAGTACATAAGCACTGGAGACCCCCTCTTATTGGCCTACTGACTGGAAGAAAAAACCAAACCTCGTTGATTTTTGCATAACCAGAAACATTAACCTTAACCACTTGACGATAAATTCTTGCTCCGACCTTTCATCAGACCATTCTTCTGTGATACTTGATTTCTCCACTGAAGTTAAAACCAGACCAAATAATCCACACCTAACTAACCACAAAACAGAATGGGAAACATTCCACGAGATAATTGACAAGAAACTTGTCCTAAACGTTCCACTCAAATCGCCCCAAAATATCGAAAGCGCTATAATATATCTCACTGACTTAGTTCACTCAGCTGCAACGAAATCAGCATCTGACATTAAACCTAACCACTTATCACCCTTTACACCGAAATACTTAAGACGAAAAATCAAAGAAAAGCGAAGACTATGAAAAATCTGGCAATGCAGCAGGTCACCTATTGACAAAGCAAACTACAACAAAACAGTAAAGGAACTTAAGAAAATACAAAAAGAACATAGCAATAAGGGCATATGTACGTTCTTATCAAATCTAACCGCAACCCAAGCAATAAAATATTCGCTTTGGAAACTCAACAAGAAGCTCAAAAACGGAATTTCCCACCAGCCACCACTACTGAATTCGGATGGAACTTGGTCTAGAACAAACGCTGATAAAGCAAACACACTTGCAGACTATTTTAAATCAACATTTACTAACGCATATGACAAACAAATTGTTTCACCTCCAGATATAAATATCACCAACGATCAAGGAAATAAGGAAAATAGGTAAAAATCGAATAAAACAACTCATAACGAACAAAATAAAGACCAAAAAATCTCCCGGATATGTCCTGATAATTGGACATATCTTGAAGCACTTACCTAACAAAGCCATTACCTATCTAAGAGATATCTTCAATTCAGTTCTTAGGCTTAACTTTTTCCCAAAAGTATGGAAAGTTTCGAAGACGATTGCGATTCTCAAACCAGGCAAAGATGCTACAAAAACATCTTCATACATACCTATTAGTCTATTACCGATTATTTCCAAGATCTTCGAAAAACTCCTACTGGACCGTATGGACAGGACATTAAACCAAAACCACCTTATCCCAGACCACCAATTTGGTTTCAGACAGAAGCATTCAACATACAACAAGTGCACAGAGTATCCAACAAAATACTTAACGATCTGGACAAACAAAAATATTGTGTCGCAGTCTACCTTGACGTTGCCAAGGCGTTTGATAGCGTTTGGGACAAAGGGCTATTATTCAAACTCAAGACACTGCTCCCAGACTACTTTGAACTAAGTTACCTAAACGATAGATGCTTCTAAGTTCAATGCAGCAACAAACACTCGGACTAATGTGAAATAGATCTGGGCATCCCCCAATGCAGCGTACTGGGACCTATACTGTACCTCTTGTACACGGCGGACATACCGAATATCTTAACACAAGACTCGATGCTAGGAACATTTGCAGATGACACCGTGATTCTTTCATCCACATACCTGCCTGCAAACGGCTACTAACCAAGTTATTTATATTCTGGACAAAACAATCGAATGGTCGCGCAAATGGGACATAAGAATTAAAGAAGAAAAAACTGTCCAAGTCATATACACAACAAAAAGGAATATCCACCCACAAACTATAATGCTTAACAGCAAGGAAATTAATCTTGACCACTCTGCGAAATACCTAGGTATAGGTCTAGATAATAAACTGACATGGAAACCACACATAATTCAAAAACGAAACCAAATTAAAAACAATCAAATTTAGACTACTCTACTGGCTTCTGGAAAGAAATTCAAAACTTTCAACTCAAAACAAAATTGTAATATATAAAACAACAATAAAACCAATATGGACTTACGGCATTCAAATTTGGGGATGTATTATACTATTGGGAAATAAAAAAAAAATAAAAAATATTTTATGTACATAAAAAAAATTAATTAAAATAGTAATATACGAGTATGTATAATAAATCATTTGAAAATCCGTTAGTCTTCCGAAAATCTATAAATAGTCTGTCTGCATTGTACATAAAAAGCAGCAGGCTTTTAAATATTTTATGCACATGTAGTACAAAAAATTAGTTAAAATAATAACATATTATAATATGTCAAAATATATATATATGTACATTATAAATTTATACCAATCTTACATATCAATTATAAACAAAATTTAAATGTTTATTAAACAGAGAATAAGAATACAAGAACAATAATCGAAACATGAAAAATGTAAATATATGTACATGTTTCGAAATAGAAAGCATATTCTAAAGCCAAATTTATTTAAGAAATTCATTAAATTGTACATTGTTGTATTGCACCATAGCCGAAAGCCTTCGCAGCTAGCGCTCAATTAATGTTAGCATACTAATTTGAATTATATGTTAATAAATTATAATAATAATAATAATGTATTGCACCAGAACAATCACGCTCAAACATATAAGAAATCACTCAAGTTGTAAATAAGAGAGAGATATGCTTAAATGAGTTGAAATAATAATAATTAAATACCTCAATTTGAATCGTTTACCTCAATGAATTGTAAATAAGAGTATCTGTCTCCTAAATGAGTAGAAATAATAGTATTGAATACCTCGTTTGAGTTCATACACAAAAACAAAAGTTAGACATACCGGAAAACAATTTACAATAGATAAAAACACCTGTATTTTTAAATAAATAATTAATATTTATCCCTTTTGTAAAAAAAATTCCTTTTTATTCACTTACAAAAAACAAAGAAACAAATTCAATGAAAATCAAAACAACCCTCCGTGATGGAGGCGTTCCAATATACTCGTACAATTACGTATATTGGTAAATAAAATTGTATGCTTTACTTACTATAATGCCAATTTTTTGATATATTTTTTTTTTTATAATTTACATGCGTCTCAAGGGGGTTATGATACCGTCTTACTGTTGCCGGGGCGTGGGCGGAAAGATAGAAGAAGGAGAAAGAACAGTATTGTTGTGATGTAGTGGTTTGAAACTCAGGTATGTTTAGTTTCGGGTGTGAGTCCGAATAGGACGGAGAGTTTTTTCTTCACTCGGAATGATTCAGGTTATAAATTTGAACGGTTGAAACTCTACAGCAGCCAAATCTACAAGCCAGGTTATGCCTTCACAAGCAGACTTTTCTGACTGAGTTCCAATTATACAAATGAAATTTTGTCATGAGTAGGATGAGCCCGGATATGAATCACATCGAAAACGTTTGTGATCTGCTTGCTTCCCAAGACGTGAGGGGAAAGAGTAGTACAATTTGATATGTGCTTTTGCAAAGTTTTAAGAATAAGACC
Organism: Volucella inflata; assembly: GCA_928272305.1. Taxonomy (NCBI): domain Eukaryota; kingdom Metazoa; phylum Arthropoda; class Insecta; order Diptera; family Syrphidae; genus Volucella; species Volucella inflata. Next base: position 8,890,273 of record OV743721.1, on the reverse strand, counting down.
GAATGCAATTGAAGGATTAGGTTCACGATAAACTGGCTCCCAAAATTCGTATTTTAAACTCTCATTTAAAAGATTGAAATCTGTGCAATATCTCTTATTTTTCAAATGTGGTTCCACAGTTAAATGCATTGGAGTTACAACACGCTGTGAGTGCAATCATGCAATGATCTGTTAATCTTAGATCATAAACAATACCATTGAATTCATTACTATTATTCTTCCCCGAATGCATAAATATATGATCAATGCAAGTTTTAGTTGATTCGGTTATACGAGTAGGTTAATTAATAAGACTCTCTAGACCATATGACGCCATAAGAAACATTTAGTTTTCAGAATCTTTATCAAACACATGCAAATAAACACACATACACACACACACACATACACCCAGGGTGGCAATGACTAGTATTAGGCTTCGTTGACGTAGCATTTTGCGACGTATGCTATTTCACTAAACAACGAGAAAAAGCCTCTGCAAGCGAATACCTTGCAGCTCTGCTAGTAAGTCCTACTTCACGCCTCCTCGTGGCGCCATCTGGGAATTTCTTTGGAAATTGCGAAGTGAAGGGGACCCATGGCGAACCTCCTGCGCCACCAATCAGGGAAAGATTAACTCTCCACTAATAGCTTACAGACATCTCTTTGTCGAAAAGCTAAATTTGACCGAAACTCTAAGCACATAAAAATTGCCAACAACACCCAACTCGACGACAAAAATACAAACACTTGGTCACAAGAAAAGCGTCTAACGAGAATTCTCAAAAGCTTTCGTTGCAAGAAAAAAATATCTCTTTTAAGCAGAACTAGTCTGCTTTGGTGAGTTAAGAGTTTATAGAAAAAAAAGCCTGTTGTTGCAACTAAAGGAAAAATTTGGAAATACTAAGACTCAGCAACGATGTTGAAATTCGGACTATCAATCATCGTACTCTTAGTAAGTAAAAGACATTGACGAGACCATTATGAGGTCATATCTATGAACGAAATATTTCAGATGCCTGAGTGTAAAGAAACATATCCAATGTCAATGTCAATTTGCCAAAAAGAATCAAATGGATTACATTGAAAAGAATAGTTTTTGAGCTCTCATATAATTTTTTTATTTTGACACCTACGGTGCCAATCTCGACTCGACAGTGACCAATCGAATGTTCTCCATATTTTCGAAAGATATACGGTCGCCCTAGTGGCACAAAAACATTACTACATTTTAAACATATTAAACATTAATCACATTAAGCACAAATTAAAGTGAAAAATGTTCCATAGGTATAAATTTCAAAATTAATTTTTTCAAAAGTATTTACGCACATATTGAAAAGTTAAGAAGGAATATGTGAAAAAAAATTACAAAAATTTCGTTTCTAAAAAATATGGTCAATGGCAATAAAGCCAAAGAAATTTATGTTTTCCACCACTGTTTCAAATATTTAACCACTTTTTTCAATTGATTATCCAGCGGCGATGTATTTTCGTAGGTGCACTCAGTTTAGTATCGCCGTATGTGATTAAATGCATAGAATTGCCAGGTGTCGCATTATCCGGACATGGTTTAGGAATTTAAGTTCATTTCTATCGCCCACGTTTGAAGCATTTGATATGGGATGTCGGATGTCGGATGTCGGATGTCGGATGTCGGAAGAGGTTCTTCATTTCATTTTTTTGCATCCTTTGCTGAGATGGGTAATTTTTTATTCAAGTGATCAAGAACGTTACTCAGCTAGTGTTGACGATCGAGCTAAATTTTTCACTTTTTTTACAGGCTTATTTGATTGAATTATAACTTGCATTAGCATCGTAAGGAAAAAAATCATTTATGATTTTATTTATAGAAGCTATGTACAATATTGCTAGAGAGGACGTGTTAAGTTTTCTTTTAGAAGAAAGAAACAGAGACAAAGTAGTATGTTTGGGCTCAGTGGCTTAGGCTAGAAAGAAGGGCATATGTCGTAGTACTGTCGGAAACTATAGCATGCAAGACAACGGATCCGGCTAAACGACTTTTCGGAGGAGGCGACACACGTGGATATGGCGATTAGGTATTTATTTCTACAAATCTACCCCATTGGAATGCGCTGTCATGGAATTACTCCTCCGCCATAAAGGAGCATTTATCCGGCAGATAAATGTATTCATATAGACTCACTTCCACGATGCCGTACTTTCGCAAAATTCCCCTTTTTATTTATGTGCCGCAGATATGCGTGAATGTACTCGTTTAAATATATATCCGACTTTTCTTTGCCTCTCCAGTATCTAGAAGCCTTACAAGATGAACCTCATACTCATCTTATGTGTTCAAGGGCCTGAATACGATTTTTCCCATTTAATCACCATTTACGACAGGCAGAAGAAGAGATTTCGATATTATTATTGTTACTGCGTTACCGTGCAGTCCGACTCGGCAAAAACCTTATAATGATTATCGAGAAAATCGAAAATCGAGATGTTTAATGGTTCCAATTTTATTTCAAAACACATAACACAAAAGTTGGTATGAGTAAACATATTTCGTGTGTAAAACCAAAAAAATGCACATCCACACATAAGCGTACAAAATTAAAAAAATAATAATATTTTCTTCTATCAAGGATTAAATCTTTGTATGTAAATTTGTAAATATATATATAATTATCTTCAAAATATAACAATTATATTATAATTGTACATATATCCCAGTTAATGGAAAATGTAAATAAAATGGGAAAAAGAAAGCTGACTCGAAGTGTTGTGATTGAGTAAATTTAAGAAATGTCCATTATCTACTGTAAATTTAATTTAAGATAAAAGTATAAGATATAAGTATAAAAGTAAGTATGGCATCTCCTTTATATAAATATATTTTATCGTTACTGCGTTACCTCGCAGTCCGACTTGGCAAAAACCTTATAATGATTATCGAGAAAATCGAAAATCGAGATGTTTAATGGACATCCACACATAAGCTTACAAAATTAAAAAAATAATAATATTTTCTTCTATCATGGATTAAATCTTTGTATGTAAATTTGTAGATATATATATAATTATCTTCAACATATAACAATTATATTATAATTGTACATATATCCCAGTTAATGGAAAATGTAAATAAAATGGGAAAAAGAAAGCTGACTCGAAGTGTTGTGATTGAGTAAATTTAAGAAATGTCCATTATCTACTGTAAATTTAATTTAAGATAAAAGTATAAGATATAAGTATAAAAGTAAGTATGGCATCTCCTTTATATAAATATATTTTATCGTTACTGCGTTACCTCGCAGTCCGACTTGGCAAAAACCTTATAATGATTATCGAGAAAATCGAAAATCGAGATGTTTAATGGACATCCACACATAAGCTTACAAAATTAAAAAAATAATAATATTTTCTTCTATCATGGATTAAATCTTTGTATGTTAATTTGTAAATACATATATAATTATCTTCAACATATAACAATTATATTATAATTGTACATATATCCCAGTTAATGGAAAATGTAAATAAAATGGGAAAAAGAAAGCTGACTCGAAGTGTTAATAATCTAGATTGCAACAACTCAATCACTTCGACCATTAAAAGTTGTCATGATAATATTTTCCATCTAAACTCAGGTAAGAACATGCGATTTTTCAGTTCTCATCAAAATATCCGAAGTGTGAGGCGAAATTTTGATCTTCATGTTTGCAACCTGGAAGCTTTTGAATATTTGCCAGATTTAATAATTACTAGGCTCTCCCGTCGCTGAAATTAGACGATTCACAAAAGCAACAGTTGTTGTGTACATAACAAAAGTGTCGTCACTCGTCACTATGTTTCTCGCTTTTTAATTTTGTTTAGTCTCTATCCCACTTAGAGTAGGGAAACTCTTTTGCTATCGTAGTAGTACGAGTAACTTTCATAGTCACAAACTTACGTAAAAAACAAAACAATACATTTCATAAGTCAAGGCAGTCAAACAAATTCCTTATGTAGAACCACATGCACAAAAACGATTCTCAGTAAAGCTGGCCATACACGACGAACATGTTAGTGCGATCTGTTCTTGTTCGACGTTTGTGGTGCTTATGAAAAATTGCAAAATTTGTGGATTTGTTCGCGAGCATGTTCGCCGTTTCTGGCATTGTTCGAAAACATTTTCTTTTTTAAATAAATTTTGTTGCATGCATATCAGCGGAAGATAGAAAATGGCAAGTTTTAGCAAAATGTTTCTTTTGGAACTTTTCGAAATTCTTAGAAATATTAAAACTTAAGTTCCTCGAAATTTTGTCCAGTGGCGAGGAATCATAAAGTTGCTGACAGTCTCTCGTTTGCTGTAATTGCTTTTCGCATTCTTCTTCTGGTGCAGACATTTTTAATTTTCTCAACAATTTAGTATGAGTGCGTTCGTTTCCACCATACAGCCACTCTTTCATCCCCTCTCGCCTTTTTTGTTTATTATTTTTTTCTTGCTTTCGCTTTTCGCATATATACTCGTACATTATTAATAATGCAATTGCATCATCCGCGTGTGCGTTCTCCATATTTTCTGGTTGAAAGTTACAGCAAAAGTGATGTTCCGCAAGTCGGTTCGTCATGTGTGGCCAAATGTCAACGAACAAATGGCACGAACATATTCTTCTTGTATGGCCAGCTTAAGCTGCGTATAATTGTAAATATTGTAAAATTTCGGCTAGGGTTCGCAATTATAAAACGTTATTCTATTTCTTAATTTATTATTATTTAAAATAACTTCCGCACAACCACAACCGATTTTACTACTATCCTACAATTCAAATCTCTTATCGTCCACTATTAAGACTTAAGGGCTGAACAGAATGTGAATCTGTATCTGTATCTCGAAGTTGAATAACACCCAACTTTCCATGTATTATCCATGTATTGAACTTTTGAAAGTTCTATATCAGACACAGATTCAAGCTTCAGATTCACTTTCTGTTCAGCCCTTAAGCTCCTTTTTAGTCGCTTTCCAAAAATCAACTTAACTCACGCTGTTCATCCTGTACTTTTACCACATTTGTCGGGGCCTAGTTCTCTCTCGTATCTTCTGGTTTGAAGCTGGGGTAATAAATTAACTCACCAGAGAGAGAGGTTAATAATGATGAATGATCCTAAGGTTATGCAACACTGGATTCCTGATTTTACAACATCTATATCTATAGATATATGTAAAATAACCTAATCTTTTACATCTTTTACCAAGGTTTGGTAAGACCGTTTGGCAAAAAAAAAATACAGTGGTGTAAGTATCATGCCATTCGGTTCAGTAGAACGGTGTAAAAGTGTACGACAAAAATAGGCAGCACGTATTTATATATAGATATCTGAGATATGGATTTTTTCTTCTTGTGAAACGAAACTTAAGACTCCAGGTCGTGTGAGAACGATGGTATTTGTAACGACACTAACTTACAGGACATATTAGCATATCTGTTTAATAGGAGTATTTTTAGTGGAGTTTTTCCTGATTATCTCAAATCTGCTGATATATTATCACTTTTTAAAAAGGGTTAAAAAGGAAAGTTTTTGCAAAAGCTGTCAAAAGGCGAATGTGTGCGAAGAACGTTCCAAGGAAGATGCCTTATTATCTGCATTATCTGCAATTTTATAAACAAAGCCTTGGATGGTAAAAGTTTTGCGCCGACCTCTTTATCGATATTACCAAAGCGTTTAACATGGTTTGCATTGACATTCTTTTGGACAAGCTGTATAGAGCAGGATTTCGTGGATTTTTCCATAATTGGTTAGTGACATATTTGAAGGACCGCAAACAAAGGGCTAGAATAGGAGACATCCTTAGTGATTATGACGTAATTAACGTAGGGGAACCACAAGGGTCTGTTGTGGGCCCTATTTTGTTTCTGATATCTATTAACTCCCTCTTTGGCCTATATTTGGCAAGCAAAATTGCAGCGTTTGCTGATGACTTTAGCTCGCTAATTGTTCAACGAGCCCTCTTAATTTAATAGCAGATATAATTAATGATATCCATTTGCTAAGGGTATGGTTAGCTGCTCACAGGCTAGTTGGAAGTAGCAAAACCAAAGTAGTGTTTTTTAGCTAAGGTTCGCTTGTGCCAGCAGAAATTGATATCGAATTCCATTTCTGCGATTGCACGCGCTTTACCCTTGTTACTTGTGCTTGTACCGCTGAGCCGTCCGAACCTAATTTTCATGCAAATTCCTTATGCAGCTCGAAGTGTTTACAGGTTGAAGTTGTTAGGAACTTCAAGTACCTTGGCACAACAATCGACCAAAACATGAGTTGGGCTGAGCATATTTTAGTCTTGAACGATACTTGCGTTCTTCTATACGGTGTTTTTATCGTCTTCGACAATTTTGTTTCAACAGGTTTCTAAAAACTGTTAATCATGGAATTTTCCACTCGAAACTGCAATAGGGAATAAGTTGTTGGGGAGGTGCTTACACTACCAATCCAAAGCCGCTTCTCGTTTTGCAGAAATGTGCCTTAAGTAATGTAATGCTCACCGCCTAGCCAATTCTATGGTTTTATTTAGGTCCTTGAAAATACTCCCATTAAGACACTTGTTTTATTTTAGAGTACCTAAGATCTTTTTTATAAGAGGTGGCTATTTAGAGAATCCTATATCTGATGCACGGAACTTACGTCGAACTTACCGTTATATTGTGCAAGTACCAGCTTACCGCACAACGCACTATAGAAATTCCTACCCAGTTGTATCTTATAAGCCCCACCGATATAGGGATGGCCGTGGCTTCTCACTCGGATGGTCAAGGTTCGAATCCTTCTCATGACAAGTTTTTCATTTGTGTAATTGGAACTCAGTCAGAAAAATCGGCGTGTGGAGGCATAACACTGGCATGTAGATTTGGCTGATGTAGAGTCTCAAGCATAAAACAACCGTTAAAATTGATAACCTGAATCATTCCGACTGAAGAAAAATCTCTCCGTCCTATTCGGACTCACACCCCTGGAGAGTCAATATCGAAATCAAATATACCTGAGTTTCAAACCACTACATCACAACAATGCTTTCCTTTCTCCTCCTTCTATCTTTCCGCCCACGCCCAGGCAACAGTTAAAGGGTATCATAACATAACCCCCTAGGCGCGTGGAAATTATAAAAAAAAAATATAAGAGTCATGTCAACTTCTCGTAAATTTTCAAATAAATTCAAAACATGGCTTCTTGGTTTAGTTTTTGTTTTTTTCTTTCTTTTCTCATTTTTCATTTATAATTTATAGTTTGTTAACTTTTGATTTATCTAAAAGTAAAATAATGCCACCCCACAATAATTTAAGTTATTTAAGTTATTCCTTATTGAAGTGGCATAAAAATAAAAACATTTTGTAACTTAACTTAAGGAAAACCTTATAATTGTTTAGGAAATAATGAATTAAAAAAAAACAAAAAAAAAACATTGTGACGCTGGCAGCCCGTTATGGGCCATGGCCTAGCTTCTTGACACTCATTTGTGTTGCTCACGTTGTCATTTTTGTCACATCTGAGCGGGGCCTACGGTTTATCGCCGAGTCCGAACGGCACTCCTTAGAAGCTCTTTCATAGGCAATTTTACTTTCGGGAGTTTGCCATTGCCCGCCGAAAGGGTGATGGCGATTTGAAAAATTGTTGGTGACCCAGCCTGGAATCGAACCCAGACTCTCTGCGTGATAGTCCGATGAGCTAACTATCACGCCATCGCCATCGCAAATTATAATGAATTAATAAAAATAAAAATCACCCCAAAAAAATGTAATTATCCCATTAATCGCCGACGCAACTCCAATTACAAGAACTTCGACATTAACTACATACATTACAACCAATGCATCCACGCTATGCACAACCACCACTGTGGCAGCCACTTACACCAGAACCTTGACTGTACCGACAATAACTACGCCGATAACAAACATAACAAGAAAAATCACAAACCAATCAACACAACCAAACGAAGCAGGACCTCACCTGAAAAGAACAACAAAATAAAGCAAAAAAAAAAAAAAACAAATGAACAAACAAAACACATTGCTGGCTAAACCAATCCCTCGAAAAGTCACAAAACCGATTTGAACAGCTATCAACTGATGACGAACCCGACGATCGCGAAGTAGCGGAAGCAGAAGCAATAGAGAATAAAAAATATCGAAGACAACAAGCCCCCTGCAATATATGTCCAGGGTGTTAGGTACATACACGTTCTCATAAGCGCCCTTAACACGACAATGGAAAATTACTCATTTACACTAAAAGTTTTACCAAATGACGAAATAAAAGTACAAAAAAGTACTCCATAGCTTACACAAAAATAATCAAAATGCTTCAGCTTAAACGGACTTATTATTACACATTCAAACACAAGGAAAAACGAGGCTTTCGCGTCATACTCCGAAATATGCACCACTCTGCTGACCAAAATGTAACAAATATCCACAATATATATACTACACAGAGGGAAAAGAAAACCATTGCCACTCTTCGTCATCGAAATTGAGGCAAACATTAATAACAAAGAAATATACAATATAATATATATATATTATATATATAATAACACTGCAAAATAAAATTTGAACCCCCTCACCAAAAGAGAAATATACCACAGTGTTCGAACTGCCAAAAATACGGACATACGAACAAATTTTGCACACTCGAACATACTTGTGTTAAATGTGCAGGAAGACATGAAACCAGTGAATGCACCTTAGAACCTGAGAGCAATAAATTAAAATGTGCAGATTGTGGTGAATCCCATACAGAAATTGTTTTGATTTCCGAAACACATTATACCAAAAAAAAGCTACTTAAAAATATCAAAAATATAACTATTACCACACTAACCATCCCAGTGGACGTGCACAGCGGCTCAGGAATAATAATTCGAAAAGAAACCCACCAAAGGACTACAAAAAAGACTATAGTCAAGCTACTACCATCCAAATTTCAGGTACGCATAGACCATTCGTAATATCTGCACTATACTGCCCGCCGAAACACATACTCGTAATAAACTCTCTACAATATTCAGATTACATCCATACACTGGGCTCTCGGTCTATTGCAGGAGGAGACTTTAACGCAAAAAACACAGGCTGGGGTTCAAGACTTACAAACAAGAAGGGAAAAAATTTTATGAACGCCCTTAATATTAACAATTGTCAGTACATAAGCACTGGAGACCCCCTCTTATTGGCCTACTGACTGGAAGAAAAAACCAAACCTCGTTGATTTTTGCATAACCAGAAACATTAACCTTAACCACTTGACGATAAATTCTTGCTCGGACCTTTCATCAGACCATTCTTCTGTGATACTTGATTTCTCCACTGAAGTTAAAACCAGACCAAATAATCCACACCTAACTAACCACAAAACAGAATGGGAAACATTCCACGAGATAATTGACAAGAAACTTGTCCTAAACGTTCCACTCAAATCGCCCCAAAATATCGAAAGCGCTATAATATATCTCACTGACTTAGTTCACTCAGCTGCAACGAAATCAGCATCTGACATTAAACCTAACCACTTATCACCCTTTACACCGAAATACTTAAGACGAAAAATCAAAGAAAAGCGAAGACTATGAAAAATCTGGCAATGCAGCAGGTCACCTATTGACAAAGCAAACTACAACAAAACAGTAAAGGAACTTAAGAAAATACAAAAAGAACATAGCAATAAGGGCATATGTACGTTCTTATCAAATCTAACCGCAACCCAAGCAATAAAATATTCGCTTTGGAAACTCAACAAGAAGCTCAAAAACGGAATTTCCCACCAGCCACCACTACTGAATTCGGATGGAACTTGGTCTAGAACAAACGCTGATAAAGCAAACACACTTGCAGACTATTTTAAATCAACATTTACTAACGCATATGACAAACAAATTGTTTCACCTCCAGATATAAATATCACCAACGATCAAGGAAATAAGGAAAATAGGTAAAAATCGAATAAAACAACTCATAACGAACAAAATAAAGACCAAAAAATCTCCCGGATATGTCCTGATAATTGGACATATCTTGAAGCACTTACCTAACAAAGCCATTACCTATCTAAGAGATATCTTCAATTCAGTTCTTAGGCTTAACTTTTTCCCAAAAGTATGGAAAGTTTCGAAGACGATTGCGATTCTCAAACCAGGCAAAGATGCTACAAAAACATCTTCATACAGACCTATTAGTCTATTACCGATTATTTCCAAGATCTTCGAAAAACTCCTACTGGACCGTATGGACAGGACATTAAACCAAAACCACCTTATCCCAGACCACCAATTTGGTTTCAGACAGAAGCATTCAACATACAACAAGTGCACAGAGTATCCAACAAAATACTTAACGATCTGGACAAACAAAAATATTGTGTCGCAGTCTACCTTGACGTTGCCAAGGCGTTTGATAGCGTTTGGGACAAAGGGCTATTATTCAAACTCAAGACACTGCTCCCAGACTACTTTGAACTAAGTTACCTAAACGATAGATGCTTCTAAGTTCAATGCAGCAACAAACACTCGGACTAATGTGAAATAGATCTGGGCATCCCCCAATGCAGCGTACTGGGACCTATACTGTACCTCTTGTACACGGCGGACATACCGAATATCTTAACACAAGACTCGATGCTAGGAACATTTGCAGATGACACCGTGATTCTTTCATCCACATACCTGCCTGCAAACGGCTACTAACCAAGTTATTTATATTCTGGACAAAACAATCGAATGGTCGCGCAAATGGGACATAAGAATTAAAGAAGAAAAAACTGTCCAAGTCATATACACAACAAAAAGGAATATCCACCCACAAACTATAATGCTTAACAGCAAGGAAATTAATCTTGACCACTCTGCGAAATACCTAGGTATAGGTCTAGATAATAAACTGACATGGAAACCACACATAATTCAAAAACGAAACCAAATTAAAAACAATCAAATTTAGACTACTCTACTGGCTTCTGGAAAGAAATTCAAAACTTTCAACTCAAAACAAAATTGTAATATATAAAACAACAATAAAACCAATATGGACTTACGGCATTCAAATTTGGGGATGTATTATACTATTGGGAAATAAAAAAAAAATAAAAAATATTTTATGTACATAAAAAAAATTAATTAAAATAGTAATATACGAGTATGTATAATAAATCATTTGAAAATCCGTTAGTCTTCCGAAAATCTATAAATAGTCTGTCTGCATTGTACATAAAAAGCAGCAGGCTTTTAAATATTTTATGCACATGTAGTACAAAAAATTAGTTAAAATAATAACATATTATAATATGTCAAAATATATATATATGTACATTATAAATTTATACCAATCTTACATATCAATTATAAACAAAATTTAAATGTTTATTAAACAGAGAATAAGAATACAAGAACAATAATCGAAACATGAAAAATGTAAATATATGTACATGTTTCGAAATAGAAAGCATATTCTAAAGCCAAATTTATTTAAGAAATTCATTAAATTGTACATTGTTGTATTGCACCATAGCCGAAAGCCTTCGCAGCTAGCGCTCAATTAATGTTAGCATACTAATTTGAATTATATGTTAATAAATTATAATAATAATAATAATGTATTGCACCAGAACAATCACGCTCAAACATATAAGAAATCACTCAAGTTGTAAATAAGAGAGAGATATGCTTAAATGAGTTGAAATAATAATAATTAAATACCTCAATTTGAATCGTTTACCTCAATGAATTGTAAATAAGAGTATCTGTCTCCTAAATGAGTAGAAATAATAGTATTGAATACCTCGTTTGAGTTCATACACAAAAACAAAAGTTAGACATACCGGAAAACAATTTACAATAGATAAAAACACCTGTATTTTTAAATAAATAATTAATATTTATCCCTTTTGTAAAAAAAATTCCTTTTTATTCACTTACAAAAAACAAAGAAACAAATTCAATGAAAATCAAAACAACCCTCCGTGATGGAGGCGTTCCAATATACTCGTACAATTACGTATATTGATAAATAAAATTGTATGCTTTACTTACTATAATGCCAATTTTTTGATATATTTTTTTTTATAATTTACATGCGTCTCAAGTGGGTTATGATACCCTCTTACTGTTGCCGGGGCGTGGGCGGAAAGTTAGAAGAAGGAGAAAGAACAGTATTGTTGTGATGTAGTGGTTTGAAACTCAGGTATGTTTAGTTTCGGGTGTGAGTCCGAATAGGACGGAGAGTTTTTTCTTCACTCGGAATGATTCAGGTTATAAATTTGAACGGTTGAAACTCTACAGCAGCCAATTCTACAAGCCAGGTTATGCCTTCTTGATGTGAGGGAGCATCGATTAATTGAAATTCAAAATTTAGGGAATTATTCATATAAATAAAATACATAAATTCAAAATTCATTTAATGAAAATTCAAATATAAATTCATTGAGTCATAAATTCAATCATTTACAACTCGAAAATAAAAATGAAGAAGCTGACACTAAAAATACCGGAACGACTTGTGTTGATGTTTAAGGTAGCAGATTAACGAAGTAATGATTCAAGGAAGTCGTAGTTGAGTGTAAATAACCAGTCTTTTACGCGTTTAAGGAATGATTTAAATCGTTAGGTTGACCTAATTGGAAAAGGTAACTTGTTAACCATTGAAGGGGCTGTAACAATGTAGAAACGCGAAAAGGTTGTGCACGCCAATGGAACATTTGCCAGTTGCATGTTAACATGTTATTTGTACGAAGACTATAAAATTGATTTATTCTACTACTTTGCTTAAAAAATCCTTTTAGTACTTTAAAAACGTAAAGATGTTTCATTGGTAAAATTCGCAGATTTGTAAATAATGGCCAGCTAGGAGTTAGACGATTTTTTAAACTAATAATTCTAATTAAATGTTTCTGAACTATCAACAATGGCCCAAACTTGTAATACCATACTGCAATTTGGAGTGGGCAAGGCCATAATAAATTGACTTTAACATTCTGCAGAGCAGTGTTGCTTGATGAGGTACATTTTACGGGTTGCAAGGAGCATATGCCTTTTAATGGTATGAATTTGATCTTTCCAGTTAAAGTTTCGGTCAATTAATACTCCAAGGTATTTAAAATTTTGCACAGATTCAGTTTTAAAGCAACTATTTGAACAGGGGGAGCTATAAACAAAAGGACTCTTTCCACAACTATGTACAGGCAAACAAAATTTTTTGCAATTGGGTGCATGGAAACATAAATTAAAATTTATCAAATCATTGTTTGATAGGCTGAAGGACATTAGTTTTGTTCTTTCGCTAATAATCAACTTATGTTCCGATAACCAAAGTCTCAATGTTTCAAGATCTTCTGAGATCTTCGCAATAAATTCGAATATTGTATCAAACTGATAAGTTAGGGCTATGTTATCTGCAAACGCTGTTGACACACCTTTCAGATGATTGAGAGCAATCAGAGAGTTAATGTAAATTAAAAAAAGGACAGGACCAAGAACTGAACCCTGTGGAACGCCATTTCTTAAGGTATGCGAATCACTAAAACACCCATTCACATTTACCATTTGTTTTCTACCCTTGAGATACGAACAAAACCATTTGTGGGTAACTCCTCTGAGACCGGCATTGTATAATTTCTTCAGCAGAACGTCGTGGTCAACCAAGTCAAACGCTTTTGTCATGTCAACAAAAAGAGCCATGGTAGTTTGTTTGCAGTGGACACTTTCATATAACTGGCCATATACTCTTAGGATTGCATCTTCCGTTGACATTCCTCTCCTAAATCCGAATTGACAACTACTAAAAAACTCATTTCTGTCCAAGAAAGACAGTATTCGCGATTTTATAAGTTTTCAGAAATCCTGGAAAATGTTGGAAGGAGGGAAATGGGTCTATAATTTGACATATTTTTTTGTTGCCTTTTTTAAAAACTGGTATAACTTCAGCGGTTAAATGCATTGGAGTTACAACACGCTGTGAGTGCAATCATCTGTTAATCTTAGATCATAAACAATACCATTGAATTCATTACTATTATTCTTCCCCGAATGCATAAATATATGATCAATGCAAGTTTTAGTTGATTCGGTTATACGAGTAGTTTAATTAATAAGACTCTCTAGACCATATGACGCCATAAGAAACATTTAGTTTTCAGAATCTTTATCAAACACACATACACACACACCCACATACACCCAGGGTGGCAATGACAAGTATTAGAATTTTGCGACTTATGCTATTTCACTAAACAACGAAAAAAAGCCTCTGCAAGCGAATACCTTGCAGCTCTGCTAGTAAGTCCTACTTCACGCCTCCTCGTGGCGCCATCTGGGAATTTCTTTGGAAATTGCGAAGTGAAGGGGACCCATGGCGAACCTCCTGCGCCACCAATCAGGGAAAGATTAACTCTCCACTAATAGCTTACAGACATCTCTTTGTCGAAAAGCTAAATTTGACCGAAACTCTAAGCACTTAAAAACTGCCAACAACACTCAACTACTGTGAAAAAGGAATGAAAGTCCCGAACGACGACAAAAAATACAAACACTTGGTCACAAGAAAAGCGTCTAACGAGAATTCTCAAAAGCTTTCGTTGCAAGAAAAAAATATCTCTTTTAAGCAGAACTAGTCTGCTTTGGTGAGTTAAGAGTTTATAGAAAAAAAAGCCTGTTGTTGCAACTAAAGGAAAAATTTGGAAATACTCGTACTAAGACTCAGCAACGATGTTGAAATTCGGACTATCAATCATCGTACTCTTAGTAAGTAAAAGACATTGACGAGACCATTATGAGGTCATATCTATGAACGAAATATTTCAGATGCCTGAGTGTAACGAAACATATCCAATGTCAATGTCAATTTGCCAAAAAGAATCAAATGGATTACATTGAAAAGAATAGTTTTTGAGCTCTCATATAATTTTTTTATTTTGACACCTACGGTGCCAATCTCGACTCGACAGTGACCAATCGAATGTTCTCCATATTTTCGAAAGATATACGGTCGCCCTAGTGGCACAAAAACATTACTACATTTTATACATATTAAACATTAATCACATTAAGCACAAATTAAAGTGAAAGATGTTTAATTTATTCCATAGTAATAAGCCTAAAGTTGAAATTTCAAACCTAATCTTTTCAAAAGTATTAACGCACATATTTTAAATTTTGACGTAGGTTTTTGTGTCACTCGGCGGACGATACGAATTCACAAACTCAGATAGAAATAGAAGAGAGCTTAACCACCTTTGACCTATGTAAACCCGGTTGAGTGCATGCACACGAGGGAGGGAATTTGTAGTCTATTGTCAGTCAACTTGCAGCCGAAATTTCGCCCCCAAATTACGATGATTTTAAACTTGAAATTTTGTGTGTTGCTTTCTTCTTCAGATTTTCTTCTGTCTCATTTTAGGATACTCTTTTTTTAAACGATTTCATTTCACTTTTAGGGAAAAAATTTTGAAATTCTCACTGCAGGTGGGTTTTGCTGTGCATTTAGGGATTTTTTTTGTTCAATTAAAAGCGCGTACACACAGGCTAATTTACCAGTTCAATCTAGAATTTCGTACGAGTATGTAGTCATGTCACTGCTATCGAAAAAAACAAAGTGAATTACATGCATTCAAATTTTCTTTTCATTTTCAAACATGTAATTCTACCTGCAACAAATCTTTATTCATTAAATATTGAGGGTGAAGATACCCAATACCCATCACCTTATAGCAGATTGCTCAAAATATTGTTTTACGCTTCAAATCTCGATAAGGTTAATAAAAATGGATTTGTATACATACATACATATGTATATATCTTTTTTTTCTGGTTGCTTTCTCAGCATTTAGAATTTCTTCTAATACTCTCAAAAGCAAAATAGTTTTCAATTTTATCATTTTTTTTTTATCTGATAAAGACATTCTTTTTTCCGCTTTACTTCCATCGCTACCGGCGTTTAATTACAGAACAAACCGTCTGGTTGTTGACAAAACGCAAAATGATTTTCTAACAACACACACAATGCTGAATCCAGATTTTTAAGAAATCCTGTGTAACCCTGGGGTCATATAACATCCGTCCGCATATATAAAGGGTAAGTGCGCACATTTGTACTCCAACCTGCCAAACGCCAATCGACGTTCACAATATTGGAAATCTATGCAACGCCATCGGACTTATCGCTAACGACACCACTCACAACAATGATGTTCCTCTTAATTAATTGCATTATTTTTCATTCTCAATTATCTCTTCTTATTACTCTTTTTCCTTTATATAATTCCTTGATTTCTTTGTCGCACCAAGATTCATCACTAGTTGTTATTTCTTACTGTTTTTGTTTATGTTAAAGTAAGTTCAGTTCAATTATTTTGATTCTGTTTTACATACATGCTTAAATACTTGCAACTTGACTGCATTCGATTTGGACTTCTTTTATTTTATTAATTGTAATGAGTTCCACTAACGCTGGTTTTAACAGCACAAATGCTAATTTCCTTTTAGATAAAATGGTTTACATATTTGCCATATTATTGAACAAAATCTTGTGAATATGTTCGACGAATTCAAATTAGTATTTGAACATAGCTTAATTGAAGACACCGGTGCAAAAAGGAGGCAGCTCCATTTTTATGAATTTTTTTAGGGGACTGTAAAGTATAAGTAAAACTCTATAACTTAGAAAGTATGTACTTATTCGTTTTAATGTAACCACTATGTTGTAGTAGTAGTAGTAGTAGTAGTAGTAGTAAGCAATATATCTAATAATATAATGTGTTTCAGCTTCAAACTTTTAAATTATTTCGTTAAAGTATTTAAAACAAAGTATCGGAGCTTCCTCCATTTTGCATCTAATAATAATTATTTTTAATAACTAGCACTAGTTTTGACTTACTAATAAATATCACGAGAAAACAATAGTGTTTTAAACACCTTACCGTGCAGATCGCACTCACTCCATAGGTGGAGGTGTTGCTATATATGTACTTTATATCACAAACTCAATCAAATCTCACCATGTAGCTTCATCCAATGTAAATGGTTCTAGTGATTTCCATTTTATTGAGATTCTGAATGATGAAAATAAATGTATCGTTAGAGTTGCCCACATGCCACCACATGTAGCACACCCACATTTAATATGTCAAATAGTCGAAGAGATCTCTCATCTTGCTCATTAAGCTTATTCTTTGTGGGGACTGGAATATAAACTTTCTTCACTCCACATCAAATGATTTAAAATCCTTAATGAAATCTCTTTGTCTTTTTTTTTGTCAACTTCATTGAATCTTCTTATTTTGAACCCAACTGTATCACGTCCTTAATTGACGTATTTTTGATAAATGATGAGTGTCTTGTAAAATTTTTCAGTCAACTACCAGTCCCAATATTTTCATATCATGATCTCGTTTTTGCTACACTTGCGAAGCTATAATAAATGTTATTTAGAGTTCTTCCTGTATCTCTTTAATGACTGTTTCTTGTGTAATTGGCGTACAATTTTTTCAACATATGATGTCAATAGACAAGAAGACTATTTTAATAGGTACTAAACTTGGTGAACTTTTATTGAGACCGGTGTCAACAAGCCTAATAATAGACCTTGGCTATCAGCTAAGATACTAAGTGCGATCAGAAGGAGAAACACTCTATACGTAAGATGGAAGCGATATGGATGAGCAGACATGCAAAGAGACCTTAAAGTATCTAGCAATTTTGTAAGAAGATTGATTCGATCGGATAAATATGACTTTTACTCCACTAAATTTAACACCAACAGAATCACTTCTCTGAAACCAAGCGCGCACTTTTGGCCTCACTAATAAGACTACACTACCTTTTTATGAAATTATTGACCTTGACGAACTTAGCCGTAAGTTTACAGCCCCGATGCTTGGGCAGAACGACAGAAATGATACCTTTTCTCTATCTGCAGTTGATGACTATGACGGAACAGATAGTAGTCAGAAAGCGCAAATTCTGGAGAGTACGGCGAGTGCTGCATAACTTCGCAGTCAAATAAATTCAGCTTTTGTTTTTTCACCAAAAGTCTGTGTCTGGCATTGTCATGATGGAAAACAACGCCCTTTCTGTTCGCCAACTCTGGCCATCTATCTTGCAGTGCCTGCTTCAAAGTATCGAGCTGAGAGCAATATTTAATAGCATTTATTGTCTGATTACGTGGAAGCTACTCGAAGTACACCACACCTCATCAATGTTAACAAATGCTCGACATGACCGACAGATTGCAGTGTTTCATCAGGGGTGCATCATATTGTTGTAAGGTTCCCATTTTTCGTCTCCCGTAACCACTCTTTTCATGAAAGGCTGAGAGTAAGTTTCATCTCAACGAAGACTCACAGATCATTATGCGATCCATAATGTTTCTTTCACTGAGTTCATAAGGATTCCAAGCATCCACCTTTTCCGACATACGAGTACTATACCAAGCCTTTTCGAACTCTATGAAACGGTTGCATGGGCGATGTTAAATCAGTCATGATTTGATCGTCATCTGTGGTGGGTAGGTGTCTAGAACGGCCAGCATCAGCAAGGTCTGTATTTCCTGAATAAAAGCGTGTAAACCAACGCTGACAAGTATCAGCGCTTATAGCCGAATCTTTATACACGCAGTTTTTTTTTAAAGAAAAATAAGAAAAATGCACTTTCTTATCCTCCTATTAAAGAAAAATATGGAGCACTTAAAACACGCCCCATCAAAACAAATTTTCGTAACAATGCTAAGGATAACTCTCTCCGTTTGAATAAGCAACAACATTTCATAACGGTATACACAAACATTTCCTGAAGCGATAGACGCTACTTCCAAGACAAAAACCGAAAAACTTATTGAACAACCCAATGGATAAAATTGTTGGTTTTTTTCTATTTCATACATCGCCTTATGCTGCTGTCATCACAGCCCTTCGGTTGCTTAATATAAAATCCCCCCGCGAGATCACCCGGAAGAAAACCTGTTATGGCGTTTTCATATCCAGTTTTTTTGCAAACGCATTTATAAATCTGAACGTTATGTATCATACCATTTGCGAATAGGTTTCAGCGTAATCTAGTCGAACAATGTTTTCTTCATTATTTTTTCTGGTGTTAAAAACGTGCATTGTTGGATTGATTGTTTTCCCATTAGAAAAATTTGTAAGTATCCAAGTGTTTTTTTCATAAAGCGATTTTAGTTGGCTTTCCATTGCACTCTTCCAATGATGGGTATTAAATTTAGGAAAAGCTTCATCGATTGAGTTCAGATTATTCTCCACTAAAAGAGTCTGTGGTTTTCGCTCATGAGTAAAGAACCTCACCTGCGCTGAGGCGGCAACCTTGTTCAGTTTCGTATTATCAAACTCAAGTCTAGTTCTTTCTAAAGTTTCAACATCCATTTTTTGTAATATAATTGGAATGTCGTTGTGGCTCCCAACTGAAACGAAATCATTGTAATCTTTTTTTAATTACAAACTACAAATTACTACTACTGAATATTTCTCTAGTAGTGATGATCATTTTCATAGTTAAATTCCGGTCGGCCTCAGCTTTAAAGAAATATGGACCGATCCATAAATTCCAGCAAATCGTTGTTTTGTCTGGATACAGTAGCAAGTCTGGAACCTCTTAAACCAAATATGGCTATGTCGATATTGCGCCTCATCACTGAACTAAATTTTTTGCTGAAAACATTGGATCTTTATAAGGCTTTTCAAGAGCCCTACAAATTATATGCCTTTAAACGAAAATCCTTATGGTTTCAGAATTACTACAAGTCTTTTATTGTTGCGTTGTATCCCACAAGCAACATTTTTCTTTTTTTCTGGTTTTCCTTACTTCCGACACAGCTATTTCGGAACATGTACCAAAACAGGCGATCCAAAAATTGAAACATTGACTTAGGAACCTGACCATAGACCATCTGTTGTGTTATGGAGTAAAAATAATATGATGCCATATTTACTGCCTTCGCCGAGAATGGCTTATTAGGACCAGCATCCGGTGCGTTCTATAAGATGCAATTCATTGCGGTGTTGTATACACATTGGTTGTTTGATAGAATATTTAAGTCTCCGTTGAATATCTGACCGAATGACCTTCATTTTTCGTTTCATTTGTGTCTCCACCATTAGCCTGAAAAACGTTAAACTTTAAGTTTGTTTCTTAAGAAATATATAAAAACTTTTCAAGAGATATCATCAATGAAACTAATGAAACGCAACCTCATAAAAAGAATTCCAACGGCGTAAAACCGATGTGGTTATTCAATCATACCATTTCTCGAGATTATACGATTATCGAAAGATTTTTCGATGAAATTCAGGATTTTCTAGAAACTTCAGATCAGTTTCGGCGCTTTGAATGATATTCTTCTTCTTCAGTTGTTGAGCAAATTTTATCTTGTAAGGATATAGTCCATGATCTTAACACAAATTGACCACAAGGTCCCGAATTCCTGTGAACTGCGTTGAATTCACTGATTTGGCTCGATTATTCGATTATTATGACCGCAAATTGCAGTCAGCGCTCATAAAGTTACGACCAACAACTCAGAATTTTTTTAATAATTCCTAAACGTTTCTCGGTCATGAACTTCGCCATGATAAAAATGTAAGCCTTGATTGACGTTTTGATGATTTTCAGCAAACAAAACTAAACTAAACTAAACTCGCTGTCTGGGCCTGTAGCCTGTAAAAATTAAAGTGAGTCACGAACGTGTTATAATAATTTTATTAGTCAGAAATATTTTATTATTTCATTTCAGGCTGGAGGAAAAAACAGACTAACGAGGTATTTGCATGTTTTTCTAAAGTATAAATGAATGTATGAGAGTTGGCTTATTTTTTGTAAATATGATTGAAAGGAATACTAAATATCAATGTATCAATGTTTTAAGATATACGAGTGTATCAAATACAGATAATTATTTTTTCTTTTCGTTAGACTAATTAAACGATGATACCTCTTCATTCAACAAACAAGTGAATTCGAAAACTTCAACTTGATGATTTGCTGAAACTAGTCATCACATGAATCCAGGTACTTATTGTTAATTTAAGTTTATTTAACAGATTTCAAAAAATAGCGAAAATTGTCTAATTACGGCTCACTTAAAGCAATATTTAACACATCTAGAACTTCAGTTTTTATTGCAAAAAATTATACAATTTCTTTGATCCGTTTTTCCAACAAATCATAAATTGCCACTTGCAAGCAAACATTCGTAACCTTCTTCACAACTGAGTACTGACTCAGCAACCAATTTGACTGCCAGTGTATAAACATATTTACCAACATAACATAAGAACTATAAAATTTCCCGTTTTTTTTTAAAAAAAAACAAATAACATGTTTTTTATAACATAATTGATTATAATATTATTTAGGATATGTATGCACATAAGATAAGACATAAGTTAACATCTATATGCTCTTCTGGCTGTGGAAGTCATCTTAACAAATCTATAATCATAGTTCTCGCACATTTATTTTTTAAATGAAATACTATAAGTTCATACTCTCAACATTTTAATCCATTGGCTTGAGAGAATTCCAGACCTAATGTAAAGAAAGCATATTTCTGGGAAGTTCGCACTCTGTACACCGCAAATTGATTCGAAATTTGTATGTCTTATATCCAAAAATATATAACAAATGTTTTTGTAATAAGAAAACTAGATTTGAAATATTAATAATACCCAGTTGTAGTGTTTGGTATTATTCATAAAGAAAACTACTCGTACATACCTTTTGATGTCGACAGCACCCTAAGTTCGTATGTTGTAAAGTGTAATTCATTTCAAAACCATCCTTTAAAGACACTTTTTTTAAAAAATAAAAATATACCAACAAATTCAATTTAATCGAGTAATCTTTATTATTATATAAGAGAACCATAGTTAACATTTATTTTTTGAAAATTATTTCTGTCACATGTTGGGCGTAACTGCGGCTAATATGGTCCTTTTTATTGTTTCAATATCGATGTATCCTCCATCCAGTAAGTACGAACGTCGGTTGCCCAATGACCCTACTATATTTATGTTGATTTAGGCGACCAATTGACTGCTGACCGAATCGTTCGCACTCCAAATAGAACCAAATGTCGTCTAAATCATGGGCTTTAATTTCAGGCAACAAACAGTGAGTTTTCATGGTTAAATAACACACGCGATTCATAGTTACATTCCGGCCAGCCTCAGCTTTAAAGAAATATGAACCGATGATTCTACCAGTCCATAAATTCCAGCAAATCGTTATTTCATCTGCATACAATAGCAAGTCTGGAACCTCTTAAAGCCAAAAATGTGCCTCATCACTGAACAAAATGTTTTGCTGAAAACATTGGATCTTCTTAAGGCTTGTCGCGTACACCACCGCTACGGCGGCCGCGTATGCTGCGTATGATCGAATAATGAAATCTGGGTTTCAGACTTTTCGATGGTATAGCAAATTTTGCGTTCGGTAGGCCCATTATATGAACCATCGATTTGTCGAAGCGCACGAAACAAATTCCTCGAAGGACGCTGATACAGCTGAATATTATAGATGATGTGCCGAGCTTAATCAAACGCTACTGAACAAAATACAATACAAGAAAAAGTACTTCTAAAACAATCACCCATTAGAAGTCAATAGAATACAATCCAGAATCATATCTTTCGACATACATAGGTAAAGATTATTTGAATTTATTTTTAGATGATTTTTTAGTCGTGCCGCAGAAACGTTGTGACCCATATAAGGGATCAGCTCAACTTTTTCTTTTCATCATCTCCATACCATTGTGTACATCAGAACTTGGCTTCGTGTTTTTTTGTAGATAAGATCCGAAAAGTATTGAAGCAGTGTATTATGGACTTAGAATCATGTCCGACTTGGTGAAAAGAGTAAATTGAAAGTAACGAAATTGAAAATATTGATTATATTAAGGTCCGACCTAGTAAGGAACACACACATTCGTGAAAGTTTCAATATATGTTTAAAGTATGTCGCCTAATTAATTACAATTGTTGGCATTGCCATGTAGTTGTTACTTATCAAAAAGGCAGATCCAACTGAGGTTCAAATACGAGCGCAGAAGTAAAACCATAAGGTCACTCAGATGCAAAAGCATAAGCAAACTCAAATGACCATGAACGTGAATTAAGCCAACCCTACAATAAATACTGAGTTATTAAAATATGTGCTAGGAATATGCAGCAATTGATGTAGTAGTATTTATAGCTACCTTTGTTTAGAGTGAAAGAAGACAGATACGAGACATGCTGCAAGACAAATGATCCTAAAGGTTTTAGTAAAAAATTCACATTACAATAGACAAAATTGCAATAGATACGGTATCCACTTTGAAATACAAATTTAAAAAAAAAGTGGGTAAAACATTATATATTAGTATATATTAGTACGAGTATCTTACCGAAGACTTCTTTTCTTTATAAACTGTACAATAAATTATTTTTTTTGTACATATTTTATTGTTATGTATTGATTTTTTTTTTGCAATAAATAACCTTTTTCTTTAACCTTTACCTTTCTTTCCAAAACGTTCATAAAAATTGGGGCCTTTCCAAGTTGTCGTGGTTCATGAGGAATACCTAAATGAACTTAAAAAAAATTTAGTTTTGGTTTTTAAGTTTCACAAGTGTATACATTGAACAAACATTTCAAACACCAAAGTACAGATAAAAACAACAAGATTTTGTTCAAAATAAAAGTATGAGTTTTACTTAAAACAGCCAAAACATACTCGAATATTTAGATATTTAGAAACTAACATTCAAGTTAATATTAATATTACTCAATGCATTTGATTAAAAAATAATGTAAACAAAAAAAACATACCTAACTTAAAATATTCATCTACATATACTCGTTCATATATAAATACAGGGTTTTCCAATAAGGGCTTGACAACTTTTTTTTAAAATAAAACGCAAACCATTTAAGATATTTCAAAAACTTTATTATCAGCTTGAAGTACAATCAAAACATTTATGAAACGAACTCGACTTCGTTCACATGGCCACCGCGGGCACGTTTGTAGCGGTCGATTCGCTGGACTCAATTTTCAACGACTCGGCCACAAATTTTGGCCGAAACGGCCGCTATTTCGCGTTCAATGTTGGCTCTGAGCTCTTCCAACGTCGTCGGCTTGTTGGCATAAACCAATGACTTGACGTAGCCCCACAGAAAATTGTCAAGCGGCGTTAAATCGCTCGAACGAGGTGGCCAATTGACTGTCCCATTTCTTGAGATAACACGCTCCCCATACTTACTCTTCAATAAATCGGTTGTAACGTGTGCTGTGTGGCTTGTGGCACTTCAATTCTTGAGTCAGCTTGATCTTGTATGGGTGTAAACCAAGATCCTTACGCAAAATACGCCATAATGTGGTCTGAGCGATGCCCAATTCTTGAGAACGCCGTGGAATTGACCGATATTTTCGACCAACTCGTTTTCTCGCTGACACGACAACAACGAATATGTAGACTCAAATTTTTGCACTAAACTTGTTATTGTCTGTCTACTAGGGCGAGAATAACGACCGAAAATTGGAATTAACGCTCTTAAAGTTACAGTTACCGACTCCGAATTTCGGTAGAAAATTTTTATAATTTGCAGACGTTGCTCGTTCGTGTACTTTACCATGATGAAAGTGTTGAGTTTACTGAATAAATTGACAGTGACAGTTTGATGATAAGTGAAAGAGTGCGTTCAAAAATTAAATTCAAAGTTGTCAAGTCCCTATTGGATAACCCGATATATAGACATAAATAGGAAAATGTTATTGCCAAAACGGATGTCTTCTACACGATAAAGATGAAAATCTAATGTGCGTAAGACAAGTCCAAATGCGGTGCTCGCCATGAAATCGAAAGATTTTGATCTTCTTCAATACTTTCACAAACGGCAGCCATATTTTTTAAAAACCGTGCATTTCGATGATGGATTAACCTTAAGACATCTGTAGCAGAGGTAGTCTCTTCGAATTTTTTGCCCTTAGTACGCTGAGAGGAACGATTATTTCGACCACAATCTGCTCATAATCATTATTTTGGTAATAAATTTTTAGAACTTCAGGGATTATTAAACGCTCGAAATTGTTAAACGGCAAGCCTTTAACTAACATTTATAATCTCGGAAGGCAGTTAGTTAGGTTTGCCGTTTATACATATATATGATTGAAAGTCGGATGTGTTATAAATATAATAAAATCTCAAAACAAAATATAACATCTCATGACAACAACTATTTGTTTACATAAAATTATTTCTTTTTTTTTACAAATTATGACCCCTACTAGCAGCACCACACTACCAATTGCCAAAAAGCTTAGAGTACATACTCTAGTGATGTAATCTAAAATATTTTGGCTACACCTTACTGCTCTGCATCTAATTTTTTGTGTGAAACGTGGACTTTTTTCTTAAAATTAAAGAATTTAATAATCAAGTACTGGCAATTGATGCAAGTCAATTTTGTACTTCTTTGTAAGAATGGAAGTGCTGTTCTGAAAGTCCGTGGTGCATCGATCGAAACAAATGGTAGTTAGAAGGGGTTAAGTCTAATGAATCCAGCGGTTAGGGCAGAACTTCTCAATTAATGTTTGCCAACAGGTTATTTACTTGACTTCCAATGTGTGGACAACCATTGTTATGTTTGAAAATAACTGATATGTGTCTTTGGTCGTTTTTACTTCAACGCTCGGTTTAATTGGATCAGATTTTTGCGGTAACGATCTCCAGTTATTGTCTTATTTGGTTCTAACAGTTTTTAATACACCATTCCTTTCCAATCCTCCCAAATGCACAGCATAACCTACCTTCCGTGCATATTGTATAGTGGATGCGAAATTAATGGTTGACAAATGGTCTACCCATGATTTTTTGCGTTTGAGATAGTTCCACTTCTCATCGCCAGTAACAATTCCTTTCAAAAAGCGTTTTTTTTTCGATGTCTCTTTCTTTCAAGTGATATTTTTCTTCTTGTTTAATCTTTTGCATGGCTTTAAACGTTTGGAAACAGTTGTAGGATTAACTTTCGATACTTCTGCGAGCTGTTCTTGTGTTTTTTTCAGTTCTTCGTATTATAACGTTTGCAATTTTGCATTCGAATTTCACGATCAACTTCTATTACCAATCGATGGCCATCAATATATTGGGTCTATAACTTAATTCGTGCGGTTTGCTAAGAGACGGCGCAACTTGTATTATTATTGGAAAGCTACTGTCATTGTACGTCATTTCAGTATATGTCATTCATTTGAAGCGTAAACAACAATAATTCTTTTTTTTTTTGGCTTGGAAGACGATGAACGTCCTGGGCAGCCAAAAAAGTCTGAAAATGAAAAACTGGAAGCATTACTCTATCAAGATTGTTGCTAAACACAAGAAGAGCTCGCTGAATATTTGGGTGTCACTCAAGCAGCTATTTCAAAACGTTTAAAAGCAGATGGATATATTCAAAAGCAAGGAAATTGGGTTCCACATGAACTCAAGCCGAGAGACGTCGAAAGACGGTTTTGCATGTCCGAAGTGCTGCTGGAACGCCACAAAAGCAAGTCATTTTTGCATCAGACTGTTACTGGTGATGAAAAATGGATCCATTACGGCAACCCCAAGCACAAAAAATCATATGTGAAACTCGGCCAACCAGCCAAATCAACAACAAAGCCGAATATCAATGGCGCGAAGGTAATGCTCTGTATTTGGTGGGATCAGATGGGTGTGCTGTATTATGAGCTGCTTAAACCGGGTGAAACCATCAATGGACAACGCTACCGTAGACAATTAATCCGTTTGAAGAGAGCAGTAGCTGAAAAACGCCCGGAATATGCGACCAGGCACGAGGCAATAATTTTCCATCATGACAACGCTCGGCCCCACGTTGCTATTCCGGTTAAGAACTATTTGAAAAACAGTGGATGGGAAGTCTTACCCCACCCGCGTTATAGCCCAGACCTTGCCCCTTCTGATTACCATTTGTTCCGGTCGATGCAGAACGCCCTCACTGAAATACGGTTCACATCAGAGCAGAATATCAAAAATTGGCTTGATTCATTCTTGGCTGCCAAGCCGGCGCAGTTCTTTTAGGATGGGATCCACAAATTGCCAGAAAGATGGGAAAAAGTCATAGCTTCAGATGGGCAATACTTTGAATAATACTATTGTACATGTTTTTCTTAAATAAACGTTCAAATTTTGAAAAAAAAAACCGCACGAATTAAGTTATATACCCAATACTTAATCCTGATGTTTTTTTTTGATTTTCAATACATGCTTTAAATTCAATAAACCTTTTCAATAACTCAGATTTATTGCGAGAATACGTGATCTATATTTCGTTCATATCATACCTTTTAAGATTAAATATTGTACATACCGAGTCATGTTATTATATACAACGTTGAATTCTCTTCTAAAGTCATCATCTGAACAGCAGAATATTTCAGAGAAATAAAGTAAAATAAGCAAAAGCAGGGTTTTCACCAGGAAGATGTTCACCTTTGTGCTAATGAACCGTTGATTAGCCCAAAGCCTTCTAAACACCTTACCGATAGAAGCATTTAAATAAGTTGCCTTAGTTTAACCCAGTTTTTTTTTTACAGAGTCGGCTTATTCTATTCGGTTTTTTTGATAGATTAATTCCAGGGAGACGAGATTTCTGCAACATGTTTCCAGATGTTACAGTAGCCGTAGACTCTAGAACATTTAGACGTAAGTTATTGTTAAACGACCAATCTGAAATTCGGTAATGATCATAATTTATCTAGATAATGGCTTCTTTCCTCGATTCAAGCGAACGACTTATATGTATATGCCTGGGACATATGCATCGAGCAATGCTTTGCAATCTTAGGCAACTCATTCACATAGAGGGAAACAAATATTAGTTCACGGATCGAGTCTTGTGGTACTCCGTACTTGATTTGCAAGTAAGACGCAAACTGCCTTCCTTCTAGGTAGGAAAGAATGAGGCTCGTAGTAGACAGTGATACATTTTTTTCCGAATGGCTTGAACAAAGAATATGATGGTCTACAGTTTCGAATGCTTAAGATAGGTCGAGAAGAACTAATTATTTGATTTGCATCCATTTTCTTCCTGATTTCCTCGACAACTGGCAGTAAAACGGTCCTGCAACTATGATTCGGGCGGAATCCAGATTGATTTGCAGAAATCAAATTGTTAACTAAAAGATACTCTTGCATTATATTCCTTTAATATTTTATTCATGGGAATCAGAATGACTTTTGCCTCTTTCCACTTTCTTGAGAAATACGATGTGTTGAAATAATTGTATTAAATATATGCTTCGTCAACTTCAATAGCATAAGACTTGATCGTTAGTAGTACTTCCACAACATCTTCCTGCCGTATTCCATTAAAATTCAATACGGTGTCTGATCGAAATCGTTACATCCTACTAGGGGGGGATAGCAAAAAAAGTTGTATTTGCAATTTGGTTACAATCATCATTATCCGGAGTGTTTCTGACTTGACTTTTCTGCTGTAAAGAGCTCGCCTTTCATACTACTCTATTGTGAGCAATATCTTTAAAAGAATCCAACAATTCTATATTTTTTTATAGCTCTTAAATGCATCTTCGCGCATTTTTATGAGATGCAGATGCCTGCCATTAACCACTGGGTTGAAAGAGGTTTGATGGACCTTGTTTTTACGGAAAGGTGTTTGTTAAAGAGAAAAACAAATCTTTCTTGCAAAAGATTCGTCTGGTCACCAATTAAGGCCATATTTACCAAATGCCCATGTTTTGTTATTTTAATTCCTAACAACAGGGATTTCAGAGCTTTGCTGAGCATCGTTGTTGTTTGTGGTTTTTTGTAATTATGACTCTGGAATTCCAGAGTGGATGTATATCTTGGATAAGAACTGAAACCAAAAAATAAGGCGCATTACAAATTAAGCCGAAAAGAGGCTACCAGGGTTAGATAAATTCTAAATTTTGTAAGACCGAACCTACTTATGTACCTATTTCAGTAGAGGCAGGTTCTGGTATTGACAATTTAACACTATGAACGTATTAGATTTGGACATTATTCACTCCAAGGTGAACAGCGCACACTATAATTGAAGCGTCATGGACTCTTGAAAATGCTCAATATTGAGATTCAACATGAATTAGAAGAAATCAAAGGTGCATATGGCATCAACGCGGACCTCCCCCCTTCTTGCTCGGACTTCTACAACACGTTTGGGCTGCTTTTAACTCATTCCTAAAGAACTCGATTCCTCTTCGACTGTTCTGCTCCAATAGGGCTTGCCTGACTGGATGAACGGATTCCACTACATAGCGGACCTCGCAATGGAGTTGTCTTTGCACCGTAGTGCATGTCCAATCTCCTGCAACTTTCTCATTCGTATAGTGATGTTTATATGTTCATGGCCCATCTCATATAAAGTTTTTCGTTGGACATCCTAAAGATGATTCTTAAACAGTTACATACGAAGACTTGCAGCTTGGGAGTGTCATCTTCCACGTACTGCACCCGCACAGCAGTATCGATTTTACGTTTAAGCTCTACTATTTTTCTTTTTCACATATACATTGCAAGTGAATCACCACCAAGCCTGTCGACTGTTAGAATTTGCTAGAATCAGTGCAATTTGTAGGTAGAGTTCACTATGTGTATGTAATATAGATTACATGTTCGTGTAAAATGTGAGGGAACTTTAATTGTTTACAATTTCCACGTTTTCACAGACAGGATCACACGGATATGGACCATCAGGAGAACCCGGTTTTAGGAACGACCGAAATCTGGAAAGTTTGCCATCTATATTAGTTCATTTATAGTTTCGTTCTTAATATCATCGAAGAAATTGATCCAAGGTGATTCTGGGCATAGAAAAAAGTTGTATTCTGAACGTTTTCAATACCCGAACCGCTTTTATGTTTTACGGTTTGAGAGCTTTCAGAAGCTAAATTCTTTGTATTTTACGGTATGCGAGCTGTCAGGACTGGACTATTTTATATTTTATGGTACGAGAACTTTCAGAACTGAAAAGCTTTTACATTTTTTCGCATGAGAACTTTCAGGAGCGAAGCGCTTTTAAAGTTATGGTAAGCTTGAATAGTTACATAGGTAGGTAGATAGATTTGCTTAAATTGTATTTGTCCTACTTGTTATAGAAATTTCGGTACATTAACCGTTTGGCATAGTTTATGCCGTCTTCCTGCATTTGGGATCAAATTGGATTAACAGTTTCTACGAATTTCTTTCAGAATAAGGATTCCTTCGATGAAGTGTTTAACAAAATAAGCGTAAGTCCGTACGATGAGGAACGTAGTTCACCTAAATCTTGAAAGTTTGCCATCTATGTTAGTTCATTTATAGTTTCGTTCTTAATATCTTCGAAGAGAAATTGAAAAATGCAAAAAAGTTGTATTCTACACGTTTTCAATAACCGAAACGCTTTTATGTTTTACTGTGTGAGAGCTTTAAGAAGCTTAGCTCTTTGTATTTTATGGTATGCGAGCTTTCAGGACTGGACTATTTTATATTTTATGGTACGAGAACTTTCAGAACTGAAAAGCTTTTACATTTTTGGCATGAGAACTTTTAGGAGCAAGTACTTTTTAAATTTATAGTAAGCTTAGATAGATAGATTTGCTTTTATTAGTCCTACGTGTTATAGAAATTTCAGTAACTTATGTAAATCGTTTGCCATACCTTATGCAGTCTGCCTATTTGGAATCAATATGGATAAATAATTTTTGCAAATTTCTTTCAGAATAGGGATGATTCCTTCGATGAAGTGGATGACAAAATAAATGTAAGTACATACGGTGAGAAACGTAGTTCACCCAAATCAGTTCCATATGTTTCCTTCTAGGATCTAAAATAAGGGAAAGTTTGCAACAAGGACTACAATATCTTTGTTTGTTCAATAAATAAACCGGCAATAACCTGCAGTACAAAAAGATTGTGAATTGAGAAAAGGTACTCCTCGATAGTTCTTTGGCTGTGCTAGTTTCAATTATTTTGTTTACTCGTTCAGTTTACTCGTAGAACTATCCGTGACATACTTCAAAAATTCTGCAAAAGTCCTATTTACACCTAGCGAGTTCCTCTAAGTATTAATAAAGGTAACTTCCCTCAGAATGTGAAATGTGCGAATGGCATACATCTTTTTAAAAGGACAAAACAAATTACTGTCCGTCTAACCGTCTATATTCTTACACCGCTGTTTCTACTGTCTTCGAACATTTTATTCGAGTAATACGAGTACTTCAAAAAGTATTTCATGTGGAACCTGTGGTTGAGGTGGTGCTTATGCACTCTTTGCTCATTCTAAGGAGTTATTTCGTCTAACAAAAATTTAAGCAGTTCTTTACTTGTTTTACTAGTATATTTGTTTTAAGAGATTGATATTAAATCAGAGTCTATCAGTAGCTCTTAAAATTTTAGAAGCAATCCACTGTTGATTTGAGGGCATGTCTCACCGTATACCAATTTGGCGAAAGCAAGAAAGTTGCACATGATATTTCTAAACCATTTTACGGAATTTTGAAAATACGTGCATCTGCTATCAATGACTGTCTTTTCAATAAATTATAAATGGAACGTTCCGAGTCGAACAACTCGCATATGAAATGCCCTACCGAATTCTTAATTATAACCTGCAAATATTCAAAACCAATGTACTCGTAAAGCAGAGAAACCGCTGCTTTTTTTTTACCCTAACTTTTCTTTGCGCCCAATGTATGCAAACATTTTAAGGGCACGCGAAACCACTTGTGCGTTACAAAGAGGATGCAATTTCACGTATATTATAAAAAAAGGAACACTTTTTAAATTTGTGTAGAGTTTACTTTATTAAAAAAAAAACTACGTTTTGACTCAGGCCGAAAACACAAGGGATACGGCACGACATCTTGATTTTCACAGACAAAAAGACAATTTTTATTTCAACACACACCAATTGAAACAAATCATAATTTAATGCGTATACCTCCACAATTTTGTCTGTATGCTGTTCACCATTGAGGAGATCCCTCGCTGGGAGCCAACCCCGAGTGCAGCAACCACTAGAAAGCAAGAAATTTAATCCGGCATCTTGGAACTGGGGCCATATTGAATTGAATGTGATACCACTAACTTTATGGTTTTCAACTCAATTAAGGGGGTTGAAGAGAAAGTATAATCCGCCATCTTAGACAGTGGCCATATTAAAGCGATTACCTCCATTTGTATTAATGTCTTTAATAATAGTTCGTATTGCAATGACAAACTTTTTATTAAACACCAGAATGTAAGAAGTTTGAGAAAAAATTGTACGACTCTTGTCATGCGCATTGATGCGTTTGCCTGTATTCAAGATATTGTTTTTGAAAAACATTTATTGGGTTGTACCACATAGAATGTCCGATTTTCGCTCAGTCGGAAATAAGATGTTCTCGAGTGAACATCTGTGCCAGGACGTAAAGTTTTATATATTTTTAATAAAATTAAGTGGTATGTGTGCTTGACGTGTGAGAATTTTCTAAGAATTATTTACCATGCTGCCGGCAGTTCAAATTTGAACCCTGTACCTTTGCGAATTTAACATGGGACATAATGCGTCATTGGCAATGAAAACCATTGATGACGCATTTGAGGATATAGCGGTAAACGAACGCACTATACGACGTTGGTTTGCAAAGTTTCGTTCGGAAGATTTCAGCCTCGAAAATGAACCACGTGGGAGGCCAGAAACGTTAGTTGACGACGATTTTTAAGAGCAACGGTGGATGCGGACCCAACGAATTCCCTGCGGGAGATGGCACAAAGCATAAGAGTATCTCCAATGACAACGAGTCGACACATTTCTCTCATAGGAAAGTTGAAGAAACTCGATAAGTGGGTACCCCATTAACTGAACGAATCCCAAACACTACGGCGCCTGGAAATCTGCGTATCCCTTACATTAAGAAACTAAACTGAACCGTTTTTGCACCGGATAGTCACCAGTGATGAAAAGTAGATACTGAATGATAATCGTAAAAGATCTGGGCAGTGGTTGGATGCAGATGAAAAACCAAAACACACCCTTAAGCCCGATCTTCACCAAAAAAAGGTTTTGGTGACAATTTGGTGGACACATCGTCCGATCCTTTTGCACGACAATTCTAGACGGTGCAAAAACTGTTGGAGTTGGGATTTGAAATTCTTCCGCATCTACTGTTTTCTCCTGATACTTCCCCAACGGATTACCATCTTTTCCGCAATTTGGATTCTTATTGCCGGCAGAAGGTCTTCCGGAACCGAGCAGAGGTCATAAAAGGCTTTGAAGATTTAATTGCCTCGAAAAGGCAGCACTTCTACGAAAAAGGAATATTTGACCTTGTATCACGTTGGAAGAATGTCATGGATACCAACGGATCCTATTTTGATTGAATAAAAATTTACGGCTTTTAAATTTTTACGGAAATCAAACATTTCATGTGGTACAAACCAATACTTTATTTCTGGGTTTGATTTCTTTGCAAATCCTATTCATTATTACGCAGCAGGAGGTGTTGGCTGTTTTATAAAAGAAAAATTAAAAGGTTGTTGAATTCTTATGCGTAGATTTTGGTAGTGCGGATGTTTTAAAAGTTTGCATCGAAGTAAAAGTAAAGTATTTGCCTTTATATGTGTTTAGATATAGACTCCATTATCAAGAAATTTTCTGCTCTATTGAAAATGAAGAAAGCTAATAACTTAGTTGTCGTAGGTGATTTTAATTTAAATATTTTAGAGAATTGCAAACCAGTTTCGACTCACTTAGCTATTCTATCACCACACGGCTTAGATAGTTTAGTTTCGAGCCCACTAGAATAAGTTCAGGGTTTTATGTGGACCACATTTGATTTGATCGGTTGGGTAATACTTTGCCGAAATATTATGAAAAATGTGTTCTTAATCTTATGATTTCTAACCACTGTATGACGATAAGTCCCGTTGGGTATCCCCAAATGCAAATACGAAAAAAGCATTAAATCTCCAAAACAGGTAACTAAAACTGATTTCAGGAAATCGAAAAACAGTCTGCTTTTTGAGTTTGTAAAGTTCTTATTCCATGCCCATCAAGAAGGCGGAAATTAGACTTAAGCCCTAGATCTCTAGAGTTTTGTTGAAAAAATATTAGATTTAAAAATATGCTCAGTGTCAAATGCTCAAAACATCAAAATAATCGGTATTTAAAAAGAAAATATAAAATATTTTGCACAGAACTGAGAAGTGGGGTTCCTCTTGTAGTGATAATTATTACCGTTGCCGTTTTAATTCTGATAGGGAGAATCTTTAATATGAACGGCAAATAGTGAGCAGGTTGCTCAATAAATCATTCCCTTCAAAAAGACCTACTGCCATAGGAGTGGTGCGAATGCATTTAATGAATATTTCACTAATACAGCCTGTAGTCAATCTAGATTTTGCTCTCTGCACTGCCATTACTAGGAAAGGAAAGGAATAGCTTTGGTTTTACGCCGATTACTCCACACCAAGTGTTATAGACTATCCATCCTTTAAGAAAATCTAATATCTAATATGGTTCTGATGTTATACCTAGACAACTTATAAAGAACATCTCCGTTTTTATAGTGCATGTTTCGGCAAACCTTTTTAATCCTTTCGTGTTAAACGGTGTCTTTCGAGAAGGGCTTAAGTGTGCTGATGTTGTACGGTTCTGCTAACGAAATGTGCAACTATAGGCCCATTTCACTTCTTCCTGTATTGAGGAAAATTTTTGAAAAACTGATAAAAACAAGAATATTAATTTTCTTAAGGAAAAATAATTGTTCACTCCAAACCATTCGGCTTTCAGAAGGGAAAATCTCCTGAATATGCTATGTTGCATGTTGGACATGTTCCGAAATTATGCCAACCTGGATTGTAAAAAAAGTTCGGCTGATTTATTTATTGATATCACCAAAGTCTTTGACATAGTAAACCACTCTATTCTTTTGGAGAGACTGAAAAAAGCTGGTTTTCGCGGATTTATGCTTAATTGGTTTTTTAGTCATACCTTGAAAACAGGTCACAAGGAATTGAGATGGATGATGTAAAGGGTACATTCAAAACATTAAATTTAGGTGTGCCCCAAGGCTCTGATTTGGTATTAGTTTTATTTCTTGTTTACATCAACTCACTTTTTGCTCTACCTTGGTATAAGCAGATCGCTTATATTAATTTGTTTCTGAAATTGTTTAGAAATTGCTTTTTTCCCCATAGATTAATTATGAGATCCAGTACTAAAATAATGTTTTTTAGCATGTCCTTAGTGCATAAGTAGGATGTGGAATTTTACTCTACTCGACATTTCTTTTAAAAACAATTTTCCACTTAGGACTATAACTATAATTTACGAAAAAAATCTTCATAAATATGGTCGCTACTCATATAACTACCTTCTTTTCGCACTACTGTTTTCCGTAATTTGTACTCTGTTTCATCATCTTGATTATTTAATAAACATCCAATGGTAAAACTTATAAGACATTGGCTTTTAAATTTTAATTACATTGACATAGAATCGATTACTTTTGACATTCTGGCTTAGTTCTGTTATAGTTCTTTTTAACTTATTCTCTGTATCGTAAGCAAATACAATTTTTAGAGTGTATTTACCTATCACTGCTTACAACCCATAATTTAAGATTTGTGTGTTACTTTTATTTGCATGTATCAATGAGTTTATTTAAAAAAGGTTTATCCCACTTTGATAGGCTTTTGAATTTATAAATAAATTTCTTGTCTTCAAGCCTTTTCAGTTGATACCCATATAGAGGGTATGTAAAAGTGGTAGCGTTCACAAATTATTCACTACTGACATCTAGTAGCGGGTTTTTGAAATACCTTTTGCTAAATATTTTATTGTAAGATTTAAAAAAAAAAAACTCATCAATGAGCTTTTCTCAGAGCACGTATTTCTGTTGTAAGAGGGGTAAGATGGAGAAATGAGGGGCAATATTTATAGTAAAATGAAAGAGAATATATTACAAGGAATGGAGAGAAGAGATACATCCCATTGGAAAAATAGAGTATGCAACCTACCGCGTGGAAAAATGAGATATTCCCAAAGAGAGTTGTCTCTTTCCTCTTTCATTTTATTCGCATTTTATTGATCCTTCTTGTGTATAGCATTTTGACAGTTCTTCACATAGATAGATTCCACAACTGGAACGATTACATTTTGTATTGCTCTTTCTCATTTGCATCTCTGTTTTAAAACTATTCGCATGTTCTCTGACGTCTTAGCCTTGATACACTGTATTGGCTGGTATTGTCGTAAGAACTAGCTCTATGTTAATTGGCTAAGTGTTTTCAATAATCCAATTTTGAAACTCCTTATATTGATACCAGCGAATTCCTTGCATCTTTTATTTATTTATTAGAGAAAAATATTTAATGCAATATATACGCTCCGTTAAGTACTTACAATACCGTTAACGGCGTACAATGACATGGATTTGAATATTTTTGATGTGATGATTTTAGCCACTCAGGATACCTATGTGGTAAAGAGAGCGCATGTTCGTTGCTAACATTTGCCGCAAAATGTTTGATGTTATCCTGTCTGTATTCGACACCATAATTTAGCTAACATTAATGGCAAACACTACTATTACATTTGCAATCCTGAGCTTTTTCAGAAGTACATTGTAAGTGAATCATCAATATTTATGTAAGCCTCTCGACTACTAGAATTTGCTTAAAGCAGTGCAATTTTTTACGTTAAGTTCAATTTATGTGTGCAATATGGATGACGCTTTCGTGTAAAATGTATGTAAGGGGAATTCACAATGTTTACAATTTTCACGTATTCACAAACAGGGTCACAGGGATAGAGGCCATCATGTCATCAGTAGAAACTGGTTTTTGGAACGACCAAAATCTATATTAGTTCCCCTTTTGGTATTCTCAAAATTTTTATACAGTTTTGTATAAAATTTTGTTATGTTATGTTTCTACGATACTCCGGCTCTCGGTAATTATTAATGGATTGGTATAAGTTCAGAAATGTAACCTCCAGCGAATTTTATCAGGAATCTTCTCTGAACGACTTTTATTTTTCCGATTGATTTTAATTCAATTCCTACATAGGAATGTGCACTAAGATTGTTACTGTATAAGCCAGCGGCTTGTAGAAAAAGATGGCCAGCGTATCACTTCTCCTGTACATTGTAGGTTTGAAGGAACAAATATCACATCCCGCGCAGAAACTTTGGAGACTTTCCGACTGATTTTCATTCTAAAGTAGCCTACACACTATCGTTTTGATCATCTGTGTAAGCCCAGACAATGCATCATGCTCCGTCCTTCCTACGAAGTACACGAACAATTTCAACCCTCATCATTTTCGCCATCATTTCAATCGTCATTCTTTATTCAAAGCTACAGACTAGAAATTAAGAAATTCTTCATAAGCATAGTACAATAGTTACATGAAGTATGTGCAAAAAGATTGACAAGGCCTTACTTGCAGGCAGGACAAGAGGGTGGTATCAAGGTGGTTGCGTATGCGGATGTCGTTGCTAAAGCCGTCTCAGGAAAACATCTACATACGATTAAAGAGCTCCTACAGTATAATCATAATATATTAACAAGGTGGGCAGATCTCTGTCAACGGAATCAACGGAATCAACGGAACCAGCTTGGTCTTCTCTGATACAGCGAAATATCAAATTCTTGCAAAAAAAAGCCATCGGGAACAAATGGGGCCTCCACCCTCACATCACCCATTGGCTATATATCTCGGTTATTAGACCGATACTCACCTTCGGGGTAGTTGTGTGCAGTGAACTGCATGAAGCTAAATAATGTCCAAAGAATAGTATGTCTGGGCATAAGCGGAGCCCTACTCATTACTTCATTCGCTGCTCTGGACACTCTGTTTCACCCGACACCCCTCGACATTTATAGCAGACAAATAGCCGCAACGCAGCTAATCGCCTTGAAGCGACTACACAGTGGGCAAATAAATATTTTGGCCACGCAAATATTCTTAACACATTAGGAATCCTGCCAGAAAACATCGACTACACCATAGCATGGAGG
Source organism: Volucella inflata (assembly GCA_928272305.1). Classification (NCBI taxonomy): domain Eukaryota; kingdom Metazoa; phylum Arthropoda; class Insecta; order Diptera; family Syrphidae; genus Volucella; species Volucella inflata. The sequence goes on along the minus strand of OV743721.1, from coordinate 8,852,284 downwards.
AAAATGCCTTCCTCGATGACAATTCAATCCACTTCTATACCGACGGTTCAAAGACTGTCAGTGGGGTTGATGGTGGTGTTTTTGCCGAAAAACATTAACATTAGCATCTCCTTTCGCCTCCCCAACTACTGTAGCGTGTTCCAGCCGGAAATTCTGGCTGAAGAAAAATGTAATATCTACAATGGATATTCGAATCTTTTCCAATATCAAATCCCTGGATTCATGCTCTCCAAATTCAAGAACAGTCATGGACTGCCAATCATCTCTAATGGAGAAGGCAGAGCAGTTTAACATTTACATTTGTTAAGTGCCGGGACATAGAGACATTTCAGAGAATTGTAGGGCCGACGAACTTGCCAAAATTGGAACCACTATACCTATCACAGCTGAACAAGAATAAAATCTGGATGCTAATAGAAGATCGAACCATAGATGGACGGTTGGATCGGCATGTTTAGAGACCAAACAAATCTAGCCAAAGCTAGATCTGAATTGCTTCATAAGTTTAATTCTTCTAAATAGAAAACATCTTAGCGCCATTATAGTTGTCATCACTGGACACTGCCTTATAAGTAAACATGGAAGAAGGCTTGGCATGTTTACTAACGACTTTTTCAGAAGCTGCGTGGACGAAGAGGAGGAGGAGATAATCCCTCACCTCCTCTGTACATGTCCAGCTCTCTCCTAAAGGAGAAATCTCCTCCTTGGGGCCTTCTTCCACAACGACTTAAGTGACTTAAGCCAAACAGGCATTAAAATTCTCCTACGTTTTTTTAAGAGCTTCAAATGGTTTCTGGAGTAGGAGGACCCACGTGACATCACAATGGGCCAATAGGCCTAAATGGGTTGGTTTTTCAACAGCAACTTAAACCTTACTTAACCTACTAGCTCCATCCACACCATTTTTTGAAGACGTTAATATATGCGGGCTGAATGAAGGTCGGTTCATTGATCGTGAAATTGACGCTGCTTCGTGCAACACCTAACCGCTTATGGCCAGTTTTCATCCTAAATAACTACTTCTTACGATATGTTATCATGTGTACCTACACATATGTGCTATGAACATACACAACTTGTAAACAGTGGGTACGAATTTACTTCAATGTACTAGCTTTTCTACCACTCCTTAATGCATATCATGATCCCGGAAGAGAGGAAAAACAGCAAATCATTCTCTCTGTACGTGAGTGAAAATATTTTCAAAAATTAATAAATTAACAACTCTTGTAGTCGCACTAATTGGTTCCACTGGGGATAATTATATCAAAACAAAATTTAAAGTTAATTGCGCTACATTTTCTGCTGTAATGAAAAAGCCCTTTTAGTTGATTTTTCCAGTATTGCTGTATATCCATTGCCTTTAAATTAATTAACAATGATTTTTTGGCAAAGGAGTACTCTGAAGCCCGTAGGCATAAAATGTCTGAAGCAAGGGTTTAGGAATGAACTAATCGAATTATTAACGACGACGAAAAATCAAAAGGATTAGCGCTCAGTGTGAAAGAAAATAATGGCAAACATAAACGATAATAGTACGAGTATATATTAGTATAAAATTAATTGGAATAGTATGTGTGCTATTGATGAAGAGATGGTGGCGAATGAGCCAGCTTTTGGCTTTGGTTTTACAAACTCCTCGTCCTAGGGGTATCCAAAATGGATCTGACCCTTCAGGTTGGGGGTCGTGCCATTAGGGTAACTCCCCTACCATGGATAAGGGATGAGGCAACAGCAAGCTTAGGATATTTATGTTGATGAATCTACTGTTAACAACCTATGCTGACGATTTAAGGACAACGGACTTCGCATATGCATCTACCTAGAATATAAGGTCCCTAAACAAGCCACGTGCAGCCGAATAATTAGCGGAGGCACTAGATTGCTGCAAGGCAGACGATACGCCATTCAAGAAATGGGATGGGCCGGACAAAAAAAGGATGAAAAACTGCGAAATCTACTACTGTGATTGTTATCGACGGCAATAGCAGCACCTATTTGGATGCGGATTTGTTGTTGAATACAGACTGTGGCAAGAAGTCTTAAGTTTCTGGCATCTGAACGAGCGCCTCATAGCACCCCGTATCAAGACTAAATTTGCCAACATTAGCCTTATATGAGCGCACGCCCCCACAGAGAACAAAGATGATGGCACCAAACACAGATTCTACGAGCTCTTAAACAAGACCTACGAGCAACGTCCTAGCTATGACATTAAAATTGTCCTCAACGACTTTAATGCAAAGCTAGGAAGAGAGGGCATCTTTGGTAGTACGGTCAAACTATAAAGCCTGACTGATTCAGACTAATCGACTTTGCGGCGGGGTGGAACATTGTCGTAGCTAGCACGCGGTTTCCACATCTCGATATTCACAAGACAATTTGGAGAACACCTGATCAACCAACCGTCAACAACTCCGAAGACAAGCTAATACTGTGAAGAATTTCGACGTCAGACGGCTAAATGCACAGAGATCGCCAAATCATTTCCCGATCCAATATCTCTTTGTCTCTTGAGAGGTCCACTGCCGCTAGCATTAACCATCGAAGACCAGTGGCAATACTATCAAAAAACCATCAAAGATGTGCTGTGTTTGAGTCGAACACTAGAACGAAACCCCTGGTTTAATAAGGAGTGTCGGCAAGCACATGAAGGTTAGAAAGATGGATACGGCGCTGCCGTCTATCCGACCTGGATGAACTAAAGATAGCAATATCCAAGCTTAAGTCCAACAAAGCTGGCGGAGCAGACTGCAGAGCTCTTCAAAGCGGCAGGCGCTGACTTGGTGAGGGGCATGCACCAGCTTATCTGTTAAAAATGGTCGGAAGAAAGTATGCCTGATAAATTGAACCTCAGGATTGATTGATCGATCCACAAGAAATGAGGCCCTCTAAACTGCACCAACTACACAGACTTCTTAGCATCGTATACTCGATCTTATCTGCTGTATTCTTTGGACGCCTGAAGTCGTTCGTCAACAACTAGCTTACACCACGTCAACCTCGAAAACGGATCTCAATTCTCAGTTTACAAGGCTGCATAGAGTATCCCCTATAAGTCAACCACAGACCTTTTGAATACTGCGTTCGATAGAAGGAACTTCCTCAATTTTATTTATATTTTTAATACCTTCTTCTTCTGCGACCACATCCTGGTGCAATCCTAGTATAGTTGCGTAAATAACAAACTTTCAAAATTCCTAACTGCTAATAAATATGGCTTCCATGCTGATTAATCCACAGAAGATCTATTTAAAATTCTGCTGTAAAATTTATGGAAATATATTTTTCACTTCTGGACTTCTTATTGATTTAACGAAGTTAATCCCAAATTCCTCTCATTTAACCTGTATAATGCAGGAGTGAGTGGCTTTATTCTAAAATAACTAGTTTGTTACTTACTAAGATTTCAAAATGAAACCAGCCCCTTGCTTGTATCGTAGAAACATATTGTTGTCTGCAGAGAAAGTCGCTTCCATGGTAGTGATGTTTTGTTTTCGAAATGAAAATCCTTCCGTGGGGCTATCTCTATTACGTGAAGTCCTGAAGAGTATTTTTTTATAAGATGTGGCTACTTTGCTACAAGAAGGAATGCTCACCATGACGTACCAAAAGTAATTGGACCTGACTTAATACCATCTATAGATACTTAAATTGGTATGCTTCCTATGACAACAGACACCATCCTCTGATGGAATAAGGAATATCAAAACAGAAGTAAACCCGTAACATACCCGAGCTATAACGATGTTAAAAGGAATCAGGAATGACTGCAACGTCTCCCTAAACATGCGAAATTGCAATACGACCAAAACAAAAAATACTACAATGTTCGTAGATTTGTTTTTTTGAGAAATGCCATCCGCAGTGACGTAGGATTTTCATATAATACAAAAAACAAAAACTGGCTACCGATAGACATCTAATGTCAGAGTTATTTCCTAGAAGTTGACATAACTGTGTGTTCTGTGTTCAGCGCAACATGGGGTTGTTTGTAGAGTAATGCCTTTGAAAATGAAGTAAATTAAATAATTTCAAATGTGTTTTATGGCTTTGACTTTAAGTATTGTAGTTAGTTTCTCCTTTTTTTTTTATTCTCTTTAAAATGTTACACAATATTTTAAATGTTTTTCGATTTAAATTTAGTTAAGCGATGTTTTAAATTTATGAAGAAATGATTTTATCAATTTCGCCTATACCGTATGAACAAATTCACATCAATTTAAACGAATTTAAATACCAAATTAAAATATAAAACCCCACACTACCACGGATATGCCTGCGTATCGTTTTTCTGCAATTAGCTACATCAATGCGGATAGCATTCCAAAAAACGCACAAGGGCAGTGAAAACTGTTGGTTGTTATTCAAAGACATAAATAACGCTGGTGATGGCGATGGCGCGATAGTTAGCTCATTGGACTATCACGCAGACAGTCTGGGTTCGATTCCTGGCTGGGTCACCAACAATTTTTCAAATCACCATCACCCTTTCGGCGGGCAATGGCAAATTCCCAAAAGTAAAATTGCCTACGAAAAAGCTTCTAAGGAGTGCCGTTCGGACTCGGCGATAAACCGTAGGCCCCGCTCAGATGTGACAAAAAAGCATGAGCAACACAAATGAGTGTCAAGAAGCTAGGCCATGGCCCATACCGGGCTGCCAGCGCTAAAGTGTTTTTTTTTTGTTAAATAACGCTGGTTCAGCTTCCATTGTTTTATCTAAGTCTACACTTCGTCGAATCTTCAATCCACAGTACGAAGATTAATTTAAGATCTTAAATTTCACTTCTTCTTCTTATCTTTTCATTAACCCTTTCCTCGTTATACGAACTTATGCGTAACGAGTTTCCCATTTTTACTGCATCGCTGCTGCTACGCTTATGGGGTTGGCTAATGTCGCAGACCGCAGAACGCGTCTACATAATGCTCGGTCCTGGATCGCTTCAGTGGTTAGCCCCAGGCGTTGTTGCGCATTTGCCATCTGAGATATCCAGGAATTCTTTTTCCGACCTCGTTTTCTTACAGTTGGAAATGTATGTGAAAATATCCACATCTTCTGAAAAGGTGTACTTCCATGCTACCAAAACTACTGCGTAAACTTTTTCATCAATTCTGCTCATAAGGACTCTTCCGAGCAGACGGAAAACAGCATTTGCCCGGCCTGTCCCTAAAAAAAGGGACAATTTCACTTTGCTCCTGCTGACCCCTTGCACTTACGTCCCTTTTTACAAGCTCATCAAAACGCTGAAATATATCTCGAAACATGCAAGCTTTTCAATGACCGGCAATACGGTTTTTGTAGCAAAAGGTCCACTGGTGATTTGGTGGCATGTCGCACCGAAACGTGAATCCAAAGCGTACATCATTTTGGCAAAAGCAAGATAATGGATGCGAAGATCGCAAAAACTGAACATCAGTTGCACTACCCTGAAGGGAATGATCCGTCATTTACAAGGTCCAATGGACTCATGAACTTAAGCAAAATGAACACCCGCTTCGTTATCGCTTCTCTGTTTGGGCTTTTTGTCATTTGACAACAACTTTGCTTTAAAATCATCTTTTCAGATGAAAGACACATTTCCATCTCTGCGGCTAGGTCATCCAACAACCGATTTTTTTTTTACTCGTGTAATCAGTCGTTTTGTCGATGTTGCTTGGCCATCACAGAGCTGTGATTTGACTTGGACTTGGACTATGCAAAAAGTCCAGAGGTAATTCAGACACTCAAAAATAATATTGGTCCAGCTATTTGTAAAATATGGGCCGATAGGGCCAGGTAGAAGGTTTACTTTTTTTTAAAAAAGTGACAATAGTTGAAAAATGTTGAACAGTGTTTTTTTTTTTAAATAAACCAAGAGATGACCCACACTTTGGCATCCATAGTATATATATGAGTATATATACGAGTATATACTCTTTATGCAATATACTCGTTCAAGCTACATTTCAAAGTAAACAGGACAGTAAACAGACATTTCTAGCTAGGCCATTTCTTGGCAATTACAATTTTCAAAAAAGTAGATCAACATCAAAAACCTATAACATTTGGACAACCCCATATAAGCGGAGTTATTCCGTCTGAAGTGTCATCTTGTTTGTGTCTTCCGTACAAATTGTTCAAAATTCAACAAACGAAAACTTTTTTAACAACATTGCGACTGACAAAATGGCGTATGAAAGGCGCCAAACGACCCAATATCCAAAAAATTTCTTTTAAAGACATAATTGAAGACAACGCTGATGTGCTTATATGATTCCAAGGCCATTCTTCACAAAGAGTTCTTTACACCAAACCAAACAGTTAACACAAATTTGATGTTGGTGTTTTGAGGCGTTTAGTGCATCGTCTTGGGCTAAAATATTGCGCAAAAGGAAGTTCGTGTTTGTTGCACGATAATGCGTCATCCTATCGATCGCCACTTGTAACCGATCTTATGTCTATTTACTTGACATAATTTTAGACCGTTCAAGCTTTGCGAGCCCACCTTTTAATTTCGCCTTTTCACATATATAATTTGCCACAATTATATGGATGTGGCCAACCCAATAGATACCACTGGATTTGCCGTGCCGGCATCGGATAAAGAATAGTGCCGCAGTGCGTCCCAGCTTGTCGTAAGAGGCGACTAAATGGGACACCAATCATATACAGGCAACTATGACACCAAAAATGAGCCTGTGACACTTTAACACCTTAAAACTCTCCCACAAGTTTGTATGCAATCAGTGGGTTCCCACGTCTGGAGACTACCGGTGGGGTAAAAGAACTCGAAATGAGCATACAAGTGTCAAACCACTCAAACTTTAAACTTCATGGAAATGATCGCAATTAATAGCACTACCCCACTGGGCACCACGGTTGCAACGCACTCGGGTGATCCCAGAGCAAGCAGAAGTGCTTGTGTCAGAGCCCGACGGATTCCGGGGGCGGGCAAAATGAAGTTTCCAAAATATTTTCATAAACTTCGGTTTGCAAGTTGGAACCTAGGATCGATGACCTCAAAAAGTTTAGAACTGGAAGCGATTATGCGTCGCAGAACTCTACAAATCCTGTGCGTACAGGAAACGAAGTGGTGTAATACAGGAAATAAAGCGCGTTTTCTAGATTTAAAAACTAAGGCATTTAAGATGTTCTACCATGGAACGGTCAATGGACGAAACGGTGTTGGAATCGTTGTTGCAGCGGATCTTCTAAACAACATCGTTGGTATCTTGAAAATAAGCGACCGCTTGATGAGTGTTAAACTCGTCATACACAATGAAACGTGGAACATTGTTAGCGCGTACGCTCCACAAAATGGATGCGACCAATCGGAAAAAGATACATTTTGGTCAGAGTTCGGTAATTTGCTTAGAAATATACCTATCGATGAGATGCTCTTCCTAGGCGGAGATTTAAATGGCCACGTCGGAGAAACAAATGTTGATTATGAGGACTGCCACGGCGGTAAAGGCTTTGGAACCAGAAATTCAGCTGGCGAAGACATCCTTGTAGCGTGTAGGGCGTACGGCTTAACCGTCTTAAATACAATGTTTATTAAACATCAACGACATCTCATCACCTATAGCAGCGGAGGCCACGAAACGCAAATAGATTATCACCTCTGCAAAATGTCGATGAGAAACCGTGTTAAGGACTGTAACGTAATACTTGGAGAATCGCTAGTAAGCCAACACTGTCTGCTCATTACAGAATTTTTCACGGCGGAACCACCGAAAACACGGCCATCGTTTGGAAAGCCAAAAATCCGGTGGTATAATCTATCGAAGGAACGAAGCGCAAGATTTATCGCACTGGCTAAAGAAGTACTTCACAATATAAACGGTATCGCAGACTCACTTAGCCCGCAAGAAATGTGGAACAGCATGCACGAGGAATGTATAACACTCGCAAAGTCCCATCTGGGGACTATATCGAAATACCATTACGTCGGCAAAGAAACATGGTGGTGGAATGACGAAACCAAACGAGCTGTGGCCGACAAGAAGAGTGCATTCCAAGCGTGGACAAAATGCGATCGGAGCGACGATATCGAAAAAGCTCGACTGGCTCTTGAATACGAGCGTCTTAAAAAGATCGCAAAGAAAGTCCTGGCTCGAACTCGAGCGGCAGAAGCGGAAAACCTGTACCAGGAGTTGGAACAAATATCCTCACGATCGGCGGATAGAAGACAAGCTATCCAAGAAGTTCAAACGTCGTACAACACTAAAATGCCAAATATTTTTAAGCTCGCTGCACAGAGGAGAAAAAATTCAATGGAAATAACCTCGCCAAAATCCATCAAAAACGCAGACGTTTACTAACAAATGAAAAGGAAATTTGTGACCGGTGGTTTGAATACTGCAAGGAGTTGCTTAACAAACAGTTTCCACGTGATATCGTGCCGACAGCTGGTCTATTCGAGGAGGAAGTTTCGGACTTTTCAATCGAAGAAATAAGTATAGCAATTGGAAAAATGAAGCGGGGGAAAGCGGCGGGACCAGACAGCATTCCATCAGAATTTTGGTCGAAGATGGAGGGGATCGGCAGCGTTTGGCTATCGAAACTTTTAAATAAATTAAAATGTGGACAACCTATGCCGAATCAATGGAGAAGTAGCTTCTTGGTTCCATTATACAAAGAAAAAGGCGACACTCGAAAATGCAACAACTACCGTTCAACCAAGCTTATGTCACACACAATGAAAATCGTCGAAAGGGTCTTAAACGAACGTCTTCGGCAAATAATAAAGCTCGATAATAGCCAGTGTGGATTTGTTGAAGGAAGATCGACGGTGGACGCTATCCAAAGCCTACGAATAATAATGGAAAAGCACCGAGATTCGTCTAAGGATTTACACATGGTATTTATCGACCTTGAGAAAGCATTCGATCGAGTGCCTAGGGATCTCATATGGGCCGCGCTGAGGTCTCAAAACGTACCGGAAACGTATGTAAGAATAATACAAGACATGTACGGAAACGTGAAAACTGCAGTTAAAAGCTCTGCCAGACTAACGAGAGAATTTCCAGTTAATGTCGGAGTGCATCAAGGAAGCGTACTTAGCCCTTTCTTCTTTAACGTAGTATTCGACTATCTTTTAAAAGACTGCATGCGCAAAGCAAATGTAACGCCAATTCTCTTCGCTGACGACGCAGTTATACTTAGCGATAACGTCGAAGACTTACAGAACGCCTTGAATTCATGGAGAAATGCGCTAGAGAGAAACGGGTTTAAAATAAGTCGTTCAAAGACGGAGCATTTGACGTGCCCATTTGCGCATCCGTTGCGACCTATTGCGAATATAATTTTAGACGGAATAGTTCTTCCGAAAAGCACTATCTTTAAGTACTTAGGATCAATCGTTAACATGGAAGCGAAATGTGACGACGACGTAAACCACAGAGTGAGTGTGGGATGGATGAAATGGCGGGAAAATTCGGGAATCTTTTGCGACCGAAAATTTCCACTTAAATTAAAGGGGAAACTCTACACCACGGTAGTAAGACCAGCACAGTGCTGGACAATGTACGATGCACTTAAAAACAAAATGACGGCAGGTGAAATGAAAATGTTAAGGATGTCTAGTGGAGTCACTAAACGCGATTGCATTAGATCTACGCGTATAAGAGGAAGTCTACATATAAAGAATTCGGTAACCGAACAGCTTGAGGCGAATAGAATAAGTTGGTATTGCCACGTTCAAAGAAGATCTGCGGAAAATCCGGTTAAAAAGGCACTATCAACTACGGTCACTCCAACTGTAAGAAAACGAGGTCGGAAAAAGAATTCCTGGATTTCTCAGATGGCAAATGCGCAACAACGTCTGGGGTTAACCACTGAAGCGATCCAGGACCGAGCATTATGTAGACGCGTTCTGCGGTCTGCGACACTAGCCAACCCCATAAGCGGAGCAGCAGCGATGCAGTAAAAATGGGAAACTCGTTACGCATAAGTTCGTATAACGAGGAAAGGGTTAATAAAAGGATAAGAAGAAGAATTTTAGACCGTTCAAATCCCTTTATTTTGTCGGTTTTGCAAAGAAACCTGTTCTGCGGCTGTGAAATGGGAACTGCAGAGTAAATAGTATAACCACAAATAAATAGCTGTTTGCTGTCTCTAAGGCGAAATTTGAACATACAGCCATTATGCATAAGTGGCATTTGCATTGGCGAAACCGTTTAGCAAATTCCACCTCTCTGATCAGTCCACAATATAAGTATAAGGGATTTATTCGCCTAAAATTGGAGTGCAATGGTCACATCTGGTCAGGTGTCCCGAAGACCTTTTTATAGAGAGTATTCGAAACCGTAACTCAAAGGTATTGCCAATATTACAGAATCAATTAACCCTCAAACATCGGCATAATGTGTTCTGTGTGCCCTTGTTACATCTCTCTCTGCACCACCAATGTTTCACAATGTTTCACCGAAACTGTCCTTTCAACCGTAACATAATGATAAATGCTCGTCATTACATCGTCAAATCCACTTTCGGGCGTACTTAGAAATATCCTGATTCTCCCATAAGCCTAACAACTCGCTTATGGAAGAGAGCTCTCTATTCAAACCTAACATACATCGGTAGGTACCTTGCCGTGCAAAGATTTTAAGGGTACGCCAAATTTCTTTGATTTTTATTAGGAACACCGACATATGTACGATTACATGTACTCAATTATCACAGATCTGACCAATCGAAAGCTACAGTCTGATACCTCCATTAAATGACATGGAAACAATCTCCCCTAAACGTTTTACAAAAATGAATATCATACTGCAACGCGAACTTTTATATACGAGTATTATATTATAATTACGAAGTCCTGTTTTTATAATTAACATTTTCCCTTGCGATTTGTCACAAGATGAATTAACAAAAAGTGCCGGTTTTGTTACAGGTCAGCTCAGCTCAGCTCCAATTTCGTGTAATTTAAACGAGACGTGCGAAAAGCTTATTATTTTTATTGATTCAACACGAAATGAGTTTTATGCTACGAGTAGTATATGAACAGCACTCACATTTTTTAATGGGTGAGATGGTTAATTTTTTTTCCACCTACTATACTTGTACAATGTATTATTTATTTCTATGAGTACATGCACACATCTCCTAGGAATTTTTCCAACGTTTACGTACATGTCTATGTAGATATCAAAATGTAGATGCGCTATCGCATATTAGGTTTCGCATAAATAATTTTGTGTTTTCCTTTTGACTATTTTTGTGCACTATAGTGATGTACGAGCTTTGGTAAGGTCATTTAACGTAAGACCTCAATAATCAATTAAAACAAATTAAACTTTCACTATTTGGGAAAGCGATTATAATAAAGAAGGCTGCAGCACCCAGTTAGTTATTTAGACAGAAGACAATTACGAAATGTTGACGCTATTTCACTGAGTCGAAAGCCGCTTCCTATGGATAACTAATGAGATTACACTACCTATTCCCAGAAATGTGGTAAGCAGATACCAATTCCAGTAAACAGGAAATTCTCTGAGGATGCTGATTGAACCAATTGATTGGGTTGCCAACGGGAGGGTGTACCATCACCACTTATACGCTGGTTGTTGGTTAAATACAAAATGCAGACGCTATACAAATGTATATGTAATCTACGATTCATGCACAACGACTATAGTTTCAGAAAACTCTCTTGAAACTAAAGATACATACGTACGGGTCAATACAAAAACCGCCCATGCAAATATCTGCATTAGTTTGTAGGAAAACAATTTTCAACTGTCTTTGCTAAATTAATAAAATTAAGCGGTATTTCGAATAGTTTTTTCATGCAACTGAAAACTGAATCTTTTATGAGATTAACCCCCATCCTTATGAAATAAGAGTGTTAGGTACGAGTATTTTCTATACTTGTATAATGGCACGATTTATTGACGTTTTGTGTTCCAACTTCCACGAAGAATTAGGTTCATGTCGCCCATGAGACTGCCGCCAAAAACTTGTATTTAAATGCCGTAAAATGGTATCTTTCTCTGTGAAAAGTAATGGCCATAATCTCTGGGCTGCTGTATTTATTCCCGAAAATCGTATGTTTAGCAGAAAGATATGTTTAAAGGGGATTAATTTAGTACAGTAGCAAATCCCACTTCAAAGTTTCTTTAACCTATTGATTTTTTTATTAAAGATTTCATTTCTTTCAAGATGATGGATATGTATTCAGTAAGAGCTATTTATGGTTATAGGGGAGAAGTCGAGAATTGAGATACGAAAATGAGGCGAAAATTTTGGAGCGTAAGCTTCTTACATTTTGGTAGTAATTGGACAAACGTCTTAGACTGTAGGATACAAAATTTAGTTGCTTAGAAGATGTAATATTTTTTGAAATCTGAACGCGTTCTTTGTAAATGAGTAGGACGTTTAGAGTTGGCATAAAAATAAAGTGTAGAAAGATATTTTTCAGCTTCGTTGGAAGCGATATCGAAGCTCTTATGGCGTTTTTGGTCTTGACTTTGCCAACTACTTTGCATTTAACGATTTGGATAGTAAATATTTTCCTAAAAAGATCTTTGCTCTAGCGTTAAGGAAAAAAGGAGACACTTAACTTTATTTTATTCTTGTAATCTGTTGTTCCATTCAAGGAGAGTCCAATATGTCCAAAAGCCTTAATCATCGGCAAAGATCTTGGGATGGGATTGGCGATCGAAGTTGTATAGTATTTATCCAAAGAATGCAGCGGGTGCTTCGGTGGTAGCGACTGATTTGTTGTGTAACAAGGGCCAACTACAGATGGTGGTGCATTTTGTTTACTTGGGATGTGCTTTTATTCGTTGAATATCTGCATTGTAATTCCTCTAGTGGATGCAGCTTGGTCACTAATAAAATTGAAGTCATGGTGAATGGCTCACAGATTTTTTGTGTACTTAGCATGCTTGAGGTGAAGCAGAGTGGATTGGTCAGCCAAAGTTGACATAATTTTGCTCAGTTGAATTGAGTGGATTGAATTGAGCAGATCCACAGGAAGACTTTAGCGAGGAAATAGATAAGTAAATTTTTTTTTTTTTAAATCACTGTTGTGTGGTTTGAATGCGGTCAAGCAAAAAAAAAGAAAAAAAATGGTCAACTGGAAAAACAAATATTGAAAAATGCAATAAAAATATAAAAGATTGTTCAAGTACAAGCAGCTCTGAGGGCTGATAACACGATTATCGGACTTAGCGCGCAAACGATTGATTGTTTGATGGGTTATATGACACAGCGTGCCATCTTGCCAAACCATAGATCATCCAAATCCATGTCTTTAATTTCAGCACACAAAAATCATGATAATCATGGCGGTGTAGCGTACACCATTGATAGAAATGGTAGCATTTTCAGAATAAAATCCGCACCAAACAGTCATTCTCTGCGGATGTATTGGCTTCTCTATAATCACGTGTGGGTCTTCCGATCCACAAAAAAGGCAATTTTGTTTGTTAGCACAGCTGTCGAAATAGAATGAGCCTAGTCACGAATAATTTATTTTTCCGGCCAAATGTATCTTTGTGCAAAATTCTTATCAAGCTAGTGCGTTAAATGTTGAGTTGTTAAGATCGAGAGCGAGTCGATGTTCCTTGATTGAGTCGAAAAATCTCGTCCACATCTCCGTCGGTACGAGTGTTGTTTGCAAACAAGCCAGTCCCACGAAATTTTAGCACAAACTTGCGTACATTAGGCTCGGTGTGTGTTTCACTTCGGTCAAAACTTATTTTTTAATAAACGCACAGTTTGCGACATTACTTATTTTTGATACAATTTTGCAACATTTCGTAACGTTGTTCAACATCAGATCTTTTTGATTCAGGTGTGTAGTGGTAGATGTTTGATCCACCTTATACACTGGAGTACCTTGTGTCCTTCGTCATAGGAGCATGTTTTTGTTATCTGTTGTCAAATAGTTAAATGTAGTTCGAAAAGAGGCAATGGTCTACTCTTAAGTTGTCACAGACAATAACAGCCGTGTCATAAGATACTAATTTTTAAGTTAAGATAACAAGTGAAAATGAAGAGATAGTACTATATACTACCACATCTTCCCTTTTAGTTGTATTCAGTGTCCAGACTCCAAGGATTGATGAGAGTTTCAGTTAATTCACAACTATTGTGGTATAAACATTCTTTTAATAAGAGAAGATTAAAAAGAATCAGATTTATTGATTGATTATTGGATAGATTGTGACAAGAAAATTATGCTTACGTATATAATAACTAAATTGAGTTCATTGATATTTTTAACTTACTGATAGGGAAGTTCTTGCATTTACCTCGAAAATGGAAAATTAAAATTTTTTACTTGTTAAGGTCTCCGTAGTGTTTTTAGACTCGTTTAAAGAAATTGTACGTATGTGTGTCCGTAAGGGTCAGTTTTTTTTTGCCCTCGAAAACTCGAAAAAAAATGGTCCACCGACTGGATCCTTCATGCGGATTCGCGGTTATTAGATTTATACTTAAATCCACCAATGGCTTAAAAATGCAATGGTAGAAATAGCAAAAAATTATGAGCTGTAAAATGACTTCAAGTTTGTATTCAACTCTTCCAAAGGGAAATAAAACCACCAGCCACACTTTTTTAATTTTTATCATATTATCCAGTCAGTTTTCATATTTTTTCTGACCAAATTCGGATTAACTTGTCTTCAATTCTAATACAATAAAATATGGAATATCAAAAACCATTGGCGGAACCATAAAAAGTTCGTTGGATGACTTATTGGTCGCCCTTATTTCGGATAGTTTTTTTATTGTAATACACGGAAAATCGAAAACAGTTGAAAACCGGATTAGTAAAACTAGCCCACCCGTAAAATGATGTTTATAGGAATTAAACATTGTGGTGTAGATTTAATTAAAAATCGGCTATTAAATTTCAAAAAATCGCCATCTAAAAAATTTAGCAAATTTTTATTCAGTCGATAAGTAAGCCATTTTTAGCACACATGAATATGGAACGTATGCATTTCAATTGGTATGCAATACATACATATGTGGGATTTGAATATTGTTTTTCCTCCACAATGAAAACATTCGTTACGTAAAATGGCCATTTGTACAGATATCATCCCTTACGACTTACTGCTCCAGGGAACAAAAGCCACCGAACTTTAATACATAGCTTTCTGTGACAAAGAAGCACCAATTTACATGATAATGCTAATTTGTAAATCTCTTTGTGGGAAGTACATGTTTTCTGAATGCTAAGAATGGTTTCAGCTTGGGTCGGCAAATTGGGAAACGCTGCTCACACAGGATCCACATTTTCACTGCAAATGCATTCATTCAAATTATGCTATACCTATATGAGTTCTATACAAAGTATACAATGGGATTAAAACCTGCGTCGACAATACCAAATTACATTACTAAATAGATATCCGTTTAGGTTCGTTTTTGTGTTGGTACTGTTTGTTGTGCTCATTTAAATGAGTACCTTTAGAAAAGTACTTTAAATTTTTCAAGAAAATGAAATGCATCGGGTTTACTTTCTTCCGAAAAGTAGTTAAATTCGTTTTAAAGATTGTTTTTAAAATTTGGTTGTACGGTAAGTTGTCTAGGTCCAGGTAATTAGAAGTCATGGTACTGAAAGAATACAACACCTGCTTTGTGTCTGCAGAAGTGTTTTCAACAGAATCAACGTTATACTGGTCTTTTTTTTTTTGCTGGTGAAATAGAGTCATAATGATGACGTTGTCGGATCACATATCTCTTCAAAGTGATTCAGCAAATGTACAATCACTTACACTTACCAAAACTAGTTGGGAAAACAGCCTTACTCCACTTTCCAGAGAAATTGTCAATTACTCCAAAAAAATATTTCCAACTTCACTGATGTAATCAAGCAAGCTACACCGAACAAGGCAGCAGGAAGGAATGAACATCAAAATAAACGAAAGTGGTTCGACAAAGAATGCCTGAAAGCAAGGAAGACCCCTTTTGTAGGTCTTAGACTCCTGAAAAAAAAACAAAAAAAATGTGTTCATGATAAAGGACTTCAAATGAATCATTGGATCCAAATTGCAGTCACCAAATTTAAGGGAACATTTCCGCAGACTCCTTAAAACTTGCAAGCTTTTCATAATGAACCCATCGCTGGTTTTTGATGCTTTTCTAGAAGCTCCGTTTTCTCTTTCTTAAGTGCTACAAGTCATCAATTCAAATCAACAGGATGAAGTTGATGATAAACAGACCAGCTGAGTACTACACCATACGAGTATGTATTAACTGAATATTAATTTTGAAAAGTCAAAGATAAGGATTTCCAGAGCTGGAACCAGTAGACATGAGAGCAACGAAAAGTGCAATATCCTCAGCTTAGAATAGTTGTATTGCCAGCAAAAATATAACCAACAGCTCAAAACAAAAAAAAAATATTATCTTCTACAGTGAAATTAATTCTTTTACATGAAGCCCAAAAGAATTGGAGGTTTTTTCCCTTTTGAGCAAAAATAAAATGTTCATTCTATATTTTTTTAAAACGAATTTATCAACAACCTAACGAAACGCCTTATTACGAGTATTACTATACATGTTACAAACGAGTGCATCTAGAGACTGAAGTTCCTCCTCTTTTCCTGCACGCTCTACGATAAAATTTTGAATACATACAATAGTTACAGTTACCGAGATGGGACAAGGTAGAAGAGACAATCTTTTGTATTTTCAATAATTATTTATCACCAGAGGATTAGGGCGAATTTTTAAGGTCTAAATAATAAAAATTATATATGACGGATACGTTAACGATACTCGCAGTTCCTTACATCTTAGACATGATTTTTAAAATGAAACATGAGCAATTTCACCGAAACAAAAAGCCTTACAAGAACTAATAGTTCTCAATTTTAATAAAACTTCTTCAGGAGCAGCCAATCCTTTGCAATCTGAGAACGTCTTCCACTTTATAGCGGCATGCTCTATTTTAATAGAATTTCGGCTGACATACTTTGGAGCGACTGTGCTAGATGAGGGGAGAAAAATGAGCATTTCAAATGAAAACTATGGGTGGGGTGCGTTTTATAGCTCAGTTACGAAGAGGCTTATGTACAGAAAATTCGATCTAATCAGTTATGTAAATGTAATAACATACTCCCTGGCTAATCTGTATGTTTCTTAATAAACTTGGCAAGTACATATGGATTGTCGTAACATACGTATGTACATGAGATACTTCCTCATTCTATGAACTGATTAATTTCCTCGAATCACGATGTGCGAGTACATAATGTGAAAAAATCTTGTTAACTTTCAAGTCACTTCACTCTATCAATTGCAAACAAAATCAACTCCAATTCGAACATATCCAATTGAATCATGTCTTAAGATCAAAGGCAAATCCATACTGCCACAACTATCGATATTCCTTGGACTAAGCGACACAGAAATCAGAATTCACCTCCAATTCGAACACATGCAATTGAATCATGTCCTTAAAGAATACTACCCCATAATGACACTGTCTTTCATATTCCTTAGATTAGACATAGAATCATGACAACTAATAGAGTTTTCTGTATATTTACTGTCTTTACATTGGCATCTATCTTTTGAATGTCAGAGTTCATTATCCGGTTGTGTGTGCAAACTTTACCACAGTTCACTCGCCTACTCAAATGATTCCAGGAATCAATCATCAGCCTCTGTGTCACTGGCAAATTAATTGATTCCATATCATTGTGGTCTAACACACAGTTTCTGAAATAAAATTTCTGATTGCCATTTACTCACAAGCTATTCGCTTGAACGAATAATTCCAGGTAAAATGATTTCGTTTACCCAGTTCGTAGAATGGCTTCATTACACACCTTTTGAATATTTGGAAAACTGGGGTTGCGATAAGATCGATACTATCGGTGAAACCCGTAGTCTGGTCGAAGTCGTCAAAGAGACCCAAAAGTATTCAGAGAGCCTGATGATACATACACTGAGTTGAAAGTATAGACTTTTCCTCACCGCATGCGTAAGGTTTTCAGTAACCAGGTCGCAACCGGCTCCTATCAACGAGCAATAAGTCAGTTGAATAACATAACAAGCTGCCGTAACTGGTATATGTAATCGGTTGTGGTGACGGATGAAGCAATTTAACATGCTATTGCTTCCAATTCGCCATGCAGTGACGGCATAAACCAAGTAATGTTACAAAAGTTTCTGGACCAACTGCTGGTAACTATGAAGAAAATCTTTACAGGCTGGCACTGGCATACATACCAAAGTCAACAGCCATGTTGAAGCCATGTTGTTCGGAAACCATCCGAATGCACCTTTACGCAAGGATTGAAGGCGCACTTGACCAGAACATCCCCCCGGGGGTCAAAATATACCCGAGGTAGGCATGTTTGTCTTTGGCTCTACGAATTCAGGGGAGAGCCATTCATTGCATTTAATAAACCCGTTTGAAAAAAGTTCAAGGGTAGCGACATTTCCACCACCTAGATCTCATATAACTACGTGCGAAAGAAGAAGTCCGACGACACTGAAAATATCGGCCAGCGAACAACGGACTTCAGCGCAATCCAAAAGCGTCAGTGAGTAAAATATGGAACTTTAGTCCAGGCTCTCTAAAATTGAAGTGCTTTGCGAACAACTTAAGGAAGAGCTGAAGGGTATAACCTAAACTAAAAATGCGTCTGCAATAAGTTGCAACTCGTCGACAAAGCAACCTATAAAACGAACGAAGAGGACTTAAGTCGTGAAAAGGACTGTATACTACAGAGACGACTAGGCATGAAACGGTAAGTTGGTTCCTCGCCCAAAATCAATACTCATATAGAAGCGAAGGGAAGCAGCGAGGAAAAAATTACGTAATAAATACTCATTTCAAAGAAAAGCGAAGTCCAAAGCATCTACCAATGTTATGGGGATTGCAGATTACAACAAACTTCAAAGCGTCTTGAGGACCTTGTTGTCGTTACACCGTTACATCACGTAACAACAAAGTGTGCAAGGTCAACGTTAAAGACGCTGACAGTAACCGGTTACTATATCGAAAGTTCAGTACTGAGAAAATTCAATTGTACACTTACGAGAACAAAACGGAAAGGTCAATACATGTTGTAGTTAGAGGGCTTCATCATTCGTGCAAAAAAAGAAGATATCGTCAGTGACTTGAAAAATAGGCATTTTAAAATTGCCGATGCAGTAACATCGAAGAACGAGAAAAACAAAAATCGCAAGGAAAGAAAATTGCAGTAGAACGCAGCCTTTCTCTTTTCATGCCTACCTTCGATAAGACCGAGAACCTTCAAAAAATTTATGAAATAGGAGTGATTTTATATTTACTTCTGCGTGAAAACATAAAACTAGTCCGTTAGTGCAAACGCTGTCAAGGGTTCAATCACACCCAAACGTATTGACAAAAAGAGCCACGTAGTATTAAATGCGCTGGAAACCACGTGTAACGTGTAATAATTAATCGAGGTTGAAAGGCAGCAAGGGAGCCGCAAAAAACGCCAGATGCATTTCTAAAGCCACAAAATGTGCACTCGAAAGTAGGGAAAAGCCTACCCCCGGCAAATTAAAAATAGCTGAAGAGCAGTCATCCGTTTCTTGTCACAAAAATTTAAAACAAAACGTGGTGGAAGAAGAAGCCATTAAGACGGCGCTTACCGCCCAAACGAACATATGCCCAAGCAGCAAAATTACACAGTAACAGGACCGAAAACTCAGCGGATGCTGCTTCCAATGATTTCTCTATCTATTATACTTGCAAAACTAGAGGAGCAAAGCAAAATAAATAAACTCATTTTCGAGATGTTAGCTCAGATCGAAAATAACTGCTACAATAAACGAACTAAATCGAGAGTATGAATACGCAACGAATGCTAAAAATACTTATTTAGAATTCCAACGGACTTTTACAAAAACTTAACGAATTAGAAATATTCATACGAGAGAAGAATAGTGACGTTTGCCTGATTTCTGAAACCCATATGAAAAGGGAATCGTACGTAAAATAAGAGGCTTAAGGGGTTATCACGCTTATCAATCACCTGAAAAGGCTAGTGGTGGATCCTCCTTATATGTACAATATATTAAAGAGTCCATCAAACATACAGAAGACCTTTAAAAAGAGCTCGAATCCGTGCAAGTAATCTAAGTACGTGTAAGAAATAAACATAATTTCCTTCCCATTTAGCCATCTACTGCGCACCGAGATCCGCGCTCGGTGATTTTAATGCAAACTAGCCTTCTGGGGCTCAGGATGCATCTTCGAAAGCCTGAAAGATTCCATTAAAAGGAGTACAATGGGCAAGTTCTTGTATGAATGCTCTGTTCCACCAGAAAAAATAAATAAATGAAAACAATACGCCTTCGTGAAAGCGTTTGGATTAGGCAGATTCATACCACGTTTTGACTAACATAAAAGCCGATTGCATTCATTCATTCATTCACTGTCCAGAAGAAAAGCCGTTGGCCTCCAGTACACCTTTGGGTTGGACAGGAAGCGGATAATTGCTCTAAATTAACTTATAGACTATCGTACTCGTAGTATCTTACTTTAGTTCTGCCTGTAATATTGATGTTCTCTTGTAAAGCCCATGACAGCCAGAGAAAGCCACACAACTCATAAATCAAAGTGCTGATAATCTAGCTGAAATTTAATATCGGAGAGCCATCTGACTTCAAACCCACCCTTTGGGCGATTATCATTGCCTGCCGAAAGAGTGGAATTGTCAGGCATATAGATTACTTTTTTATGTTTTTCATGCTCAGTTTTGAATCCAATCACTTTTGGTCAAGTATTTTATCACGGTGCAATCAAAAGGATATAATTTCTTAGCATTTCATCATTTTATTAACAAACGAAAGGCGGCTCGATCCGAAGCACAGAGGTTGAAAGGGTAATAGTCGAGTCTCTGCAGATAACCATCAACCATAATTTAAACGATTCACATGTCACATTCATGTATGAGGAACGGGTTTTCCAATTTCTCCTAAACGACAGCACGCAAGACTGTGCATTAAAATTTTAAAGTTCAACCAGTTTATGACTACTATATAATTTATAGTGTTAATATTGGAATGAAATGGATTTAAGATATGCTGCCATCCCCTTTCTATAGTCGAAGAGCTGGTATTGTATAGGAGGCATCCTGGGCCTCCAATTCGCGGGCATTTATTCGAGCATTTGAGCCCATATTCCACAAACGGCGTGCTCGACGTTGGCTTTCACAGATGGAATCATTGTTGGCTTGTTCGCATAGACCAACGACTTCAAATACTCCCGCAGCGATTTTTGCAGCAAAATTCTTCAATTGCGTTTCGAATAACTGACTGTCTTGGTTGATTATGTTGGGTGTAAAATTGGCGATTAAGCTTCTTTTCTCAACAATGAGTTTGGAAATAGATTTCCAAAGTTTATAAACGCTGCTCGGGCGTAAGTCTTTGCGTAATGATTTGCCAAACGATTTTACTTTAGGTGATGCTACAATTCAGAGTGAACATGTTAGCCTGTTAGCCTTAACTAACAAGCCTCTCCAGTCAACCCGGTCTTTAGCTAACTACTTTCGTAATAGTTAAGAAGATTTAAGGGCAGCAAAGTTTTGGCAAGCATCATTTAAGCATAATTGAAAATGATTCATAAACTTCGGACAGTACCAAAATAATCATTTGTTGAGGAGCCGAATGTATTTGGGGGAAGATTAAATAACAGGTGGTTTGGAGATTGGGACTGCTTTCGATTTAGTTTCTAAATGGTCCGTTGGCTACGATAGATTGAACTCTATTCATAAGATTTGAACTTAAAAGAAAAAGTTGAAATTGTTTTGCTCCTGGTAGCGTTGGAGCAATCCTTGTCTCATAAAATCTTGCCTTTGCTGCTCTCACTGTGCTTACAACTAGCCTCCACAAGTTTACAAATTTCGGAATGTGTATCTAAACTCCTAACCGCTTCGATCGGTTTTAAGCAACATCGCGTTCAAATGCATATATATTGTTTGATAACAGCATTAAAGCAAGGATTTGGTGGATGAGTATTTGTTTATCTTATTTTACAGGGGAACATGTTTATCGAAGAGGAAATTTTTGGAACCCTGTATAAAAGTAAGATGGCAACGATTAGTATAAGGCCTCGTAGAAGTAGCATCTTCCGACAGGTGCTGGTTCCTTAAATGACGAGAATGAGCCTCTGCAGTCGAACTTGTTGCAGCTCTGCTAATAAGCCCTATTTCACGCCTCCCCGTGGCGCCATCTGGGAATCTCACTAGAGGTTGCGAAGTGAAGGGGGCAAATGGCGAGATTCTTGCGCCATAAACCAGGGTTAGTGTCGGAGAAACAAAACAAGACCTTATCCGGGCTACTCCGACATATTTGGAGCTCAGGCCGGTAAGGATTTCCAGGACTTAGTCAGGGTCTTAGAAAAGAGATGGTGGCGGATGAGCCCTATATGGGCCAACGGCAGCGCTCACATCCCGGAACGGGTTACTGGCTTCGGTGTAACCGACCCCTCGTCCTAGAGGCATTAAAAATGGAACTGGTCCTCCAGGTTAGGGGTTGTACCGCCGGGGTAACTGCCCGGCCATTTAAAAAAAAAGGAAGTTACGAAGCATTAACAAGCCTCGGATATGGACGGATCTACTGTTGACAACCCACGCAAACGATTTAAGGACAATGAGCTTCGGATATGCACGTGGAATGTTTGATCCCTCAATAGACCACGAATTCGTCAACAACCTGATAGGTCCATATCAGTGTGGCTTCAGGCCAGGAAAATCCACCATCGACCAGATATTCACACTACGGCAGATCTTGGAGAAGACCCATGAGCTTCAGATCGATACCCACCACCTATTCATCGATTTTAAGGCCGCGTATGACAGCATTTATAGAGACGAGCTATACAGAGCAATGTCTAGTTTTGGCATCCCTGCCAAACTCGTCCGTCTGTGCAGGATGATGATGGAGAATGCACGCTGCTCCATCAAGGTCGGTAAAGATCTCACCGAGACTTTTGATGTCCAGAAAGGATTTAGACAAGGCGATGCGCTGTCGTGCGATTTTTTCAACATCGTACTTGAAAGTGCAAAACTCACGAGCAAACACAAGAGGCACTATCTTTCAAAAGTCCGTCCAACTACTCGCATACGCCGACGATATTGACATAATCGGGAGAAAGCAGCGTGATGTCAGTGGCGCTTTCGCGAGTATTGAGACGGAAGCGGCGAAAATGGGTTTAGCGGTCAATGAGGGCAAGACCAAGTAAATGCTGTCAAGCAAAAAGGACAACCAACACCGACGTCTCGGGCAGGAACGTCACCTTAGACAGATATAACTTTGAGGTAGTTAAGGACTTTGTCTACCTAGGCTCCGCTATAAATACAGACAAAGACACCAGCGCTGAGATCAAATGAAGAATAACTCTTGCCAACCACTGTTTCTTTGGGCTAAGATGGCAATTGAGTAGCAAAGCCCTCTCTCGGACAACAAAAGTCACTCTTTATAAGACCTTAATAATCCCGGTCCTGCTCTATGGCGCAGAGGCATGAACATTATCAAAAATGGATGAGGGTGTTCTTGGTTGCTTCGAGAGAAAAATTCTTCGGGCGATCTTCGGTCCCGTCTGCATTGACGGTGAGTGGAGGAGGAGATACAACAATGAACTCTGAAACAGTGAAGATCCAAAGACTGAGATGGCTGGGTCATGTAGAGGGTATGGATACCGCGCTCCGGTCTGAAGAGTCTTCGAATTCGCTCACGAGGGACAGCGCAGTAGAGGAAGGCCAAGACTCAGGTGGTGTACGCAAGTGGAAGGGGACCTCAGCCAACTTAGCGTGCGAAACTGGAGACAGCTAGCCAGGGATCAAGCTGGCTGGAGAAGCTTGTTGACTGAGGCCCAGGTCCACCCCGGACTGTAGCGCCACCTAAAGTAAGTAAAGTAAGTATAAAAGTAGCCTGGTCATCAATTAATGATACATTGCAAATGTGATGTCATTCTCAAAGAATCATTATTTATGTTTTCAAAGTCTCTGAATGATTTTTATGAAATTTTAATATATGCGGATATATACATTAACTCAGGCTTAGAAAAGGCTGGGTGTTAAAGCTGGCTATACAAGAATACTCCGAAAATATCACTTACTAGAATGAGGTCAAGAGGAGGGTTAGTGTGCGTATTCAAGCAAAAAAAATTTAAGAAACCAGTTGATGTTACAATTAATGCCTTTTTCCAAGTATATTGCAACACCGCCTCCGACTCGAACGATTCTATTAAAGCGATGGATTTGATATTAATTTACTGTGAAAGCAAATGGCTTTGTCTAAGCTGTGAATTTGAAC
The DNA here is from genome assembly GCA_928272305.1 of Volucella inflata. Classification (NCBI taxonomy): domain Eukaryota; kingdom Metazoa; phylum Arthropoda; class Insecta; order Diptera; family Syrphidae; genus Volucella; species Volucella inflata. Next base: position 8,828,034 of record OV743721.1, on the reverse strand, counting down.
AACGACACAACAGCGGAAATCAATTGTGACCTTGTGATTTGTAATTGAAAATGAAAATTTTACCTTTTGAATTGGAATGGAAGACCCGTTGGTATCAATGGAATCCGGGGAATTAGCACGGTTTCTCCAGTTCTACATCCGGTCAAAATTGTGTGCACTATAGTAAAAGCTTTTAGACGTTTAACCTGGAGACGTGTACCGTTGCACAATTTAGGTGGATTAAGGTTTCGCAATAAAATAACAGGACACCCTTCTCTTAAGATCAAATTATGTGGGGACAATCCTTCTAAAAGTGTAGCTGCAATTCCGGATGATGCTACAGCTAATGCAATTTTGCCAATAGATCTTACTTTTCCAAGGAGCAAACTGATAAGATTTCGTTTTTCCTGTACCTCCAGGACCATCAAGAAAATATAACTTTTCTTCGTCTCTGTCAATTGATGTCAATAACGCATCGTATATATTTTTTTAAACAATGTTCATGCGATGTTCATCTCAAGCTACAATTTGTAACAGTTTAAATTGATAGTAAGAAGATTCTCTTGCGGATTCGGCGTTAGTTAATTCAGGGTTCGTTATATTTCTAAGCATCGGCAGTCCAAAATCCGAAATGGATCTACCCGGAATTACTTTTACTACGTTATTCAATTCTAGCAACGCTTCGTCAAAAATATTTTGATCATATTGGACATAATCTGACATTAACTTTCACCGTCGTCGATTCAGTATACAATATCGGTCACTTGACAAAATGCTTTAATAATGGCAAGCAATAAGGTATTTGCCCTCGATGAATTGCAAATAGTAGCTTCCGTTAATGTGTTGTCCCATTAAGAGTCGTCTTCCAAGAGACCCATCGCTTTGCATGCTGCTTTATAGGTATTACTAAATACTCGTACTCCTTGTATGATGGGCACTTTACAATGTGAAGTAGCATTCTCAAGTGAAAACATTCACTGTTGTTGGGATGATAGACCCTACCAAGAGCATCTTTTTTTTAACTCCAGGGAAACATTCAACTGGAGTCCCTTGTTTCCTCCGTTGAAAGGTTTTGATCCGGCCTAATCTTGTTCACTAAACATATTGGCAGATATTCTGCCATTCAATAGTGTACATATGGGAATGTTGCACAGCGTTGTATCCCAGGATACAACGCACCAGTGTGCGCTGGTGTAAAGCGCCTACAAAGACACAATTTCCGATTCCAACTTGCAACTAGCAAGAAAGTTGTCCCATGTAGAGGGCAGTTGGGCTTCCATCAAATCAAATCGGCAGATTGACTTGGGAAACCTCACAATTTTTGGTTTCCCCTTCATAACTACCTAAAAATTGTGCCGCGTGTAATCAAATTACCACAAATCCACCATCAGAATCCATTGAATACAGATTTGTTGCATGGTTGTGTAGCGTCACACACAATTTTTCCCTGCTCAAACGTCCTAGAAATTGTGTGTACAAATTGTCACATGTGTAGGCGCTTTAATTTTAATTAAAGTTTTCATGAAAGAAACGGTTACTGTGAGTCAACCGTAACAGATAGAGAAATACCATCGCCATCTTTAGGATTTAGATTAACTATAATTCTCTAGTACATCATTTTTAAGTATCTCTTATAATTAAGCCTACGTAAGAAATGTAAATTTATTTTTTGGCGACTTGGTATCAAAATATTGCTTTTTTCTACTTACAAAAAAAAGTAATTAGGTTTTATTATATATATAAACCATCCGCGAACAATTATCTAAATGATGGTGATTGTGTGGATTAGGAGGAATTAGCGGTTAAACAAAAAAACAAAAGCGACTTTATTTTATACTATGTAAGGATAATATTCAATAAATCGGAGTTAATATTGAAACCACCCCTAGAATATGGCATACTACAATACCTTATTTCTTCTTCTACTTAATAGATCTCAACAAAATTCATACTCGTCATTCCGCGATCCAAGTCCCCACTTATTATAAATAGGCATTCAACATTATAGTAAAATAAAACCAAAAAGTGCAACTAAGACACATATACATTTACAATCAAAGCACCCAAGGGAAAATCCCAAAAATTAGAGTAGGAACCCCCATTAAGTCACTTAAAGTATACTTAAGGTGTTGCCTTAATGTCATGATAAGCTACACATAAACCAAAACACCAATAAATTGAAAAAGATAACAGTATAGGACACTTAAAATAAAACAAGAAAATATGATCTTTTTGATTTTTAAAAATTTAAATTCATTATGCACGTGTGGATAATGAAATCAAACATAGTGTTTGTTTCTGTAAAATCTGTTTTTGTAAATAAGTACATCTAAATACAATTTAATTAAAAAAAAAAAAAAACGTATAACTGAAAATTTTAAACATATATTCCAGTGCTTACGTGCGGTTGTTGCACACGTAATATCGGATTTCGGGTTTATGTAAATTTGGATAAAATTTTTCAACTTTTCAATAGAAACATTGAAATACAAACTCACCCAAACACTTCTTTTACATCATTTGTCAATGGCAAAACGGCAATCAAGGTATCACGGTGAAATTCATGAACGAGGTACGTTTGGTAGTGGTCGCAACTTAAATAGCGCTTGCTCTAATTTTCGGTCGTAATAATCGTCCCACCAGACAGGCTATAGTAGATAAATTCGAGTCAACATATTCAGTATTGAATGTTCCTAGCCAAGAGACACAACGCACTGATCGAAGTGCCGAAAATACCACAGCTGTAAGTGCTTCAGTTCAATGAGCTAAATGAGTCCATATCAAGTCATTCACAAAAATTGGAAATCTCTTAGTCCACTTTGTGGTGGATTTGGTGTAATGATCAAATTAACTAAAAACTGAAGCCTCTTGATCATTTGCATTCTTAGACAGCAAAAACCCACATGGGCTTCAAAAGACTCCACTGCGCCCACAAAAAATAACATGTGGTCATAGATGATCGATGAAAATGATCGCCATGTTTCGTTCAATGGAGTTCGATATCGTTCGTTGTTGGAAAACTGTTCTTGACCAAAATTGGATGGACTTGACATCAGTGATGTGTGGTTTCAACAATATGGTATCCTATGCAACAAAATTGGTCAAACAATCTCGAGAAATGGTCCGAATGGCCTCCTTGTTAATGAAATTGTGTTCTATTGTGGGCGGTGCTCTATGAGCTCCTTCGTTGATTTTGTTCTTCAGATATATTATCGCTCTTTCAATATTGCTTTGTGATTTGATGGGAATGTTAGTTACCAGGCAATTATTTGTGTGGTCTCGGAAGGTGCCCCAGTCAGTTTTCGAGTTGTAGAGCTTGGTTGTTTCAGTAACATTTATGAGTATTCAATGGTTATGGGTGAAAGGTCTGAGTAAAAATCAAAAGAGGACTTAATGTTTATATTGGCCATGTTTATGTCAATAAACATCAGCTCTCCCGTGCTGATATGCTTGCGCTAGTTTGTTTTGATTGCGTCTAGTAAGGTCTTGCCTGTTTAAGTGATTAATCTTGAGCTTCAGACTGTATGCTTGGCATTGAAGCCGCCTGCCACTAGAAAGCGATTTCCTAGAGTTTTCATATAGCTGCCATATGATGCTAAGATGAGCAATATGACCATGGGCCCATGTATATCTTCTATTAGAATAGATTTTGATTGAATGTAGTCGGTTTTAAGTTCGTTTAATTCAGTAAATTGAAGGTCGGGTGCTGTAGAAATAGGGTAGGCACTAAGAGATGTCAACCTGCCTATATCCAGTGTTGCAATTATTTTTCTACACATATATATTTGGACATTACCGCTTTTAAAGAAATAGATATGATGGGATGGTCCCGATAAAAAGAGGAGGAAAAACTGCGACATACTATATACTACGGCGATTATTATCGACGGCAAATGCAGCCCCTATTTGGATGCGAATTTATTGTTGAAAGCAGACTAAGGCAGAGGTCTTGAGTTTCCGGTATGTGAGCGAGCGCATCGTCGCAACTATAAGACACGTATGTCTTATTGTATCCTTTATACTTTAATGATAATAAATTGAATCGAATTGAATTGATATGCGCACATGGCCCGGCGGTGGAGAAGGATGACGACACCAAAGATATCTTCTATGAGCTCTTGAACAAGACCTACGAGCAATACCCTAGCTATGTCGTTAAAATTGTCCTCGGCGATTTTAATGCAAAGCTTTATGAATAAGATAAAAACACACTCGCAATCCTAAGTTTAGGTTGCTTTATCACGTATCACCAGTATTGAAGGATTATGGATTACAACGGATGTAGGTGATTCTACATTTTATCACGGGGGAAGACCATCTGTTAGTATGTCTTATTTACAAGATGAATTCCGAAGGCTTTCATTGAATCGACTGGTAACTGTGGGTAAACAAATAATTGATTCTATGACTTAGAGATGTGGATTATCTATGTATACCCTTAATTGTCAGAGCTTCCGAGCGCATTCCACCCAACAATTCCAATCGGGCGGCCGGCATGGCTCTTAAAAGTTAACCATCCGAATACCCAACACCAGCTTTCCACGATGACGAGCTGTATCGGAGTCTGACCTTTGCCATATTGTAAGGGACATTGCAGAGAAATTGGATCTATTCGACTGTTTGCCCTTACCAACAAACGCCTAGAAATATCGAGATCTTGTTTAAAATTTCACTATACCATTCGACACTACATATGCAACAACCTTTTATATAGATATACATATAAGTACTTTTGACATTTAATACAATAATTCAAAATAAGAAAACAAAGGTTTAAAGGTAAGTCGATGTCCCAAAATTCCAACTACAGTACACAAATTTCAACATTCTTAATAAATCACGCTGAAGCAGTTTTATTGATTATACAGATTAGAAAATCATCATTGTTTTATGTACATACCCCAATAACACATTCTACTTGCGACTGCACATCCAATCGGGTGTTTGACTTATTCCCTGAAAAAAAATATTATAAAATAATTAAACATTTTTTTTTCATTGCTGGTTTTATGAAAAATAGTTAAAAAAAATTTTTTAATTATAATTTGCGGAGAGAAAGGCCAATTTGTCATCATCTAGCGCATCTAGATATTTCACAGCGACCCATCCTTTCTACAGGCGACAAAAGATATTTGAATCCAAGAGCCAAGATACTGTCATGGGAAAAGGGATATACAGGGTAAGAAGTAGAGGGCAGGAGACCAAGAATGAATATTAATAAGATTGTCGGAGGCGGAACTTCCTAGAGGAAGGCGCGATATCAGCTTCCAACATTTGAAACACAAGAACCTTTTACAAATTTAGCAGCTCTTACTCTTGCGTGGTGTTACCTTTCTAATTATGTAGTTTCTTATTTAGACTATCTCTGTTATCTGATCGATTGTCTGGCTTCACTCTTTTACGAAGTTTCCCAGGCATCCAATGTTGACTTTGAATCGTATTTCTTTCTGATTCCAAACCTGTGTTAAGTGCTACCTTTGAGGATGTTGTCACTTCAAAACAACAAAGTCTGCATAAAATCATTTTGGCCACTCCTGACTACATTGGAGTCGGTGAGCTGCAGACCCTGAACATCAAACTTCTAAACGAATTGGACTTGTCAAGGGTCGTCATAAGGACATTGACACATTCACTACTCCTAAACATGCCGAGGGTGAATACTCTGCTCTAAAGCATGAATCAATTCGCAGTGTAGTGGAATATCTAAAGATCATCACTACCGAGAAATTCAATCCAATTGTCAAATTCGCTTTTTATTACGCCACTTGGAATAAAAGTAAAAAGGTGACTGCCGCGCCGTACATAGAGCTAAAGTCATGATATTACCACCATGCAATTGGTGTGGAATCATACCCAATTTGATCTCATGGGCACGCCAAATTTGTACGGCAAAATCGTTCTATGCTGGCCAATTAACAAGTGATTTATTCTGGCTTTATTCTGCATACTGTTCAGAAGATACCGTTTTTAGCAATGTGCGATATATAATGATAAATAAGATGACAATCATTAAAGTGTTGCCAATAGGCAGTATCTAACAATTAGCAAACAAAAATGCCATAAAAAATGCACAAAACCCACACATCGACCACCCCAGGGTCAGATTTGAACTTAAGAGATGTTCCATTTTCGTTGTTCGAAATGCTTTTGTTAAGCCCACAGCTTTGTGATTATTTTCCCATTTTTGCACAAAACTCCTTTTGTTTTCATTCCTTTCCTTTACAAATCAGCTAAGATGTAGTTTTATCACAACGTTTAATATAACCACTTGGATGTTTGAATTAAATGATTGTGTAAATGCATGACAAAGTGCATTATTCTGCGGAAATGACAGGTTTGCTAACGACATTTTACCTATAAATATTCACCTACGTCTTATTATCATCCACTTATTCAGTTTTATACCTTCAACGTTACGTAGAAACTTCTTTAGCAATCAGAACAATGCCATACTGCTTGCCACCCACCCTTCTCACGTAGGTGGTATTCAGAGCACAAAACACACTTTTAACAAGAAAAGGAAACAGAAGGGGAATTTTCAGATTTCAGGACTCCTGGGATGCTCTTAGTTAAATCGTCTTCAAAGTTGAACTCAATGTTATGTTCTTCGAAATTGTAGAATACAACCATCATCTTCCCTCCAAAGAATTATTGTCCTTCTTAAAGAAGCCTTAATTTTTTCTAAGAAATCAACTCAATCCTGAATAACATTCGGAAAGAGCTTCAAGAGAATTTATGTCAGCTATTATGAAATGTACTTTTATTCGTTTTTCCATTTAATGGTCACAGCTGGATAATATATGTTGTCACGTTTCGCATACATATGATTAATACTGAGATATCTTATAGTAGAAAGGCGGAAGTGGTGACTTTGGTTTTGGTTCGGAGAAAACACATGTTGAGACATTCAAGTCAACTATCCGATGTGATTTTTTAAATTTACCATCACCTAGCTAGGTGAGCTATATATTACGAAACTGTCAGCTATAATACCCGAGAATATGAGGCTAAAACGAGTTTGGATTCTAATTATGTCAAAATACTCCAAATACATTGATACTAATACTAATGTGTGTGAGCTTACTTACTTAGACACCTATTCGGTACTTAAATAGCCCAGCTATTGATGTGAAGTCCCCTTTAGGTCTTTTCTATGACGTCTCCTCAGATTGCAATTTAAGACTATTCGGCCCTCTTCCATTACCAGGTACAATATAATTTTCGTTTAAATGTTGATTGTTATTGGCGGACGTCAAAAGGTGTCTTAAATTTTTGCTGCACAATGTAGCATTCTATCCACGCAACGCGTGCTAGGCCCAGTCATATTTACAGCATAACTTATAAGACTACAGAGTGGAATAAAATGCTTTCAAAACACAATGCTGTCCGCTATCGTAAAGATGACATTTAAGAGCTCAGCTGTTATCCATGAATGGCACTTGCATTGTCGAAACCGAAAAAGTTGCAATGACCAACCTACGTTGGAATAACTACATACCACATACTCAAATATGCTACGAAATGCCTAAGTTTTCTCAAATAATGTAAGAAATACTTTCCTCCTCTAATCTGGCCTCAGCATTAGGAACTTAATCGCCGACGATTGGAAGTAGTCCCACATCTAGCCAGTCTGCTAACACGTTGTTAAAGCGTTTATGTCATGACGATAAAATTGCAAGGACCTCTGAATAAAAACGATATTGACAGCTTGCAATATGACAAATTGTTTAGAAGATATAAATGGGAGATAAAAATCGTCAGGTTAAAGAGGTCTTGTTGACTTTAAGCTGTAAGGAGAGATAATATATCTGCTTAGAAACACGTGCATGTTAATACATTAACAGCAAAAAAACAGAAACACATAAAATAAAAGTTTGTCTAAAAAGTTGCCCTCAATGTGGGCAAACTAAAGAACCGTATACAGTTTTCTTAAGGTTATATTTTTTAAGTGGCACCTTGCAATCGCTTTTAGTCGACAAAAGACACTTTCACTTGAAGAGTCTTTGCTTGAGAAAATGCAGCCTTCCATCTGGCTCTGGCATCCTCGATGGCTTAGTCTTTACGGAGGTTCGACCTTGCTTGTAATCTCGATTCCAGGGGCTGGGAATAGAAGATTCTCTTGGCTGGAGCATTTTAGTCCATTTGCTCGATGTGGCCGAACCAATGTTGTTATTTAAACTAAAACTAAAAAAAAGGTTGTATCTTCTCCTCCACTCGCACGACGAATTTTGCTCTCGAAAGAAAGTATATCATCCAGTGCCGTAAGGCAGAATTGGCAGAATTAATGTTTTATAGAGTTTGCACTTGATCTTCCGAGATAGAAATTTTAAACCCATTTGCTTAGCCAAACCGAAGTAGAAGCGATTTTCCAGGGTAATTCTATGACGGATCTCCACTAAAGTGTCATTCATAGAGTTGATATTGATATCGATATTGTCTTCTTACCCTAGTAGTTGGACAGGCTTTTTGAAGTTAGTGCCTTCCGTGTTGACACCTCCCTTTGCACTATCTGCTCCAGAACATGATTGAAGTAATCACATAATCATGACAAAATCTGGTGTACGTCTAAAACAGTTCGGAAGAGCTGTTCCCAAACTTTACATTGCACCTCGTATTTTCCAGTGTCATGCGACACAATTGGATCAGTTTTGCCGGGATCTCGAATTCGGTCATCGCCATATAGAGCTCCAATGGGGATTTAAGGACAATGAAAAGGTAGTGAGATAGATAGATAGATATGTTTTATTGAGACTTTTTTCAATCAATACATTTGTGTGTGTATAACATGTTTTTCTGAAGAGCTATGACTAAGATTTTGCTGGATTAAAATAATAGTTATATAATAGTTTTATAAACAATTAAAGCAAAGATATTAATATAGCTTTGAGGTATACGCTTGCTCCCAGCGTATTACATCGACGTTGCTCCACAAGGCACTTAAAAACTAAAAACTAAAAACTAAAGAAAAAACAAAAAAACAAAGAAAACAAATGACTAGGTATTGAAAATTCTTAACAATAATTACCATATCCCTATACTAATTATAGCTAATCACTTAGGCCTTTGATCCGCTTAATGTTTATATATGATACTATATAGACAAAAGCAGAGCACTAGCTGTAGTGATTAGAAGAAAAGTAGGATTATGGGCTACCCAAAAGCAAAGGAAAGTTATCCGCGTAGATTTAAAGGGGATGCTTTTTCGTTAAAAGGAACTGAAAGGTTTCGATTCGCATTTGGTCTCAACAAAGGAAAGGATCTCGGGTTTAAAAGATTAAAAGAAGAAAGGTAATAATTTTCCTTCACACTATCGTTGATATTTGAGTCCAACAAAGATTTAATCATTGGATTAGGATGATCACGTATACGCTCTAGCTTTTTTTTACAAATAATTCGGTTTGGTATGTCATTATGGGTGTAATGTTCGTTCGATATCGGAATACAGGGTCTTATTAGAAAACCATTTTTTATCTGGCCTTCTATATTTACCGCAGCAGAATCTTAAAATTTTTCTCTCAAACATTTGGAGCTCTTCGGCTACAGTGGGCGAAATTGTAAACCAAGTGCAAAACCCATATGTTATTATTGGTCTTATTAAGGTCTTGTACATTAGCATCTTGGTATTTGGCGAAACTTGTTTAGAATTGAGCAGTGGCTTAAGAATTGCTGTGACCATTTTGGCTTTATTCAATGCTCTGCGGGCATGTTTGTTGAAACCGAGTCTTTTATGAAAGTTGATACCGAGGTACTTGACTTCATCTCGTATTGGAATATTGTTTCCATTGATCTCTAGTTTCAAGGTCTTACTTTCTTTTACTGCAAGATAATGTACTTTCCCGCTTGCATTTCTGAAGCAGGTTATGCCACATTTAGCTGTATTAATTTTTAGCTTCCACTTTTGGAAGTATGCTATAAGAATTGGTAGTTTGTCTTTAATCTTATTAAGCGCAGTATTTGGCCTTTTGTCACTTGCTAATATCAGACTGTCATCTGCGTATAAAATAGCCCTAAGGTCATCTTGCGACGGGTTGTGGAAAGGAAAGTCATGTATATAGATGTTAAAAAGGATTGGTCCAAGGATCGATCCTTGAGCCACACCGGAAAGGACTGAGGAATAGTCTGAGTGCTCATCACCTATGATAACAGAGCTGAGCCTGTCTTTTAGGAAGCTGGAAATTATACAAATTAACCACTTAGGAAGATTTAAACCAATTAGCTTATAGATTAATCCCTTGTGCCAGAGAGAGTCGAAAGCTTTTTTTTAATCTATATCAGGACCTACCGTGCATATTCTGGTTCTTAAGTTTTGAATAATCTTGTCGTTCAGCACCAGTGAGGCATGTTCCGTTGAATGACCCTTTTTGAAACCAAACTGGTTACTTGGAATAATGTTGGAGTTCAATATGATACTTAACTGCCCTGCGATGTGCCTCTCGAACAGTTTTCCTATATTAGATAGCAAGGATATTGGTCGAAAGTCTTTTATATTTCTTGCTTTCTTAGACTTAGCTATTGGGACTATTTTCCCTTTTTTCCAAATTGAAGGAAAATATCCATTATTTAGGCAGTGGTTGAATAAAGTAGAGAAATATGTGTCAAGAGAAATGGGACATTTTCGAAGAATGAAGTTTGAGAAATTGTCTATTCCAGCTGATTTTTTGTTGTTGAGAGTTTCTCTCAACAAACTCACACTATTTGGGGATGTAAATGCCTGCGCATTGTTGGGATTTTTCGCAGATTTTGAAGGCGAAAAGATTATCAGGGTTTGATTGAACTCGTTTCTAAAAAATGATTCTACTGTCGAGCAGATATCATTCTCCTCAGATTGATCTGGAACTGTTTCTATATTCGAGTAAATGTGTGAGTAATATTCTTTAAACGCATTTAATTTACTTTGCACATCATTTAGGTTACCTCCGTTGTGGACTAGAGTGTCTTTCGAAATATTAGTTCCGAAGAATTTTCTTCCAGTTATCCTATCAATTTCTTTAAATGCATGAGGTGAGGGTCTTATCTGGTTCAATCTTTCCTTAAAAGCAGTGTTACTATCAATCCGAACCCTTTCTTTAATTATTTTACTTAAGCACTGAATCCTAGCATAAAGTTGGCGATATTCATCGTTGACACTGTTAAAATGTCGGTTATACAGTCTTTTCAATTGTGTAAGCCATATACAACGTATCTTAAGCAAGTTTTTTGTAGTGTCTGAAATATTGTGATATTTGATATAGGAATGCAATTGAACGTTGATGTTAATTTGTCCATTTGATTTTGAAACCCAGGTATCTATTTCATCGTTTAAGATATTTCTTTCGGTTGGAATATTTAAAGCGGACAGTCGATGATCAAGTTCTTAAAGCTCCCCAATTAGTGAGTTTGAAACATCTGTACGTTGCTGGTGGCTGAAGGATTGGACGGAAATCAATTATGCTTAGTAGTAACTGAATCCCAAAGTGATCCGAATTTGTTGCGAATGTTGAACAAACTAGAGGGTTCACATTATTGCAGATGAGAGATGAAGATATAAGAAAAAAGTCAATCACAGATGATGATCTAGGGAATGTAGGGCTGTTGGGAGCAACTAAGTCTAAATTCAAATATGGCCCGTTGTAAAGCCAGTTGTGTATCGAGTTCCCATTTTGGTTATGGACTGTATCACCCCAATCTGTATGGCGTGCGTTGAAATCCCCTCCTAAGATGACTGCGTCAAATGAATTCATAAGCGCGTAAAGTCTGTCAAGTTCGTTTGGCAAACGTCGACCTGCATTGGAAGGAATATAAATGCTTCCTATTAAAATAGTCCTTCGTAAACCAGTACTACTTCGTGATGTAATAGTGACTAGGCAAATGGAAAAAACGTCACTCTGAAAAGGGATTTCAGTATACTTATACTTTTGGTCTAAAATAACTGCTGTTCCTCTACCTGGGTGACAAGGGATGAAAATAAAGCCATCAAAATCGGGCTTATGGTACGAGGATAGCCTTGTTTCCGAAAGCAGGTATATTTGAGGCTTTTGGGTTTTTAGTGTGTTAAACAAATCTAGTCTTCTTTCAAGGAAAATTATGGAGTTACAATTTATCGACATAATTTTGAAGTTATTTGTCTGCATTACGCCACTATAGAGGCAACAAAATCAAGATATGCGAACATTTTGTCTTCTGTGGACCGAAGTTGTTGATAAGTGGGCCAGAATTGTCTGATTTTTGTTAGCAGTTCTTTAAAAGATATGTTAAAAAGATATTTCGCCTCGTTTAAGAAATTATTAAGATCACCAGATTGTTTCTTTGTCGTAAAGTTTGTTTGGGTGTCATTTACGCGGCGAGAGTAGTTATTCTTTACCATGTCAGCATATGTAACGTGTTGGCTTGTAAGAGTATTTATAGCGCCTTGTACTACCGCTCTATTTCTGATCGCAACCTGCCTTGCGCCTTGTGTCAATATATTTCGTTTTTCTTTATATTTTAGATATGATGGGTAGCCATGATAACTAGTCGCGTGCCCAGTTTTATTACAATTAACGCACTTAAGAGAAGGAGCTTCCTGATTGGATTCCCTGAGCGACTTAAAGGAAGCGATGCACGCTTCTGAATCATGAGAATCGCCGCATAGAACACATATACTATTATATGAGCAACATTCACCGGAATGACCGAATCTTTGACACCTATAACACCGAAGTACAGCTTTATTAATCCCAGTAGACACGCTGGTTGAGCAAGTATCTAATACTAATTAAATCTTTGATGGACTCACCTGGTTCTAATTGAACAATAAACATATTTAATTTCGTACCCATTTCTTTTGATTTTTAAGTAGAAAAGGGTGTTATCTTACAAATTCTAATACTAGGAGATGTAGCTTTCACAGCTTGTGCTATAACCTTGACAGGGGTATCACCCCCAAGGCCCTTCAGCATAACTGAAACCTTTTTCGTTTCTTTAGGCGCAAAAGAAAACGCACCAATACCCGTCCCGCGTAATCTATTAATAATAGTTGAATGAATTTTAGCGTCATTTACGTATACCTTTGTTTTTCGATAGCTCAAGTTTACAAATTTATGATTTACATCCTTAACTTTACACTCATTTGCGGCGAGTTTGATAACTTCGCTTATAAGTTCACAATTGGCACCGAATACAAATATTGGTGGGCAGAAAGGGGCATTGTTAATAATTTTAGTTGCATTACCAGCGAGTTGATTATCCATTTCAACGGACGACATGTTGGATCAGTGAATAACAGGGGTGTTAGTTTGCGTATTTATGTTTGACACAGGCACTTGAAGTTCCATATCATCGAGTGAGGAGAATCTATTTTGCGACAAAACGTTTCGCTTAGGCAACGGTTCACCCTCACGCACGTTTCTATTTTTCTATTTCTATTTCTATTCTTGCCATTGGACTGATAGTTGCTAGCAGCACGTTTGAGACTCCCGATAACCTTTTTCCACTCAGTGCAGTGATCGACGTTTACATCCATGGTGGTAATGTTGTTGTTGGAAATTGAACCGCGCTCACATGCATTGGCAGCAGTGAGTGCACTGGTTGAACAATTGATTGCGTGTTTCTCTATTGAGAGAGCGCTTTTTACATTTAAGCAATGATGATGGTTAATGCAATCAGGAGACACATGTGCATTAGCTTGTACTTTGCCCAAACGATCACTTTTTTTATCTTCCAGCAAAGAAGCTGGAGGGTCACTTTTGGTTTTTTCACAAAAAGCCACTTTAAGGAGTCACTGTCTCAAAAGAAGGGAATTGATGGGCTAATAAATTAATACGGCCTTAGCCAGTTTAGGGGTCGGTTGAGTTTAGCACTTGATGATTTTTAATCGATTTTAAAAGCACACGTCTGTTCACGACCGAGTTAACCGTTCCACCGAAAAGATAGTGAGGTCGACTTGAAATTCGAAAGTCTTTTCTAGGTTTTACCTCAATGTGAAAATGTGGTCTATTATCAATCTCAGCTTGCAGAATGGCTTCCGACATTCACATAGTAGTTTGGATAAGATCTTACGTGAGGCATTAAGCCGAGATATGTCTCGATAGTTATTTCAGGACAAATTATCGCCTTTCTTGCAGATGGGGCATATAAAGCTAAAAGACCAATTATCGGGAATACTTGGTTGATGATTTGGTGCAAACGTACGGAGACGGCCTCCCCTGTCATATTTAATTGATCCGCGAGTTGTTTTTGAGTTTGACCGTCAACCCCATCCAACAATGCTTGCAATTCGTTGACTTCAATTTTTTTGGTGGTTTTCCACGTTCTTGGCCACTGCTTAATTCCCTCAAAGCACTGTAATTTGCCATGAGCAGATATGCTCACCGCCAGCCTCGAAAATATTGCGATGCGATTCTGCTGAAGTTTTCTTCAAATGAAAATAGAAAATTAATGCTGTCCGAAAATTGTAGTTTTGAGGCATCAAATTCGACATTTTCAACGCTATTACGAACAATATTGTCGAAACTTGTATTGTTGTGAGTTGAAATTCTCTGTCAGTTGCCAACAAGAAAATGACGCCAATGACGTCAATGACGCAGTCTGGTAGTAACTCCATTCACATCTGGGGCTGTCTATAGGTAATTTCCGATTTCATTTTAACAGACCCAGTAAAGACCACCCGTTTCGTTATCGCTTCTTTGTTAAGGCTGTAGAGTGGCTCAAAATTGACTGCAATTTTAGTCAAAAAATTATCTTTTTAGGTGAGCCACATAAACAAGCAACATTGTAGTATTTGGGTACACAGGTAATCATTGAGAAGTCAATCCATCCTGAACATGTGAGTGTTTGGTTTTGTTTTTGAAGTGTCGGCTGTATTCCCTCATATTTTTTGCCAAGACGACAATGTTAGCAACGTTACAGCTAATGGTGAACGCTTGGACTTGGACTTTTATTGCACACAAAGTGCAATAACCGTGATTGCACGTTTTGATAATATTGCTTGGTCGTCACAGAGCTGCGATTTGACACCGTTGGGTTTCTTTTGTGAGATGCCATTAAAAACCAATGCTTTACGAATAATCCAGGGACAATTCAGGCACTCAAGAACAGTATTCGTCAAGCTATTCGTGAAACAGTGGCCGAAACTCTCGAAAATGTATTGAAAAATTTGGTTGACAGAATGGCCTACTGTGAACTGTGAAGACAGTTGAGGTTAGCATTTGAATAAAGTAATATTCCATAATTAGCCGGAAGATTTACTTATTTCAAAAAAGTACAAATTTTTAAAAGTATTTGACAATATTATTTTCATTATCCTTTTAAAAAGATACCAACATTAATTTGTGTTTTTTCGAGCCTTGACATGTTTTTTTCGAAATGTTATCTTTTTTTGTAGTAGATAATTTGTACGTTTGTATTATACGAGTATGTACAATAAATGCCATGAAACTCATTGCATGTTTGACATAATGATGAAGGTTTGCCATAAAATAAGTGACGCTTGTTTAACAGTGTGTGCTCTAGTCTTAAACTACAAAGATTTACTGCTTGCCCTTTGCTTAATTAGTTGTTGTATACAAACATTCATTAAGTTGGATTGGTTCTACCGATTATCTCCGTCGTGATGTTGATTCCATATGACTTTTACTGACTTCACAGACACCAATGTCTGTTTTTCGTTTCACTTTTAGGTGATTCTTGAATTCTCGGAAAGTTCAAAAACATAATTGCTTGAAGGTTCTGAATGATGGGAGTTTTGCTTTCGTTTTTTTTTTTTTGATAATGTGTATTGCGCTTAGAGAGTCACTGTCGAATGCATGAACTAATGCCGTAAGTTCTCCAATGTATGAATTTTAATTCGGTGTAGTGAGTTGTTATAAAGATTGAGTATCATGTTCAACGATATGTTTATTGTTATTGCTGTCAATATCCAGGGTAGTTTTTTATTTTCATAATAAGTAGAACTCTCTATCAGCATAGTTTCAGAGAGATATAAACAGGGCACTTTTGATTGTTGAAATATCAATTTAAGTCCTATATGTAATGGGTGCTTGCTATCTATTAAGCATTTTACAAAAAAATGCATGTCTGCAAAGCTCGGAGTTCTTGTTTCTGCTAAAAACGCATCAATTGCAACTCACAGAACAGCATTGATTTTCATTTGGATTTGCTGATCACATTCTTTAGTCGAGTATGAGTATATGTAAAGACCATGTTGCGTAACTTCTCTAATGAGTATTTGCGCTATATTGATGGACGTTTTTACGAATATACCACATGTCGTCCTTTGTATTTGTTACAGATTATTTTTATTAAATTTTGAGTTTTCTAATTTTTCTATTACCGCGTGAATTCAAGATTTGGCGCAGGTTTGATTAAAGTTTTTCGCCATTCCTAATAGAAGTAAAATAAGGTGCCCGATATTTATATATGTACTCGTATATGGGTGTGACGGCAGTTGTGTTAGCGGCATAAAGTAGTGTGCAATGCTTCCATTTTGCTGTTTGGTAATTTTACACCCGAATTTTCGCACCATTTCAATGTTTTGATACTGTCTGCTTTAGTGCATCAGTAACCTTATTTGTCTTCCCTGATGCTAACGGAAAAATATTGTCTACATACTCGTACGTCAAAGTTGTCTTAATGTGTTCGCTGTCGTCCAACTAAATTTCTGTAAATGGAGAAGCAACATAGACAACATGAAATCCTGTAGATATTGATAGGTCCTCTGGGTGTGGATAATGAGTAGTGTTCATTTCTCCTTACAATAAAATCCCTATTCGACATACATGAATTCATCACTCTTTGGAGATTTTTATTGATTCCTCTTTATGATGAAGTTGTTTTCTAACTCGAATAAATCACTTTTTTTCAGTTTCAACAAATTTTACATTCACTACATATATGACAAAGATTCCAATCAACATTCTAAGGGGTTATTAGTGCTACCGAATAGGAAGGAAGCAGTTATTATAACCTGAAAACTTTACGAAAGGTAACAACGCATGATCTTTTGAATTTCGTATCCGATTCATTCGCTTATGTATTTTTTTTTATTTTTTGAATTTTTCATTTCAGAACTCATACTTAGGAGGAATTTCAACCCGATTTTGTATACCGTGTTTCAAGAGAGAAATTTAATGTGAATGGAGATGAAGATTCTTGGTATGTACTTTGTAACTATTTTTTTTTATTTTCATAAAACATTCAATAATTTAAGGGGCTGTTGAAAACGGGAAAGAGAATATTATATAAATAAGTGGTGTAGGATTTGCTTTTTGTACAAAACAAACAGACAGTCTCTTGAAATTGTTTGATTATCTTGCGCACATGTCTCACATTGCACAAAATATTGTTTACCGTGACAAAAGTTAATTTTGGTAATAAAATTAAGTGATTTGAATATTTTAATTTTATCAGCAAACTTCTGGAATTTACAAGGCATCACAAGTGTCCCTCTATGGCCTTTCTGTATAAAAAAAAACATGCGAATTATGCAAAGATAAAAACTATTAGACGGAGATATGTGTACCCTCCGATTGAAGGTTGGAGTGATAGCCAAAACTTCCATTTACCTGCCCAAAACGGTTAAATCTAACAAAGCTGCTTGAACTGACGGCTTTCAAGCTGAGGTATTCAAAGGGGCTGTGAATAGAATACACCAATTCGTTCCTCAGATCTTGTAAAAAGAGGTAACCACAAACAAATTAAACACCTTCGACTGCGTCAACTGTAGAGGAGTATAGTTACATATGCCCACTGTACGCATATGGGAACACCTCTCTAAACATACAAATGAAGCAAATATTTTGAAAATGTTCGCTTTGTTTCATTTATTTTTTCTAAATCAACCCGGAAATACAAAGAACTTAATTTCTATGAAGCAAAAAATTCATTGTGTATACCCCTTTCCCATTTCTTTTTTAATTAAGTGCAGATACGTCAAGCTATGAGAATTAAAAGAAGAACGATATTTGCCTCCCGAGAAAACAATTTTTGTCCACCCATCATTTAGAATCTGTTGAAAGTCTTTTTCTTCTCCTTGACCTCTTTGAATTATACCGAAGATAAATATATAAAAACTAAAACGACTAAAAAAGAAAAAGAAAATGAAAACTCATTCTAAGTGGGCATGGCAAACTGCTATGTTTTCTCATTAAATTTTCATTCAAAATTGTTCAAAATATCCACCCTAACAACAAAAAAGATTGTTTTACTGAGAAAACGTTGGACATTATTCCTGTTCGTATTCTCATGCCTGAACGCAACACTCAAGTTTTTGTGTTTGGCTTTAAAACTGTATTCAAGTGAAGGAAAATTTCCACCCTCAATTCAAGTGACTAAAGATATTTCCTGGAAATTGATTAAAAAAATCAATAATAGAAATCGGGTTAGGTGGCCTTCTTTGTAAATTGTGTAACTTCTGAGGACATGTAAGGATGTTGGTATCCATGGGAAGATACGAATATTGGCATAGGATATAAATGGTGATTTATTTAGAGGTACTATTTTGAAAATTAAAAAATAATTAAAACAGGCCTGGTGGAAAAATCAGCTGAACCGTTTCTAGCCAGTTTGTCGGTTATTTTATCTCCTTAATGACAAGGCACCCACCAAAGGTTTACTTTGTTCTTATGGGAGAGATTTTGCAGTGTATTAAGGTAATACAAAACAGATTTGAAATCAATGAGGGTTGAGCGTAAGCTTTATGGATGGAGACACCCGTCATTCCTAATTCTTGGTTAAGATTTACGCACACATGAATGTGATTTTTTTATTGGTTGCAAAATGATGGTGTTTAAACCGAATATGCCAGCGCCTACCTTGGTAACCATCTTAGAAGATCTTTGTGTCCGTATACGACTTGATATCTTGAGGGTTTGAGGATGATGCGATAGATTCATTTAGGTATACCTCATGTTTATTAGACTATGTTTTTTCCAGCAATTCGCTGGATAGTCATAACCAAAAGGTCATGCTAGACGATGATAACCAAACGTCCTGCCACCTGACCATAATGAACTAAGGAAACCAATACCTAAGCTAACGGCTTACCCACCGACGTATTCAAAACTGCTGGAAATGAATTTGTAGAGAGTATACACCAGCTTAGAGTGTATGCCTGGTAAATGGAATCTTAGCATGGTTTGCGTTATTCTCAAAGTATGTAGGTGTTCCTTTAACTACGTCAACTATAGAGGTATAAGTCTCTTTATAAAACCTTGCTCACTCAAGTCCTTCTTTATTGCATGGACTCTACCGAAAGTAGATAAAATATCCTCAGTTGTTTCAAGAGAAAAATTGATCCCGTTTGCGTTAATAGATTCAACGATAAAACGAGTTACACAGGGACATCGTTGGTGGCCGTGGCTCAGGTGGTAGTGAACTGGCTTCCAAATCGAATGGTTCGGTGTTCAAATCTCGGCCATGCCCAAAAGATTCTTTTTTTGAGATGTGTAGTTGACTAAAATACATCAACAAGCCAGCTTTCACTAACAATTTAGTCTCCCCGTTAAATGTTGGGTGCCACCCATGGAGCAGAATAACAACTGAGCCCAAACATCTTTTTTCTCTGTGGGGCTGGTACTTCTTGATTCAAAGTGGATTTCATAATTCACAAATTGTAATGCAAACAAAAAAGTGTTCCATCTTGAGATCTGCATAAATGCCGAAAAAGTTACCCATGAGACACCTATAGAAATTTCCGAACCGTTCTCATTCAATTCACACAGAGTGAATCCTCACTCAATGAGTGAAGAGAATTATGAATGCATGTGAGTATGGATGCAACGAGGTCTCATAACGCACAGGATTCACACTCATCATAACTCACTACCCATAGCATTCTTTATTTTGGGTACGTGTGAATGCTGTACTGGAAAACGAAGGTACAAATATGACATGCAATAAGGGTGGCATTTGAATCGTCCGAGTTACTCGAGTTATTGCGCAGACAATTTTGGGATTCTGTTTTGCGTTTTGGTTTTTTTTTTTTTTCAATTAACAGGTATACATAAATCTTCGTGAATTTTCGCACAAGCATTCATGCATATTCGACCCTTGTGAGTAGTGTGAATGTGAGTTAGCCCATGCATAAGACGTATGAGTATGAATTTCGACGGTCGACAGCACAACTACGCACAAAAAAACTTTTATACCAGCACATTCATTTACAGGTCTCATTGTACCTATCCAATGAGTGATGAGAAATATCCATGAATCAAGTTGTGCATCCATTGCGTGAATGTATCCATGCGGACCGGAGCATTGGTATTCATATCCGTTGGATCTTCACTCTTGTGGCTAGGTCCATGTCGTTGTACAGTCCATACAGTTCGTCGTTGTATCTCCTCCTCCACTTACCGTCAATGCAGACGTGATCGAAAATCACTCGGAGAATTTTCCTATCGAAGCAGCTAAGAGCTCACTCATCCATTTTTGATAATGTCCATGCCTCTGCGCCATAGATCAGGACTGGGATTATTAAGGTCTTATATAGGGTAACTTTAGTGGTTCGAGAGAGGGCTTTACTAGTCAATTGCCTTCTTAGCCCAAAGATGCAGCGATTGGCAAGAGTTATTCTTTGTTTGATCTCAGCGCTTATGGCGTTGTCTGAATTCGTAGCGGAGCCTAGGTAGGCAAAGCACTTAACTACCTCAACGGCTAGGTATTGGAGATGTGTAATTCGGTAAATTGACTTGCCAAACAGATCCAAGAATATGGAACTTAACATAATAGTTCAATAACTATTCCATATTCTCTCGCTCATTAGCTCATTACTCGTCATTCAATTTGCTTTTTTTTTCAATTATTTCATTATCAAAGACAAACATAGCATCGTAGTGAGTGATTGCAATAGGTGAACGCCTAGGTATTAGGGGTGTGTAATACGGTAAACTGACTTGCCGAAGATAATTGAAGTTAACCTATTGCGTAGTTCACGGACGAAATACGTTATGTTATCACTCCAATAAATGAACTTAATAGTTCACTAAGTATTCCATATTCTCTCGCTCATTTACCTTAATACTCGTAATTCAATTTGCTAAAGTTTTCTCAATCACGCCAATCAAACGCCTAGGTATTATAGGGGTGTGTAATTCGGTTAATTGACTTGCCAAACAGATCCAAGATAATTTGGCAACATTAAACTTTGTGTGAAGTTTTAAAAGTTTAAAATGAAAATATTGTACTTAACGGACGAATTAGTTTATGTTAGCTCTAGCGAATTAGTACTATGCAACTCTACGGTAATCAGTGCAATTGTAATTTTACGAAGTGAATTTAAGTTGAATCAAATAGACTGGAATACGAAATAACCAAAAAAACCTGTATTAATAAGTGTTACACTCTTCAAAACTATAGTACTATGCATGACAATCCGACAGCATTTCTGTACTACTACGAAAAGTTGTGAAGAATGGGCTTGATGTCCGATTAAGTGATCTTGGATTCAACTTTTTATTATTTTTCCTTTTCCCCCGACGCGATGCGGGCAGGTGAATAAATTCCACTATGATAATTACAATCGCTTGCTCACCTTTTTACGATATCAGTGTTTATGTTACCGCAACTTTGTTAAGACTTATCAGACATAAAATAGACCTCACTATGGCAAGTGAATAATGAAAGTTCGTACTTGTTCCGCTTATTAACGCGGTTTGATTTTATCGCGTTAGGTCCAAAAGCTAAATTTTTTGAAGACGGCACAATAGGTTTCTCTCACCCAGTGGTTGTGGGAATTTGTTGTAAGCATGTCCTATTGGTCAAATTTTGTGTTTATTTGCAAAGTTTTTTTTAGTTTTTCTTCAACAGTAGGAGTTCACAGGTCTCGGTGTAAGGAATCGTTTCTTATGTACAGCAGTGCATGTACATATGTAAAATTTCTCTTATTTTCAAATATTGTAAAATATTTCCATTCATTTTCTTATACAACCTCAAATATGAATACCATAGGTCCACACTAGCTTACGTTTTAGCTTATATAAAACCAGTTACTTTTCGGTGCTCGGTCGAGTTCCTAGCTATTATAATGGGACTTTAATTTTAATTTTGCTTCGCGTGTCATTCCATTTATTCTCATTTGCATACAAACCGAATTTCTGAGAATAGATAAGTGAAACGTTATTCTGTTTAAAAAAATCTATGAACAGATTTGGTCTTATTGAAGGCTATCCGCCAGGCCCTTGTCCATTCATATACTTTATCGTGAGCGCTTTGCTGTTTCACCGTTGATTCTTCAACCGTTTTACCAAATGCTAGTATGGCAGTGTCATCCGCCGGTCTATAAGGTTTCGTGTCATTCTGAGGTTTTTTTTTGGTTCCAGGAACATTATGGAATCAACAACTTTATACTGACTCGTATCAAATTCAAAAATCAGTAATAATATAGAGAAACATAATAAATGATTTTTTAAGCAGCATTTTAAGGACTTTTCCGGTTATTAAGTCTTAACTTGGAGCCTTCTTTGGCTAAACAACTTTATATCAGTGCCAAGAATCGTTGGCGTTGCATTTTTCACGGAATTTTTTTTTTCGATCAAAATCGAATAGAATACTCTCGAACCAGAAACAGTCTATACAACTTCAACCACTTTGCGTTGGTGCCATGTGAGCGAATAATTTCTGTAACTGGATATCCGATACATTATCCCAGTTAGTATTCCTTATATAAGTGTACAAAATTACAATGTATGTTTGTAAGAACCGATTCTTCAATAGCAGCAGTTATTCGAAGAATACTCGTATAATACCCAGCACCAAACAGTTGAAAAATTGCTCTCAAATATTATTGAGCTTAGATTAGTTAATGAAGTTTTTGGCTAGAATTCTGTA
Source organism: Volucella inflata (assembly GCA_928272305.1). Classification (NCBI taxonomy): domain Eukaryota; kingdom Metazoa; phylum Arthropoda; class Insecta; order Diptera; family Syrphidae; genus Volucella; species Volucella inflata. The sequence continues at coordinate 8,805,276 of OV743721.1, read as the reverse complement.
ACTTTTTTCGAATCACTTCAAGTATTTTTTTAAACCTTTCTTGCTATACAGAAAGGGAGGTTAATCCACCTGTCGCACTTATTTATTAGCTTTATTGAAACCTTTAAGGCTAAACCTGTGTTTTCATCATTTCAAATATGTAATTTCAAAAAACGTTGGAAAATACCACAAGTTCTTGGCGTTATCCGTCGGGTGCACCCGTTTCGGCTAGTTAATTTTGTTTTTTTTCTTAACTTAATTCAGCGATGGTGATGGCGCGATAGTTAGCTCATTGGACTATCACGCAAAGAGTCTGGGTTCAATTCCTGGCTTTCAGCGGGCAATGGCAGACTCCCGAAAGTAAAAAATGCCTACGAAAAAGCTTCTAACGATTGCCGTTCGGACTCGGCGATAAACCATAGGCCCCGCTCACATGTGACAAAAATGACAACATGAGCTAAACAAATGAGTGTCAAGAAACTAGGCCATGGCCCATACCAGGCTGCCAGCGCCACAGTGTTTTTTTGTTTTTTTTTTTAATTCGTTTTTATTTTTATTTTATCTGTATACTTTGATTCAAAAACTGTGTTGAAGTTTAACAAGTATTTATATTTTTTGTTAGTTTTTGTTTTTTGATGCGGGTTGCAGCTAAATTTTTCCAATGAATTTACTGTTCGGTTATTTCTGTTTACTTTAATTCGAGGTTATGATTACGACTATTTGTATGGTAAACTGTTGGGTTTGTGTAAGCAATTTGTTTGTTTGTTTGTAGGTAAATTCAGCGTCAAACCGTAGAGTCTAGACGTTTTTAAATTCCGCTCCCTGACAATTTTTTACGTTTTACTTTTAAAGTTAGCTCTACTTTTACCACCCTCTCAAAGCCTGAACCTTTTCAATACTAAGCGCGTATCGCCAAATTTAAATTTTCACCGGCATCACCAATTTCAGTGTTTAACCCAATTTATTTATTTATTTTTTTGTGAATCATGTCTGTCTGTGTCTGTGAATTATTGACAATATGCTACAGAAAATGCAATAATCAGCAATTTATCTCTCCAGCTGATTCAATCGCCGAGCTAGACCCTGAATTTCGTCATAGTTACAAAAACTTTAATGAGTTGCAAGAAGCCAGTTTTAATCACTCTAATGCAACATTGGGCAAAGTTCATAGTAAACTACAATCATTTGCCCATGGTACAAGTTTACAGTACCATAAAATCAATGAACTGATGAAAGACAATAATTCTGCCGGTAAAAACATCAACTTCCTTCTCTCCCCTCTTAGTGTTCAAGTGTTCTGAAATTATTAATATAAACTAGAGTTTATTATCACCTTTTACCCAACTCAAGTGCATTACTCCCTCATCTTTGCAAGACAACGTTTCGTTAGCCGTTGAAAAAAATATGACAGACCCAAAACTGTTAAGAAATTAAGTGATCGGGAAAAAACAATTCAACTAAACATTACGTTATGCAAAGACGACTTTGAAGTATTCACGACACCTCTATACTGGATGAAATTCTTATCGAAAGTATTTCACAAAACCTCATTTGACTTGAAGGAACCACCAACACGACTGCTGTAAATACTTGCCCGCCAGCTAACCTCAAGGACATTAACCAACCAAAAACATTCCCAAATCCTCTCACCGTCAATGAAATTGACTCAAAATCCGTTTTTCTTCTCGGGCACTTGTGGAATAGATAAATAGGCTTAAAAAAACTTTATAACAGGACTCGTCACGATACTTTTAGTAGAACTCTCCCAGAAACAGTAATGCTACTTGGGTAAACAAAAATTATTAGGATAAATATGCGTTCACCGTTAATAGGGATAAAATAAGTTCCACATGTTTTAAAGTTCATATCCCTTGTAAATTTGAGTGGCTTTTTGCTAACGCAGCTGTCCTTGATGGAATGAAGATGTTCAAATGGAACGAAATAAGCAGAAAAGCACCAGTGAAGCGTTGAAGAATTGTTAATCAAAATCCTAAGATTAAGTTTATTTCTAAATCTAACTCGAATTGGAGTTACTCAAGTGGAATTTTCCCCAATTGTTCTCCTTAATTGCTTGAAAGTCAGCGCATTGCCCCAACGAATATTTAAAGTCCAAATCAGCTTCTATCTCAGCTAAATCCAAGCGCAACCGAGTTTCATTTAACTGTAAGCCCGCTTCCAACCCTTTACTCTCAGATTACGCACAAACAACAATTCCGTGGAAAACTCTCCATCTAAATAAACATCTACGCAAACATCTATTCCTACTTAATAAAATTATATACGTTCCCATAGCTCACCTTCACCAACATCCTCTCCCAATACAACCAAGGTTTCATAATTTGTTGGATCCTCGGCTTCCTCCAACGCATTACACACACACAAAAACCTATAACCAACGTTGTTGAAGGTCGCTATGTAATGTCTCGCCTAAGGTACCGAAACATATATGAGACTGTGCGCCTTTATATAGCATATCTGATAAATCTGACTCTGTTTGCATTGATGGGATGACCAAAACAAATGTCCTTGTCACAATACACCAAGAAGGTCTCCCATCCCAACTAAACTAAAAGAGTTGAAGCTAGTTCTCCTCCACTTTCATGAAGCTTTCAATACTTCTCCATCCGATGTCGTTAATTATCTCTCCGCATTTGCCTCCCATCTAAACGCAAAAGGCATCTTTCATCTTCAACGAGCGCGCTCTAGTTTCAAAAACTACTACTGCTCCTAACCACTCTTTGACCCCCTGGTTAACGGCTCCTAACCTCATTTCTCTTTATTACCAAAACGTAAGACAATTAAAAGTTAACTACAGATTTTGAAGTTTTCGTAACGACTGACGACGACGATAGCATAATTCTTACTGTCGTGGCGTTTTGTTGGCAATTCATACTTGTGTTGGCCCTGAGCCTATTAAAACCTTTCAATCAGGACTCTTAAAATACCTTTGTGCAAAAATTACAGCTTCTAAGCGCAATTTCTTCGTTTTATGCCTCTGCATTCGCCCATACCAACCAATTCACAGTTACCAGCGTGCTGTAGACACTGTTGACGCCATACTAGATATTGTAGCAGGCCACTTGAAAAACCTCTTAGTGCTGGTGTGGTAGTTGTAAGAGCACCGTTAGTTGCTAATGCAAATGCCCCCTTGGTTGGTATACCGTTACTATAGCCACCTGACAAAGGTGTTCCGATTCTTAATGCAAATGGTGGTAATACTCCAGAAGCATCTAGTCCGTTTACTAATTAATTCACCTGTTAATGCCGGTCACAGTTATCTTCGTGCGGCATCGGATAGAGAATAGTGCCGCAGTGCGCCCCAGCTTGTGGTAAGAGGCGACTAATAAATGGGACACCCCACAAGTTTATATGCAATCAGTGGGTTCCCGCGTCTGGAGACTACCGGTGGACTAAAAGAACAGTCAATCAATTTTAAATGAGCATACTAGTGTCAAACCACTCAAACTCAAGTTACACTTCATGGAAATGATCGCAATTAATAGCACTACCCCGCTAGTCATCACGCTTGCAACGCATTCGGGTGATCTCAGAGCAAGCAGAAGTGCTTGTGTCAGAACCCGACGGATTCCGGGTGCGGGAAAAATGAAGTTTCCAAAATATTTTCCTAAACTTCGGTTTGCAAGTTGGAACCTAGGATCGCTGACCTCAAAAAGATTGGATTTGGAAGCGATTATGTGTTGCAGAACTCTACAAATCCTGTGCGGTCAGGAAACGAAGTGGTGTAATACCGGAAATAAAGCGCGTTTTCTCGAATTAAAAACTAAGGCATTTGAGATGTTCTACCATGGAACGGTCACTGGACGAAACGGTGTTGCTATCGTTGTTGCAGCAAATCTTTTTAGCAATAACGTTGGTATTTTGAAAATAAGCGACAGCTTAATAAGTGTAAGACTCTTCATATACAATGAAACGTGGAACATTGTTAGCGCGTACGCTCCACAAAATGGATGCGATCAATCGGAAAAAGATAAATTTTGATCAGATTTCGGTAATTTGCTTAGAAATATGCACGTGCATCGTTTGGAAAGCCAAAAATCCGGTGGTATAATCTATCGAAGGAATGAGGCGCAAGATTTATCGCACTGGCTAAAGAAGCACTTTGAAATAGAAACTGTATTGCAGACTCACTTAGCCCGCAAGAAATGTGGAACAGCATGCACGAGGAATGCATAACGCTCGCTAAGTCGATTCTGGGGACTATATCGCGATACCATCACGTTCAGAAAGAAACATAGTGGTGGAATGACGAAACCAATCGAGAAGAATGCATTCCAAATGTGACTGGCTCTTGAATACGTGCGTCTTAAAAACGTCGCAAGGAAAATCCTGGCTCAAACTCGAGCGGCAGCAGCGGAAAACCTGTACCAGGAGTTGGAACAAATATCCTCATGAATGGCAAATAGAAGAAAAGCTATAAACGTCGTACAATACAAATGTGCCTAATATTTTTAAGCTCGCTGCACAAAGGCGAAAAAATTCCATGGAAATAACCTCGCCGAAATACATCAAAAATGCAGACGGTCGGTTACTAAACAAATGAAAAGAAAATTTGTGACCGGTGGCTTGAATATTGCAAGGAGTTGCTTAACAAACAGTTTCCACGTGATCTCGTGCCGACAGGATAAGAAGAAGAATGCTGGTCACAATCAGAAGTAGATCATTTGCGTTAGCTAATCGCCCATCGGCTGGATGCACCCGGTTCGCCTGGAGGCAATGTAAATTCTAAAATCCTTCGATTTGTCATTATTTTATTTGGCTTGAAGAGCTCCCCATTTACTATTAGCAATGCGAAGGCTACGACATCCATTGCAGATATTCTGGCACTCGAGAATATTCTTAGCATGAAGGGCTGAATGGGCATCGGGATACTGAATTATTTTTAGTAAAAGTCTGATAACTGGAAAATGCAAGTCTTTCGGGCACGGCTGGGATTCAAACACCGAACCTTCCGATTTAGAAGCCAGTTCACTACCGCTTGAGCCATGGACACGGCCACTCATCTGATTTAGCACCGTTTGACTACTGCTGAATAAAGATTTTAAAACAACAATTTGACTTTATTTTCTGATGACATTATTATGTTAGATTGCTAAGAGGTAACTTTAGAAACTGGAGCAAAAAATCACAATTCAAGGTTATAAGAAATTGTAATTTACTCATCAGAATTTAGAAAAGCATGCCTTGGTAAGTTCAGAAAAAAATTGACTTTCAAGGTTCTAACATATTTTTGTTTTTGAAGGAGGGATATTCCAGAATTTTTGAATAATTCAAGAAATATTATATATTGTTACGCCTAGACGTACAGTGTCTATTTTTTATTTATTTATCACTTTATCTTAAACTTAAGGCTATTTGTTCACTAGATGTTGATATAAAAACTGGAGTCCGTTCTTTGCGCACTACAGCTAATTCGGGTGCACATAGATGTCCACTGCGCTTGTTTTTTTGTTTGATTTCGTCAATGGCTACTGTTTGCAACTGCATTTTGCTCGTTTTTCATTATTTTGGTAGTTGTTGACATAGTTTACTTGCACTCTCTTGATACCTATTTGTAGTGAGCTCCAGACTTATTCAAGATTATATCACAATGTATGAGTACAGCAAGAGTTGATTTTAATATTAAATTGTCAGTTATTTTTATAAATTTAAAATAAATGCTTTTGTGTGGAATAACCTCCTGCAATCGTCTGGATTTACAACTTCACCAACCCAGTGTACGTTATTCACGGCCAGTACGACCATAGATTCTGATACAATGCCATCATTGGTAGAGACTGAAGATCACATTGGATTCGACGGGACTTGGTGGCACAGTTAAACGGCTGGCTGCCAGAGCTAGCCTACAAACACCGTAAAGAGTGAACATTTCAATGAATGTGAAAATAAGAAAACTTCATCATTTTTCATATTTTTCTCAAGGAGTAGTTAAAGGTTCCCTTTTTTCAGAAGAATATGAGTTTATATTAAGTTCTTAAGGCCTTGGGATACTTAGGCCCCAGAAAGAATATAAGACTTCCTTTTCATATAGAAATATTTATCTGTATTTTAGAATATTTAACGTTCCTTTACAAAATTATTTTGAGCGAATTGAAGATTGAGAATGTGGGACCTATATTGATCTTGTCTTTGATACTTTGCATAATTGATTTCGGTTTGATCGGATTCAGCGCGCTTGTCTTATTAGAACGTCGGAGTCGTTATCGTCTGAGTGTTTATGTTTGTCTTCAGGACTATCGACTGGTTGTACTCTCATTGCAAACTGTACATCAAGTGAAGTACAAGCACTAACATATTGCTATCACCAGCTGCACGATCATCGATCGTCTCCACATTCTTACGATACTGACACTGACATGGATTCCTGTTTGCCTCCATACTTATTCATGATTTTTCAGTTATAGTTGTGCACTTAAAGTGGGTGCATTTTATGCACACAACAAAATCTCCTTTACCGGGAAACCTTTAAGATAAAACAGGGAAGATAACAACCAAATATTCTCTATCCTTACAAAAGTCTGGTTTAATTAAAGTCATAATCTGTTGTACTTTTTTCTTACACAAGACAAGACGTCTTTTGTTGACTAATCAGACAACAATCCGTTAGTTCCTATCAGTCAACACACATTTGAGCAAAAGACATGTTCCAGTTGCTGTGTGTTGAAATAAACAACGTTTACTTGACTATGAAAACCAAGGCATTTTGTCCGGTCCGGTATGTTTTCATCCTTAGAAAGTGTCCAATTACCAAAACTCAAACTCAATGAATGTGACGATAGTAACCTTATTGTTCTTCATCATAGGAGACGTGTTCTTGAATTTTCCTATTTTGGTACCCGGGTACCCAGGTAATGCGGGTAATACCCAAGTTTGCGGGTACCCGGCAATGTCAGCTATCGGATACCCGACAGTATCGGGAAACGGCTACTGAAGGGTCACAAATACTCTAATTTCATTTAAAAGTTGATAATGTACACCTTTGATAGTGATGGTGAATATATTCCACTGGGAGAGAAGGGAAAGCAGCGATGAAAACATAGATCATTGGTAGAGTTCATAATTAAAGTAACTGAAATAGAATATCTATTTAACATGCATTGACAACGAATTGCAATTAAATTCACTGTAAGTAGCATAATTTCGTCCACATTTTCAATCTAGTCCCCTGCAAGCGTCTTCACCGGCATTAAATGTCTTTACTATCGGCTTAAGTATGAGCTCAATAAAATTCTGTTTACATGATTGACTATATTCTTAACAACTTCCCTTAGCTTCTAGATTTTATTCCAAATATTATATATAAGTATTTTGGAAATCTGTTAGTACAGAGCAGTTTTTCTGTAACATTTGTGGTGGCACTTTCAATTTCAAGTGTTTAAACATAAAATGAGTGAAAGAAGAAAAATCTGTGTTTGGCGGTGTTTCACATTAACTGATGATAAACAAAGACAATATTTGCAATATTTGTGATACTACACTTTCATACTTATCACACACCATGAGCGATAAATAAACACGTCAGATATTTCCATATGTTTAATTGTATTATTGTTTGTGTTGTGTCAATATACGAGATAAATGAGCAATAACGCGGAAGTTACAGGTTGCTGACCTCAGCATACATATACTACACATATATCGATACCGAGTATATTTTTATAAACCTAATTTCCCATTCACTTTTGTTACGCATTTTTGCTTACTAAAAATTCTCAGAAACTAGACACATGTATTTTCATTTCGAAGAAAAAAAATGTATAAATAGAAAATCAAAACTTGAAACATTGTCATTCATTTGATTAGTGGGAAAATAACAATTATTTTTTTTAAATAAAAAGCTGCTTCTAAACTTATTTCGGGTACTCAAAATATAGCGGGTACTCAAAACCTTCCGGGTACCCGATATGTTGGTAACTGGGTAATACCCGAAAATGCGGGAACACGTAGTTTCTCTAGTTTTTAGAAACTAATCCTAATACCTCTATTGATTTGAAATTGTCGGACGGTTTCCGTTGCGTCACAGAATGGAGTTATTAAGTTTAAGATATTTATATTCGACATTCAGGCATCGATCGATTTCTCAAGTTTTAGAACATAATCGACCTGACCGTCCATTTTTGTGATCAGGTCCCACATTCGATTATCGTTCGTCACGTCCCCTACAATTCGTCAGATATACCTGATTTTGGGATTTTGTAATATAGTTGGCAAAATTCTCAGGACATACTTCTTGCTGCAATTACATGCAGCACTGGAGTATATAAATGCCGTTTACAATATCAGGCTTCAGTTTTGTCAAGGTATCAAGGTCTTTTACAGTAATGTAATGTAATGTCTAAGGTAACCAAGATAGGGTTACTTAAGAACACTAATACGTTTAGCATACCGAATCATCAACTGGTTCCGAAAAACTTTAAGAGGTACTTCAATGTCCAGAATGAGAGCTATTGAGTCTTGCGCTGCAGTATGCATTATCTCGCTGGTGAAGCATGGGGATTTTTAGCCTGCATTTGTAGCTTTTGTGGTAGATCTTTGCAATTGGGCGGTTTCCGGGGAGAAATAACTATGAGATGTATTTATTTGGAATTCCGTCTCAGCATCCACTGAGGCGGTCAGGTATTATGAAATCTTGAAAGGGCTGCATTAACATTAGACTTCGACATTCTATTCTGACCTTCCAATGCTTTAATTTAGCAGTATTATTTCTGTCAAAGATTGGTTATCCGATAAATGCGAATTCCTGGAGCCATAGAGGTTAGTGCGAAGATTATCATCTGACCAATCTATTGCTAACATCTTGTTCTCGTTTGTGGCATCGTTTGCCTCCATCTTTTTGAGCGATCGCAAGATACTCGAACAAGCTATAGGTTTATCCTTTTCCAACTCACAATTATGACATCACGGCTCCAATTGTTGTATTTGAGGATTGACGAAATTTCTGCAGAAGTGAGAAGTGATTTCAAATTGTTAACATGATTAATGTTTTTCGATCGTATTGCCTTTATCTGAGAATTCTCTCCGCGTGTTAAACTAACAGCTTTCCTATTCCTATATTAGGATGTCAAGCAAAAGAAGTATATTTTTTTAAGAGTTTTTCCTGATGACATTCAATCCGAAGATGTAATTCCATTGTTTAAAAAAAGTAAAAAGAAGATTTGAATAAATACGGGGCAATCTCGCTTTTTCCTGTTTTTAGTAAAATCTTTGAAAAAGCTGTTAAGATGAGAATGATATCTTTTTTTAGAAAAGTTTTAATTTTTCGACTCGTCCAAATACTGGTTTCATCAGGGTAAATCAACTGAAGACGCGCTTTTATATTTTTGCTCTAAGATCTTTTTCAATATATCAAGAGCTTTTGATATGGTTAACCACCCCATCTTATTGAGAAAACTCGAGTAGGCTTATTTTCGTGGCTGCTTTGGTTTTGATCTTATCTTTCAAATCAATTACAAAGAACTAAGATTGGTAAAATCCGGGCGAAATTCAGAGGTCTGTGTTAGGACCTATTCTGTTCCTTATGTATGTCAATTCGCTGTTTTAACTTTATTTTAAAAGTTTCCTGATTGCATTCGCAGATGACAGTCCCTAGAACTTTAACTCTGATCTTAATTTATCGAAAATCTGGTTCGCTGAGCACAAGCTGGAAATCAGCTCTAAAATAAAAATGGAGTAGTTTAATTTATCTGCACGAATCGCCACTTAGGCAGAAGTATACTTCCATCCTCCGAAATGTCGAAGATACATACTGAATTGCCTGCCCCTGTGCTTTTGCTACATCTTTTCCAACTTTTGTCAAACTTTCAAATGTTTTCTAGTTGAGAATGTGAACGAATTTAAGTATTTGGGGCACTTATTACTGATAGAAGAATAAGCTTCGAAAATCATACAAATCTTTAAAGAAATATTTTCGAAACACTTACCGTCATGTACGTGTGCCGTAATTAAATTTGATCTTCTAAAAATAAGAGTTTTTGGTCTTTGAATCATCAACATTCTGGATATGTCGCCGTTAAAACCGGGTACAAAGATATCGAGAACTCAGTTTCTAGGCGTCGCAACAAACCCTTTAATCGCTGCATTAAACCGAAAGTCTCTATTCCAAGTCTCAGTGACAATTGCATATAACTCGTTTTCCCTGCTAACCCTTTTAGCGAACTAATTGTGCTGAGAGAGGCTTTGTTTTATTTTGAGCAAAGCGCTTTCGAAAATGTTATAAAACACTTATGCACAGTCCGCTACACCTCTTTCCTTTCTTCGAATGTATTAGAGCATTGTACGACAAATCGGATATAACTTTTGGATAGCTGTTGTCCACGGAATATACTCAGGACATAATCTGGCAACCAGCTGAATTCCTTTAACATGGCTTCATTTTACGGAGAACTGAGTTTAACGAATATGTTGCTCTGATTAATGTCAAGGGTAGTCGAAGCAACCTGCACTGGGTTGTACTCGGCAGATTTCAGATGGTATTCGCCCTTTCATTTGGACTGGAATTCTATTAACCGTACTATTCAATTCCATGACGGATTTAGCCATTTGATTAATTACGAGTATTGGAGAAAAGCTTCGCTTGACGTCTCAGTTATTTTATATAGGTACAAATATCACAAATGGAACAAAGGCACTTTTCTTATATATTTTGGACGAGGTTTTGACTTTTTTCCAACGCATACACTATACACTATATTTTTGCTTAGAATAAATTTTTTTAATTTAAATTTTTGTAATAACGCCAGTCGGTTTCTCTTTTACCTTTTTTTTTTTTTTTTTTGTAATACTCTCAGTTCTATTTTTTTCCAGTTTTCGAAATGTATATAAGATTTTGGAATTACAGATTTTAAGGGTTTAGTGAGAGGGAAAACAAAAAAACAACGGCACAAGCTATTGCAAAATAAAAGGGCCAACCTACGAGACGACCTACTCATGGCACGAAACACGAACGATCTCTGTTAAATAACTTTTGTGTGCTGTATCAAATGATCTGAGGCTGTAGAACAATGAATGAAGATGTAAGTGAAGCAATTTGAAGACCGATCCCTGCTCGGGCACCAGTTAAGTTATCGTGAAAAAAAAAAACACTGTGGCGCTGGCAGCCCGGTTGGGCTATGGCCTAGCTTCTTGACTCTCGTTTGCGTTGCTCATGTTTTTATTTTTGTCACATCTGAGCGGGGCCTACGGTTTATCGTCGAGTACGAACGGCACTCCTTAGAAGCTTTTTCGTAAGCAATTTTTTACTTTCGGGAGTTTGCCATTGCCCGCCGAAAGGGTGATGGCGATTTGAAAAATTGTTGGTGACCCAGCCAGGAATCGAAACCAGACTCTCTGCGTGATAGTCCAATGAGCTAATTATCGCGCCATCGCCATCGTGAAAGGCTACCTATAAAAAAAAACGAGAACTGTGATGACTTAGCCCTTACTATAACTGTTCGACTCACGTTAATACGATCTTCATTTTATTGTATCTAAAGCTTAAAACTGAATTTGTATTGGAACATATTTAAGCCTTACTAGTTTATGCGATAAATTAATGTCTTAATGTGTAATAAAATTAAACTAATCTAAACTAAACTAATGCAGTATTTGCCTTTTTTTCATTCAAATATGACAAAGTAGCTACTGCTGTGGAAGCTATTCAAAGCAAAGACGTAAACCAACCTGGGTTTTAGGGATAGCGATTTCGGTCAATATTTCATATCGGGAAGGAACAAGGCTTGTCGGCAGGACTGCTTCTTGTCTTTACTGTTATGGTGCAACTATTCATCGAGTCGTGACTATTAACTGACTGCTTAAATTCGCATACAACTCCAAACATAATCGATATTAAATAGAATTGGCTGTCAGACAATTATTATGATTTAAAATCCACCAACATAAAAGATTTCTAATCTTTCTTAGCTAATGTTCCAAGGCGTCAATATATTTTACCACGAATCCTAATATCTGGGTGTTTTCTCATATTCAAAATCTTATCTGAACTCAAAAAATTACCATCTGACATGGGCATGGACTTGTTAAATACAATTACAAGTAATTCTCGAGATAATATGCCACTGTTGCTTTTATCGTATCCTTAATAACAATTCGCATCTGGATACAAAAAGATACCATAATTCAATTAAAAAGAATCGTACTGTCGAACAACTCGCACTGTAAATTGGCACACTAATTGTCGCTTATCGAAATAAACGGAGGATTTTGTATGAAATATAACTTTTCAGCACAATAAACTGGTTAATATAATTAAGCAGTACGCATTTATTTATTTAATTTTCCGATGAATTTAACAGAAAACAACAACGGGAGGAAATCTCGTAATTATTTAAGGCACTAACGATAAAGAGAAAAGTATTTTTGTTAAGACTTTTTTCCGATTTTTTTTTTTTTAATAATTCTATTTCTTTCGGCCTTTCATGCATTTACAAACGGAGCGAAATTCACGTGGATACCGTGTTGCCGTATACTGCGTTTCTAAAACCACATTGTACTCGAATGGTAGATATTTCTCTCCGCTCTCATTCTTTGCGTACGCCCTTTTTTTATTTTTCCTGATTCACCACTACAACGAAACTACCATTTGCACGCGTTTGCTAAAGGAATAAATATACATCCTCGAATAGTCGAGCGCATGAAAGGTATAAGTCAATACAATCAAATGTTGAGCAATTCTGAACAGAATATTTTTTTTTTTCTGTATCTGTGCTAGCTGTAATTTCCTTCGTAGAGTGAACATTTCAATCCTGACGTTAATGTTAAATATATATATACATACTAGGCACATGCATATGCACGACTTTAATTATATGTACATACACGCATATACATATAAAATAGCTTGAAAAAAAAACAACAATTTCTTAGTGCTTTTAATCGATTTCACATTAGCACCGCAACGGATGTAAATGAAACTTTGTATGCGAGCAATACGTACACATATGTAGGTATGTGACACGAAGTAGGAAATACTCGTAGATTAAGTTTTGTCTCTACCAATTAATAGAAATCACTCTCGGATTTTGAGTAGAAATTCGTTAATATATTGCTGGAAAGGTTTGTCAGCAAATATTTCCCGAACTAGTGCCACACTAGTCTAGCTGTTAAATTCAAAACTTAAATCAATATTTCTAAAACATCGTCTTATTTCACTTTAATGTCTTTAGATAAAAATATAATATTACTTTATTACTTATTATTATTTCTTACCAAAAAGCTAATTTCCCATTTCAACTCTTTGAAAGAAGTTTGAAGTATCCAAGGAAAGACGAGTCTCCCTAGCAACGTTTTAATGGAGAGACATTTGCGCACTTCAAGCAAAAGAAGGAAATTTTTTCTGAAACCAACGCACCCAAAATGAGTAGGTTGGCAATTGAATTAAGAAACTCGTATATTTAAGCACAATCTCGATGAGTTCTTTAAATAGGCCATCAACCAAGAAATTGCGGACACTTCGGGAAATTTACCCAAATAACCACTACTGTCTTTATTCAAAATTCACGATAAGAAATTTAAACAGTGTTGAATTTAAAAAAAAAAAAAAAAAAAAACACAAATAAAAAATTTATCTTCGAATGCACGGTATTGGAGCCAGAAATTTGGCACATACTCGTTTGCACGTCATTTTTAAGACGATATCTGAAGCAAAATCGGAACTTATTGACTTATAAATGACTGCTTCATTTTAGTTATGTAATTAAAGATCTATGAACACCAAAGGCAGGCCAGCATTGACTTAATTTTTAAGAGGATTTTGCATGGTGACTTACGATACTCACGTATCTTTTAACAGATGCCATACCATATTTTGCCTAACATTTATTTTATGGGTTGGAACAATGCAAACCCTCTGAATTTTCGACAAAAATTCGAGCTCGACTGGGATTCTGTTACGCATCGACTTCGATTTCAAACAATTGAGCTTTTGTGGGAACAAAAAATCTTAAAATCCATGATGTTGGTGTGTTAGTCAGTGAGTGAAACACTACAAAAATGCTAGGAGTACGAAAATATTGTGTCGTAAGTGTATCTGTTGAAAACTAACCAAATAAGTTCATTCTACATAGTTCGTATGAACTGAGCATTGCTCAAACAACATTGTTACATTATTACGAATTTAACGAATGGATCTCGTCCTATCAGATGTGTAAATAAGAAACCAATCGTCTGACAATTTGTAAATACTACGCCGAAAAAACTGTTGCTCTTTGGAGGTAAGCCAGTCATCAGCCAGTAAACCAGTAAAGCGTTTCCCAGGAAGTTCCCCATCTATAAAGAATAAGAACTAGTCGAACCTCAGCATTGCTTGTCCGATCCCCAAAAAAGGAGACCATCTGAACTGCACCAACTAGAGGCATCAGTCTTCTTAACATCGCATACAAGATCTTATTTGCTGTTGTGTGTAAACGCCTGAAGCCCTTCGTCAACAACCTGATAGGTACATATCAGTGTGGCTTGACGCCAGGAAGGTCCACCATCGACCAAATACTCACACTAAGGCAGATCTTGAAGAAAACTCACGCGCTACAGATCGATACGTTCCATCTGTTAATGGATTTTAAGGCCGCTTATGACAGCATCTATAGACACGAGCTATATAGAGCAATGTCTAGTCTTGGCATGATTGCCAAACTCGCCCGTCGCGATATAGAATGCAGGCTGCTCCATTAAGATCGGTAAATATCTCACCGAGACGTTTGATGTCAAAAAAGGATTTAGACAAGGCGATGCGCTGTCATGCGATTTCTTTAACATCATACTTGAAAGAAAAGTGCAAAACTCATGTGCAAACACAATAGACACAATCTTTCAAAAGTCCGTCCAATTACTCACATACGACGATGATATTGAGATAATTGGAATAAAGCAAGGTGATGTCAGTGGCGTCTTTGCAAGTATTGAGGCGGAAGCGGCGAAAATGGGTTCAGCCGTCAATGAGGGCAAAACTAACCATATGCTATCAAGCAAAAAGAACACTGAACACCGTCGACAGGTATAACTTTGAGGTAGTTAAGTACTTTGTCTATCAAGGCTCCGCTATGAATTAAGACAACGACACCAGCGCTGTGATCAAACGAAGAATAACTCTTGCCAATTGCTGACTTCTTTGAGCTCTCTCGAACAACAAAAGAGACGCTTGTTGATTGAGGGCCGGATTCACCCCGGACTTTAGCGCCACCTAAGGTTAGTAAGTAAGTAGTCGGACTAAGCCGACTAAACTCCTCAATCGTTTCCTTGACCAATTTTGCTGTTATGTTGCATTACCATGAAGCAAAATCACTTGGTGGTGAATGTTTTGATATTGTGGTCGTTTTTACGCGAAGCTTGATTCAAATCGAGCACTTGTTGTTGGTAGTGGAACATAATGTTAACGATTTAGCCAGGTTCCTGATTCTGGCTAACACAGAACATTGTCCTCTGTTCAAAGCGATTTGGTCCTTCGGTTTATGTCGATGGTTGCCTGATCACAATGATATTTTGCTCTAAGAATTCTCAAAATAGATCCAACTTTCACCGCCAGTTAAAATCCGATAAAGAAATGGCGATCAGCATTTGGTTAGTGCTTTCCTTCTGTCTATTTTTCAGTTTATATTATCACTTTTTGGATCTTTCCCATGGCTTTCATGTTACATTTAATTGATCCTCGAATTGTGGCTGAGTTTGAACGTCATCCTCATCCAAAAATGCTGTCATTTTGCTTACATCAAATATTTTCTGTGGTCGTCACCATTCTTCGTGACAGCTTTTGAATTTTTAATCACCTCAACGCACTATGATTTAACAAGGGCATGCTCACCGTAAGCGTCGACAAGCATTGATGCGATTCTGAAGCAGTTTTCTTCAGATAATAAGAGAAAATCTATGGTAGTTTCCAGGCATGTTTAACGCTGCGAGTCAGATGGCGCTGATGACGTTAGCTATATTAACAGCTGTGAGAAAGGCCGGTTTCATATTTACAGACCTGGTACACCCATAGACTCAAAAACTAAAGCCAGATGACCATTTGAAGAGTCAAACTTTCTCAAATTAGTATCTAGAAGTGGGTGTATTTCGTGAGACGCCACTACATCCACAAATATTGCCACAAACAATGGAACTATTGAAGTCATTGTTTAGTGAGTATGCTATCTCAAGACACCTCTGGACGTTTTCTTAAGATCTACGTCAAGTCGCTGGTCTATGCAAACAAGCCAGAGACATTTAACATACTTAGTGCCAATATTGAACGCAAAATTGCGAACGTCTAGAAGAGTGGTCCAAAATTGGCTGCAAGCGCACTCGTGGTGGGCATGTAAACTTGAATTCCATTCATTATGGTGTGAAGTGTACTTTAGTGGGAAATACCTTTTGATTTTTTTGGGAATAGATAGAACTTGTACCTTAAGTGGTGATAAAATTTCACCTCTTTTCATCCGAACTTTGGACTCTAAAAGGGTCCATTCGACTTTTGAAAGGAGGAATGTACATATATGTTTAGAAACGTTATTGGTATAAATCGATCTTTTGTTCATTTTAAAACCCACTCAATGTTATATTGTAAACAGTTGTTAATTCCACTCTTTGTTCATTCCTATTTTGTGTTGCTCTTATGAATGTCCCTAAACTCATTGTAAGCTCTTTTCATGGGTATTTGTTTTTGAAATTTAAAACGTGTAAAATAGTCAGAAGATTAAATTTATTTGTGTTAATCCTGTATCTTTTATTTATTTATTTATTTATATATTAAGGTGACAATCCCATTGGTTGTGAAGGCTTAACGGGTTTTGAACTCTAACGAAATTAATGACAGCTCACAATAATTTCATTCATTTAATCGCAGGTTCATTGGAAATAAGGATGTCCAACTAGATAAAATAAATAAATACCTTTCTCATTTTCAATAAAATATCTCAAGTTTTTATTTATCGAGTATTTAATTTCATACATCGCTGGCCATGGTATTTAATTAGATGATTTTTAAAGCTCTTTGTGTTTTTGATCCTCCAAAGTGTCATAAGTAGTGAGTTCCATAAATGAGTGGTATGGACGAAAAAGTTATGCTCCGATTGTGTGCTATTACATCTAGGTTGAATAAGGACTGCGGTTCTTTGCGAGCTTGCGAAAGTCAGTCTGTTGTACAAGTACACCAAGTACGATGGTGTTATCAAAAGTCAAACCCGTTATTTGTAGCAAATACCTATAGAAAGATATGTGGTCAAAATATCTTTTATTAAAAATACATATATCTTGCAAGATTGTTGTAGACGACATTTAGTTTCTGCTTTGTATTGGAATCTATACTGCAAAAGGAAAATAATTAAGAGTACCTTAATTAGCAACATTTTAGATTTACAAGGCGGATACCTTTGAGTTGACCATAGCAGGCGTAGAACATTGTATAGCTTACAGATTGTTCCCGCTGCAAGATCAGTTCTAGTTAATGTCCCATTGAAGATTAGGTCAAGATTTCTAGCTGAATGGGCGTAATCAATAACTGAACTGGCAAATTTAATTGGTAGGAAGCTTAACGTATCTAACTTTGTTTGTAGATGCATATGGTTTTGGATTTTTTCGGATTCAGTGATAAATTATGCTTTTGCGCCCACTGCTGAATGGTAAGAAAATCTTCGTTTATCTGATCAATAGATATATAGTTAACTATACATTCATCAGCGAACATGTGAATGCTATAGAATTTAACAAGGCAAAGAAGCTCATTTATATACAGCGAGAATAACAAAGGTCCAAGGATGGATCCCTGGAGCACACATGCAGGAACTGCAAGCAGAGAAGACATGAGATTTCTTACAGACATATATTGCGAAAAAAGAAAACCCGTAGCCATTCCTCAGTTTTTTAATAAGAACCAAATGATCTCAAGATTACAAGTTTTATATGTCTGCATCTAATCTAAAATGGACTTCTCAAATACTTTTGACAAGAAAGGTAAGTTTGCAATGGGGTGGTATTCTGGGCTGGTACTGTTCTTCGTCTTTGGTAACGGGAGTATTTTAGCGATTTTCCATGAGATCGGATATTCACAGAAGGTTAGTATTGAATTGAAATTAAAATTAAATTAAGAAGAATTAAAGGGAGTAGAATTTTCAAAAATGTTGGGTTTATTACATCCAAACTGGTAGCATTCGATTTAACTGACAGGACTGCTTCAACTATATCCTCGTTTGTAAACCGCGTGAAATTATGCATTCCGTTAGTGGCTGTTTCTTAATTTATAAGATGGCATTTAGGGGAAGGGGGGACCAATGGGCACGCATTTTGGTAACGAGACTGAGGCGGATACGAACTTAGAATTAAGATAGTTGCAATCTATCGTTGTTTTCCAGTTCCAAGTCTACGTAAATGCCTCCAAAGAAGTTTTCCGGATTTGTTAACGGGATCTAACAAGTTCTCATAAAAACGTATTTTTTCTATGTTTATTCGCAGCACTTCTAAATTACGAAGTGAACAATAGCTTTTGTAGAGTGCAACGAGCTTATAACGCTTCCAACGGCTGTGGGCAATATTACGCTTATGAATTTAATCAAGAATAAACCTCTTAAACAATGGAGAACTGTTTTTGACGACTTTATACTTATGCGAAACATGGCGGTCAAAAAAAGTTTTCAAGTTAACCTGCAGGAACGCTACCTGCTGATTGACGGAAGGCATAAAATAAATTTGTTCCCATGCGATACTAATAACGTCGCGCTTTAGATTGTCGCATTGAATATTATAAAAATCTCTGTAACGTACAACAGGTTCCGCATAATCAATTTCGATGTCGAAGGTTCAAGAAACCCGGTGCTGTAAGGTGACTATAATGTAGAGCTTTGTCGACATCGTCGGGTGAAGTAGGAAATTCATACTTCGAAAAATGAGTTGCCGCCGACACACTAATAGATTGAAGGGCAGAGGTCCTAAGGTTATTCAACAGTGGGACGGAGACAGAGGAATTTAGCAGATTGTTATGTATATGACATTGTGGCAACATTTAGTTGATTGAGGTCTTTTCTACGGCTGTGCTTCTCCCGATCACGCAGAATTTGACGAACACAGATCCAAGATGCGTATAAACCGAGAACAATTGTTTTTTCCTTTTCATCCGCACTGCATGCTGAAGAATAAGTCGGTTTTTTTATGACAATCTCTCATTAACAAACAAAATACTATTTGAGTTGGGTCCAAAGTCTCTTAATGAGATGACACGCTTTAATTTTTAGCAAAAATTAGTTTGCAAAAATAAGGGAGCGCTTTAAGCATAACGCTTCTCTCACCTACATTGTTAAATTATTAAAGGAAAACTAGGGGCTCGTCTCTGTTGTTGTTAAATTAAGAGATGCTGTAAGTTGTTGGTGGTTTCGAACTTGGTTTGATTTGGTGTTGATCGACGACAAAGATGACATCGCGTAAGGTATTACAATAAGGAAATGACGAGAGATTATGAAGACTAAGTAACGTTTAAAGTACTTTTACCGGAGGTAATAAAATAAGCGTCTATTCACTCTCACATCCGGATGCGATGGCGCAAAACTGCATACCCATCGAAGTAATTTTTTTTTTTTTTTTTTTTATGATAAGCTTGGCATGTACAGATATGTAAACGTTTTGTCGTTCAACCCATATACAAGTGGGATTAAGGTAGGCAGGTAACAGGCCCCTCTTTAAATAAATAGTGCCTCATCCGCATTTAATTAAAAACTAAAGCCATGCTACTTTAGTTCAGCTTACTTAATATGGTGTAATAACGTAAAATAGGTCGGAAGGGTGAACATCTTCAAGGAGTACTTTTCACCCACCGATTTAAAGGTTTTAAATTAGGCCCTTCAGCTTTATTATTTTATTGGCCATCCAGGTTTTACATTTAACTAAAACTTCGTTAAGTCGTTGCCTACAACTACAACAAAAAAAATTAATTACACCATTACTTTAGCCTCCCCATTAAATGTTGAATGCCACCCATGGAGCGAAATAGCCACCTATAGAAATATCAAGTGCGCTGGTCTTGCTTTCACCAAACTGGTGTACGCTTTGGTTTCACTTTTGAGTGAGAGATTTCTTTTAAAGAAGGGAAGATATACCATATAGAGCAGCGAATTTGTGAATGTTAAGATCCTTAAGTATTTTTGTAATTAAAGATTCGGAGCTTTCAAGCGTAGGCGGAGACAAAGTACAATCTGGAAGAATGGAAGAATCGAACTGCCGCAAAGTCTGCAGCAAGCAAACTGGCCTAATCCAAAGAGCTGTTAGCTGGAATGTCGTTATAAATCAACGTTGGGATGGTGCATTAGACAGAATTATGTACGAGTATTAATATTTTTTGACGAACGATTAAAAATTGTCACTAGCTTACTGACATTGTAGTATTTTTTGGGAAGGTTTTTGGTTGAATCGTGAATTTCACGAAGTGCTCTATAACACTGTTGCCTTCCGTAATCTCACCACTGTAGGAGTTGAACGACAAAGAATTTTCTTATCCGTAAATCCTAAGCTTTCGATATGTAAAAACTTCTGTATTACATGGAAATTTATTGTCAACATGAAGCTGTCGTATGGCAATCACCATAAAGCACAACTATCATTATATGGTTACTAATTGGCAAAAGTTATTCTATTTTGGGTTTGTGTACTTACAGATACAAGTAAATCTCTTTTGCAATTTTTAAATTATTTTGGTTGTTGTTGACACTTTGCTAATGTCGATATATGTACGAGTATGTTTGTGCTTGCAAGTCCCATGAACTCGTTAGGTATCTGCAAAAATAATGTCATGCTCCACTGACAGTGTGATTGGGTTCGCCTGTTAATAGAATTAATAGATGCAAACAGCTGTAGGTAGTGTATAGAACTCAATTTGCGATTTTCATGCCAAAATGAACCTATAAGAAGCTTAAAATACACCAAAACAGTTCAGTAATAAAATCAAAAGTGTTTTTTTTTATTTTTCTTCCCTCAAGCATATTTTAAAAATGGTTGCCTGTGCAAACCGAATAGTACAAGGTCATTGACTGGTATTGACCTCATGGCCGTTTCAACAGTTTTTCGCCTAATAAAAATTATCTGTCAGTAACATTTCTTAAATTATAATTTATTTGTGGGGTAAAGACTAAGGTTGTTGCCTTTTAGGTTGAATATCTCTTTAAAAAAATAAATATAACTCATATTGTGTTGTCTTGTTTTGTTGACATTCAAACGCAAATGTTGTCAAGATTTATAAGGGGGCGTTGATTTTTCAGTCATAAAATCCTACTATAATAGACGACAGAGGGATTTATAATCTGTCAAATTTATAACATTTGTGTTGGTTTTATGGTGGAAATAAATGAAATGGAAAATAAGTTTAAAAAATCAAGAATTATCGCATCTATCAGTTGAAGAGATTAGTGTCCTCATCGCCCCATTCTGCTCAGACTTTGTTTGAGCCCATTAAAGCACACGAACCTTGCCGAAACCGAGCAAAATTCCATTGTGGCGATGCATCACTATTTACATGTACAGCTGGCTTAAGCTCAACAACTCCTTTCAGTGCTAAAACCACAGTGGCAGGCATCAATCTGATAAATTTGAGTTTAGTTTTGGCTCACAACATCTCAATATCTTCGATAAGACACATCGGTTGTGGTGTCGCGGATATTGGCACCAATACCAAAACAATGCTTGCAGCTATTATACACATGTCATCCTCAATACGGTTCAATGACATTAATTACCGCGTTCATGAATTTAAGACTGTTGAAACCGTTCGATTCTCTTTTCTTTACAGTTCCCAATGGTGCTCTTTACTCCTATCTCCTTTCTTTTTTTAATTGCATGAAATCACATTTACCAAAAAACAATGCCCAGTTACGATAGAGGTAAAACTACTGTGAGGCCCAAAAAATAGTTAAAATGAGAATGCTATTGCTCACACTATGCCAAAAGTATTTAGAAAAACCTTGTCTTTGACAAAAAAAAATGAATTTTTGATGTTTTTACTTCAATTTATGAAACATTTTTTCCTCAATTTTCATATATTTTTTTAAAATGTACTTATATCGTTGATTCCTTGGTTCGGGATGATGTGGAGCACAATTATTGAAAAAGTCTGTTTGCTTTCCACAACAGATTTGGCCGCACAATTATCCTCAACTGTAACCGTTTGCAGTTTAAAGAGAATAATGAGAGTCCTTTTTTATTACCAATAGAATACTATATGTTAATGAGGAGCTAATATTTTGTTCATTATCTGTTGGTCAAAAGCCGACGGAACTTTTACATCTACTTCTGCACGTCGTGCTGGTTATTCTTCGAAGGATAGGTATTGCCTTCAGATATTCTGAGCTTGCATATGTGCAACTGCTTTCTTTCTTAATTTTTCACACATTTTCGGAGAAAGTCACACTCGAGTGACTCCAGTCTCATTACATTTTATTACTTTATCAATTAAAGATAATGCTTACAGTAAAATATATAAATATCTTAAACATTTTGCAAGCCTTAAACATTATATTCTTTCGAGTACATAGGATCGATAGAAGAGTTCGAGTTGTTGCACAAAGAACAGTTCAGCATTCTTTATATTTGACCTTATTTTTATTGTTTGTGAAGATTTGAAAGTTTGCTTTCCAAGGCTCCTCCTTTTTTGCTTTTAAATGAATCTATTCATCATAAATAACCTGTTTTGGAAATTGAATGTTATGCCTACTCTACACCTAATGTTAACAAAATTGAAAATCCATATAAATTAGGAAAATTATGTTGAACTGAGCAAATTTTTGTAAATTGGAATGTTGAATTCATAAACTGTAATCTTAACAATATGTATGCTCGCTTCAATGAAATTTTGTTTATTGGTTTCAATTCATATGTTCCTCGAATTTATAAAAGAAACATTTCTGGAACTCCATGGAACTCCTTAGAAGCTTTTTCGAGGGCAATTTTACTTTTGGGAGTTTGCCATTGCCCGTCGATAATTGCTGAAATCTCGTTTTATTTTCTATATCTTGAATAACGAGAATAATAATAATAACAGCTAGATGTTTTTTTTAGGAAAGCTTCCACTATTGACTCAACTCTAGATGTTTTCGCTAATTTTTTCCAATCTGTTTAACAGGTTGATATTGGACACATTCAACTGAGTACAGAAGAGGTTTCTATGATGCTGCAGTCACTCAAGCCTTGTTATAAGCCCAGAGTAGTTGGAATTCCTGACATCGTCCTAAAGCATGCTTTTACTCACTTTGTTCTTCTTCTTCTTTAAGTGGCGCTACAATCCGTGGTGGACCTGCGCATCATTCAACGAGCATCTTCAGCCAGCTCAATCCCTGGCTAGCTGCCTCCAGTTTCGCATGCTAAGTTGGCTGAGGTCCCCTTCCACTTGCGTACACCACCTGAGTTTTGGCCTTCCTTTACTGCGCTGTCCCTCGTGAGCGAATTCGAAGACTTTTCAGACCGGAGCGCGGTATCCATATGCTCTACATGACCCAGCCATCTCAGTCTTTGGATCTTCACTGTTTCACAGTTCATTCTTGTATCTCCTCCTCCACTCACCGTCAATACAGACGGGACCGAAGATCGCCCGAAGAATTTTTTTCTCGAGGCAACCAAGAACACCCTCATCCATTTTTGATAATGTCCATACCTCTGCGCCATAGAGCACGACCGGGACTTTTAAGGTCCTATAAAGGGTGACTTTTGTTATCCGAGAGAGGGCTTTGCTACTCAATTACCGTCTTAGCCCAAAGAAACAGCGGTTGGCAAGAGTTATTCTTCATTTGATCTCAGCGCTGGTGTCGGTGTATGTATTTATAGCGGAGCCTTGGTAGACATAGTCCTTAACTACCTTAAAGTTATATCTGTTCAGGGTGACATTCTGCCCGAGATATTGATGTTGGTTGTCCTTTTCGCTTGACAGCATATACTTGGTCTTGCCCTCATTGGCCGCTAAGCCCATTTACGCCGCTTTTGTCTCAACATTCGCGAAAGCGCCATTGACATCACGCTGCTTACTCCCGATTATGTCAATATCGTCGGCGTATGCGAGTAGTTGGACGGATTTTTGAAAGATAGTGCCTCTTGTATTTGCTCGTGAGTTTTGCACTATTCTTTCAAGTACGATGTTAAAAAAAAATCACATGACAGCGCATCGCCATGTCTAAGGTCTCGGTGAGATCTTTACCGACCTTGATGGAGCAGCGTGCATTCTCCATCGTCATCTTGCACAGACGGACGAGTTTGGCAGGGATACCAAAAGTAGACATTTCTCTTTATAGCTCGTTTCTATAGATGCTGTCATACGCGGCCTTAAAATCGATGAATTGGTGGTGTGTATCGATCTGAAGCTGATGGCTCTTCTCCAAGATCTGCCGTAATGTGAATATTTGGTGGAGTCCAAAGTATTATCTCGTGTTATGAATATTAAAATCCTAGGCAATCAACAGTGAAAATAAATCTACTAAAGAAGAATTAGGCGGTGTAGTTACTGAATACGTAACTGACTCTGTACACAAAGCCAAAAAATAATAATTTTTTCAAAAAGTTTTTCCCTCATTTAGTAGAATAAATTAAACTGATATAATTAAATAATCCAAAGAAGAAATTGGTGGATATATATCGAGATAATATATTTCACCTTAGCCAGTTTATCTCAAAACATTTAACCCGACAACGCAACGAGGAACAGCATAAAAAAACTAGACTCTCTACATAAGAACACCAAATTATTCTGAAATGTAGTTAAAATAATTAAAAATAAAATCGAACAACTCCTTAATGGACCTAATTTTTATTACACATATATCACGAAAATGCAATTGCTGTGTATCAGGAAGCTTAGGCGATCGAGCAAAAAAGCATTGGTTAGTGAAACAATGTAGGATTTCAATACACTGACTGCTGTCACCCCATTAAATGCAATTCTTACTGAAAACGACGTAGAATTTCGTATCATTAATTTAAATGTAAGAGAGTCCGGGAGGTTCGTTCGTACTCGTATAAAAAATTGTATCTGAAGTATTTGCCTAAGGCTCGAATGGAATTTTTAACAGACATTATAAATGCACGTCTGAAAATCCTATACTCTACCAATTCTTGGAAAATAGGCAAGGTGGTACGTATTCTGGAGGCTGGAAAGCCCCTGAAAGTGAAATATATGAAAAAATTATCAAACAAAAAATTGGAAATATAATTACTGAATGCAACGTATATTCTGACGTGCAGTTCGATTTACCTCCCACCAGGTTCTTCGAATTTGTGACTTTGTTGTAAAAAAAAACCGCCAGCAATGAAAATGAAAGGCAATGATGCTTTTGAACATCACAAAGCGTTTGATTCTGCTTAAGTTAATTTTGCACCATCGTTTCAATGTAAGACATTTCAAATTGTTACCTCGTAGGTCAACCCACTATAACCGATAACCGACATCTTTTGATCCTTCTTGTTCATGACTGTTGTAGATATAGATATCATTACCCGCAGTGCTGTCCGCTATTGCATATAAAACTCTTTGGGTATACTGTGTCACAGAGTTATATCTGAAAATAATAATTATAGTAGAAATAGAAATATGTAAAACACTATTCCTAGGTTACTACAATACTTTGGTTTTGTGAGAAACAAGTAAAAAAAGGACTTTTTGTTTCGTCGAATTTCAGAAGAAAGTTCACTTTAATATAAATATTTATAGCACGATGAAATAATCTTTGTGTACGTCATTCATTTCCCAGTAGTGCCTTACTTTTCCTGCAATAGCGCTGAGCTGGTCTGTAAAATATTTTAATATTCAACGTGAAGGTCAGAAAATTGGTACATTTGTTCGATTCAAGGTCGATTCTTTTGGTTTTTTAATTGCTGCAATATATCTTTCGTATATAGCCAATGTAGAGAAACAGTGAATTATGTGTAATGATTTTTTTTTCCGTTGTTCACCCCCTTAAAAAAGTTGCCTTGCATATTTAAAAACCCACAGGCGTCTGCTCATTTGTATTCTCCATTGCACTGTCCTTTAACCCAGAAAATACAGAACTCTGTTTTTTCCTCATACAGGCCCAACAAAATTTGCTTTGCACTCTTGAATAATTTTTTAAAGTACTGCGAGCCAATGATGTAAATAGTTTTACTCCTTTGTCCACCTATGTACTGTTAGATACGAGTACTTGGCTATTGAATATAAAAAGGCTAGCGGTGCATTGGTGGAATGGTTACCAATGAACAAATGAATCCGACTACTTTTTTTAACTTGAGACTACTTGTCGAATACATCTGTATTCAGTTAACGTCCGACAAACAAACAACAAAACCTCATAAAGCTGCCTCTGAACAGTTAATTTGAGCTCTTGGAAATACATATATCTAGAAATTATTTCTAAAAAATTTTAAGATGCTTTCTCTTTAATTTATTTTTCCTCAAAAATGATACCAGTATATATGTATTGCTCGTAGGCATACCATTATCACAGAGCATTGAGATTTCTCTTTAATAAATGTACTTCAACGGTTTGTACTGGTAGTTTGCAAAGGAATAAAGATATAATTCAGAGAAAATCTTTATTGCTCTCTTGTTTCCGTGGAAATATTTCCAAGAAATACTTCTGCAAAAGTAATATCCAAGTATGAACCAGAATTTATTTCATTTTCTTTGCAATATTAATTAAAAGAAGAAGTGAATGTAACTCCTGTAACTGTGTGCAGGTGGTCGTAGATGTATGGGGGCGAACGTTATCCTGGTAGAGTGGAACACCCCTTCCATTAATCACGGCTGGCCGTTGTTGCTTTAGTGCCGACTTTATTTTGTGTAGCTGCCGACAGTAGGTAGATTCCTGCATTGATAGTCGTCTGGATTATTTCCTTAGTATCCCTTCATAACAGTAGCAATTTGAGTGAGTAAAGTCAATTTCTGCCACGTTGTGTTGGTCTGTCTTCTGAACTGAGCCATTGATGGCGATGTTTTATTCTATTCCAAAGAACCATTGTTAATTATCTGGTTCAAAAACCTCTCCTGACTGTGACACGACAAAAGTTTAGTACAAACTTCAATTCCTTGCTGAACATTATTTTACGATAGGTGGTATGGTACTGATTTTCCCCACGTTATGACCTCTCCCATATTTGTAAGGTGTCTATGGGTGGTAGGTTTTGCTAGTTCTGTTACCCAAACAGTAGGATTCCATTCAACGATGGACTTTAGGAGCTCAAAGTGTACCTCTTCTGACCACCTCGTACTCGGTTATCCTTTTAGTTCGAAATTGCAATATTTAATCTTTGCAAACCAGACTCTCACCTTTTCCATACACATTTTCGATTTCCTTAGTGCCTTTACTACCATTATATTCCGAACATGCTTTCCACACATTCGTTTAAAAATAGAGTTAAAAATGCTTGACAATAACCCAACGTTGAAATACCAATTTCAAAAATCCTAGCAGCAATATTGTAATTGGAAAATAACGCCCGAAAAAACGCGCAATACTTATGTAACAGCCTAACAGATATGAGTATTCGTATTTTTTTCTGTCAAAAGGGTACGGGAACTCGTAATTTCAAGTGCCCGAGTTCATTATTTTAAATTTTGTTTTAGAGTTACTACCACTACATTTAAATACTATGCCAATTCGAAGACCGATGTGTTGATTCGAAAATGAAATTTGTTCAAAAACAATCCCCCGAATTGACCGAATTCAAGGCCACTAACAATTTGTGTTCGTGTGCAATTTTTCTTCTCCAGAAATTAGATTTCATGTAATCGGTTTCAGGGAAGACTTAGAGGTAAAACCGCAAGGCCTTTGATTTTAAACAAAAATATTAAAAACAAATTGTTAAAATAATGTACGATTAATACGCTTTACGAATTTATTGTAGAAAAATTATGTGCTATACCAGAAAACAGGAGGAAATAAAAATTTTGAAGAATTGGGCGACTTTTAATCAAAACGATGGGACGATTACAAGCTCTTAAAGGCTTAACAAATTAAAATGAACTCAGTACCAACAATTTTGATCTACGTTTGAATAACCTTGGAGAATATTGCAAATTTACTTTCAAAGTAGATGCTATGTTACCGAAACAGCGCTAATTTTGAAAATAAATTTCAGTTGAAATGTACGCAAACCAAAGCTGGTGTACGAAAACTTGTGAAGACAGTTCGTAAGATTGATTTGTGTTGATATTGACAAAAATCACATGCTAAGGCATTATAAGTGTGTTCGTAGCCACTTGAGTGTTAAGTCCTTTTTATTAAAAAATTAAAAAAAAATAAAATAAAATTCAGATGTTTTGGTGATTTTACTCGGCCGTCTCAGCTCAACCCGGCAAAACGAAAGCTATGACCGTTAATAATTGCAGAACTACTGAGGCTATGGACCGTTGTATCTCAATAATACTTCAATAAAATATGTACGAGATACGTAGATAGTGTTACCCTTAACCAACATCATAATTGGAATGCACATATCAAAAACAACAGTGCTCGTTGGCCCAGCTCCTATTATCACTAATTGTACGAAATGCCAAAATAACAAAATCTTAAATATAGCATGTCTGAGCGCAAATGAAAATTTTGCGCACTGTTACAGATTGTTTTTTGTTTCACTTGACACCTATCGGTATTTTTAGCAGCCAAGTAGTTGCCAACTAGACAGTGGACAAATAAACTATTTGGCCAAGCTAATATTCTTAGTGTACTAGGGATCCTTCTAGAGAACATCGACTGAACTACACTATACGAATGGATACAAGACTGACAGCGAAGTTGATGGTGATGTTTTTTCAGATTTCCCCAAATCACTGCAGCGTATTCTAGGAGGAAATTTTGGCAATTAATATGAAACCCTATCCTATAACAATATACCTATAGACGTTAACAATCTCTCACTCTCAATTTTTTGTATTTGCAATCCAACGATGAAATCCTTTATCTGAGGAAATAAAGCGTGCCAGCAACACGAATGCCGTCACAAGGAAATCATTTCAAAGATGTTCAGACAATTTTTAGTAGTGAATTTCAAATCTATTTCTATTTGTACGTATCTTTTACAGTCCTTATCTCTACTCGTATCTTGACTTCTTGTCCTCTTAATAATTTTTTACTATATTTTGTTATTTGAATTCATTCTTATTGTACCTCTTATGTCAAACATTATCTTATTCACCTCTTTAAAAAGATGTAATGAATTGCTATCTTATGTGAACGACGAATACAAATATCCTAACAAACACACAAATAACATATAATAAATTAAGTTTAAATTTTTCCTCATATATCTGCAGAGTTGTTCAAAGTTTATTGTCGTTTCAGAGTCTATGTCAATAGTGAGGTTTTAGGGCCCAATTTCTACCCTGGAATGTTTACTATATATACATATATATATTTGTTTTTCTTCTTAAATTTCTGACTCGCCAATTGCGAAGGGAGGGCACTAGAATCTTTTGTATGATTTTGTCAGAACCATTATAAGACTATTAGGTTTTCTTCCTTCCAAATGAAGTTGATAATGCTACCAGCAGAGAAATTCATTAATTTATTGGTGTCGAATTGTTCCGTAAAGAAAATATTCCTTCTAATTTGGTTGAGGGCTGACATTCACATTAAATGCGTTCAATTGCTCATCTTCTTGGGGACAAAGTCGGCACTCCGGATAGTCGTCTAGTTTCACTTCGTTAAGGCGATAACTTAAGCCGTAATATCATGTGAAATAACCGACTAAATTTTCAATATCGTGCCGCCTTAAATTTAGACAATTTTGCATTTTTGTTGAGAGGCAGGACTGAGCTATTCTCCCAATATGAGATGTATTTCGAGAATGCCCGACAGCAGAAGGGTCTCATGCCCAGGAACCCACCATAGTTTGGTCTTGTTCCTAGAACTAAGTTTTTGGAAGATTTCGAAGCAGTACAGTGATGCAGTGATTTGGATTCAAAGATATGCGAGCTCGCAGCGTTTACGAGTATAGCTTCTTGACTATCGATGAACACATGAATGTTTGCATCTTTGAGTTGTCGATATGATTGGCGCATTTTTGGATGGCGTAGAGTTCTGCCGGAAACACACTGGAGCTTTTTCGCATTGCTTTGTTATATTATCTATACATCTGATATTCTAAGGTTACCTTAATGTAATCTAGTTTTTTATTTCAGATGACATCGTAATATTTTCTTCTCATGAATTCGCTCTTAATATTGAGACAAATATGCAAATTGGAATGGAAATATTAGTTGAAAGCTGTCACCAAAAGCAAAATTAAATTAAATGAAGGGAAACCATAACCATCTCCAGTTGAATGGAAGAAAAGTAAATGAATAGTAAATCTCAGTGAGATATTTAAGTACTTACTTTTAAAGACCATAAAGATAAAATCGTAAAGAAAATTCGAAAGGCAATAAGGATGATGCACCCATTTATTACAATATAAACAGAAAATCACTACAGAGTTATAATACATAAAGTTAATTTTCCTACTCGTAGTGTCGCAGAACAAATTTCTGAAGTAGACTAACCTTGACACCAGCCGTCACACGATATTCATAGAATCTCTCAGTAGAAAGATACATTTTCAAATTATTAAATCTCTGTTAAATGTGCAATAGCAAAAACACATCAAAATATTGTATTTTTCGTACGAAGTAAAAAAATCTATCCATCTATCCATCTGATATTTAACTCGAAAATTTTACCAAATACTTTAGCTTGATAACTGATTGTTACTGCTAAAACAAACTCCGAATTCACAACAATTTTTTGTATACTTTACAAAAAAAAAGAAAAATTGATTTTAGCAGAATAAAAAAGAGTTGCTACACGAAAAGTTGTGCTTAAAAAACACACCACCTACGCCAATTTAAATAAGCAGCGAGCTCTGTAAAAATGTATTTTGTGTGGTCCATAAATGGATTTGGTTTTTTCCATTAATTGCATTAATTTGCATGTGAAATTGTCTCAAACGCTATCGATATTTAGTTAGGGATTTTGCATTCTTTGGGAAAAATATTTCAGGGGAAAAAATCGTGATTGGCAATATTCGAACTGATATTGCCTGTTTCGGTTTTTGATATTTTTTTTGTTCAACAACAATTGGAAAATGTCATTTAGGGGGTTGATATCGATTTACTCAACATATCCTGGGATGGTTAGTGTGCACTCTTAAGAATTCATTGTCAAACGAAATTAGCTTTTAACAAAAAAAAAAAAAAAACCGACTGTTCACAAGGCCATATGATGAGTATCAATCTGTGTACATTCTTTCAAAATATAACCGGGACTGAGTGGACAAAAACAAAAAAAATAGGCTCCATATGAAGGGTTGGATTTTTTCCAACGAACAATCCATTCATCTATACAATTTTTAGTGGCATGTTCTGGGATCACCTTCAGTCCCCTTAGCGAATTTTCTTTTATGTCCTGAATTGACTCAACACGGGTCGCGTATTTATGTGAAGTTCGAACAACAGTTTTACTTCCACATCAGTTAGTATTGGTCATCTGCTGGAAAATGAAGGTGTTGTTGTGCATACTTTCAAGTAATTATGGAAAAATTAACAGAGATTCTTCGTGATATTTTCGACAATTTTGTTATTGCGTATTATGTTATGTATCTTTACAGTTTGCGTGTTCAGTAGAAGGGAGTTCTACCTCCAAAAATACACAGGCTTGCAATGCAAAATATGTTAAACTCACGGCACTGGAATAATAATAATGGGTAGACATTGATGTATATTGTATAGGTTACACTAACCTTAAAGCCTCTTGATTTAAATGCTTTATGTAATTTTAGATAAAATATCTTGAAGGCGTTTTCTTTTTCGCTTCTCAGGCTTAGTTGGTGGACCTGACTGAATTCGTCCACTACATTGTGAAGCGATCCATGTCGGCTGAACACAGATTTTGTGAGATCTTCTTTTGATATTTTTTTTAACATGAACGATATTTTTTTCAAGGGGCGGAGAACTATGAATTCGCAAAACTGCTTTCTGTGAAAGCTAATTTGACAGTTTTCGATTGTTTTGATTTAAGTTTAGTTTGACAATTCATCGTGGATTGACTCACGCCAGATCATTGTTTGGAAATTGTTCAAATTTATTTTGAAAATATGGTTCAATTTAAGAAACTAATCGGGCATAACGTGCATTTAATGATGCTCATAATCTTCCATCAATTAATTCGAGAAGCTATCGTTTTCACATGATTACTAACTTTTTGTGCCTCACTTCGATGGCATTAAAGTTGTTGTTTGAACGAACGAGAATTCTCTTTAATGAAGTATATATGTACTTGAATCATTTTGCACAATGTCTTTAATTCTACCACTTTTTTGGTAAGTCTTCTTATATGCCAGTAGGATATTTAGTTCTACCATCAGCAAACTGAATCAGTCTTTTCTTTTGCTGTGCTTCCAAATTATTGGCAATGAAGTCCACCAATGCACCACTTTACAATGTTGTAAAACAATATCTTAAATAACTCATTTTTTTGAACCATCCGTATACCACTGTTTGCCACTTTGGCTATATGGCGGGTGTTAACTAACCCATTCTTCTTTGCTGGGAATCTCCGAGGAGAAACTTTTGTTGAACTATAAAGTCTTTTAAAGGCGGTCTGTGACCGCGCAGATCATATAGTATCTAGTTATGGTACGTCAGAGAGTAGGATCCTTAGTTCCGGGTGTACATTAAAATCCAGCTCTTTGGTTTGTACCAGACTAGTTGAGCTGCGTAGAGCCACTTGTCTGATGTGCAAGTGTAGGGGTGTCAGACTTATTATTGCTTCTACAGCTGCTGTTGGGCAAGTCCGAAAGGCTCCGGATATGCCCAAGCATGCTTAACGTTGCACTTTTTTAAGCTAAGCAGTGGCGGTCTTTTGAATAGTTTTAGTCCACCATACTACAGAAGCATATGTTAGGATAGGTCTTGTGATTTTTTGCGATATCCCCCATGTGGTTCCATACATGCGGCGGCAGGCCCATAAAGCGATTGCTTTAGTTATTTTATTATTTAGGTGTGAGTTCCAATTTAATCTTTTATCCAAAATTATTCCCAGATATTTGACTTCATCAGAGTACTCAACGGTGGTGCAATTTAGTGAAATTGAACCTAGGTTTATATTTCTCCTTTTTGTGAAGGGGACTATGATAGCCTGGTTTGGTTTTATGGAGAGATTCTTTCCGTTGCTAAAAAAAAACTCTTATTGAAGCTGTACAATAGGTGTTGTGTTGTTTTCTTCC
This sequence comes from Volucella inflata, assembly GCA_928272305.1. NCBI lineage: Eukaryota > Metazoa > Arthropoda > Insecta > Diptera > Syrphidae > Volucella > Volucella inflata. The sequence goes on along the minus strand of OV743721.1, from coordinate 8,772,120 downwards.
GTAAGAATGTCGCAACGATATGATTACTCCGTGTCTATAACAACGTTTTTTTTTTCCAGTTTTTTTCAAATTCCGGCTTCACGTACTTTTTCAACAAACATTGCCAACAAACAAATTGTTTTGAAAATGGTTGGTGATGTTCTTTTATTACGTAGCGTTCACTTTGTCACAACCAACGCCATAGAACTTGATTCACATGAAATATTTGCTCTTTGGTAGGACTTTTTAAAACCATTTCACTTTGAACTACCGTCATCATTCATAACGATGGCTGGATGAAAAAATCTTCTTGGAACTTTCTTCTATAAAATCTTTGGAAGTTTTCTTTACACTGACTCGTTTGCAAAATGACAGGAATGTACAGTGCCGCAATTTTTTTACCAGTAAATATACAATATACAGTGTAACAGTAAGATATACAGTTTTGGTTGAAAGACCCACTGATACCACTTCATCAGCTAAGCCAACCGGTGACACTCTTCATAGTGTCGTATAAATTAAGATCTTCTTGGACAAATAACTACACATAGTGTCAGACAACACTAGCTTTCTTTATTTTAAGACCTCCACTATATCATAGGTTTGTTGACGCCATTGTTCTTAGAGGTGAGTTACCTGACAGTCACGTGCGGATTAGCCAATGTAAATTAACCGTCCACTTCGCACTTTCCGTAATTGCCACTTCGTGATATGATTTCGCGGCTTGAGTAGTCATCCCAGACCCAACATATGATTCAAATTGCTCTTTTATTTCTTTGGGACAACGCGGAATACTCAATGCTTGAGCAACATTGTTCCTATGAGAACGGTCATAAATGAATAATTCAGAAATTGAATTCCGATATTTGGCTTGCAATTATAGTTCTGATATGTCTTTATTGGCAAACCTAGACATAATCTAGCCTGCAAATATATATCTGAAAATTTATGAGTCACTCTCTCTCCGACCGCTAATAGGGCAACATTGTAACTTTCACTTAAAAGCAATTAATTTAAAATAAAACTATTAAATCCTATATATAATAATTGTTTATAATAACTGGCGACGAAGATTAAAAGAAAAACGCGACATACATAAAATAAATTAATAATTCTCGCTTTCAGCTTTACCAAGTACAAAATCACTTAAAGAACCGATTAACCTACGTATTCGCCTGTTTTTTTATTGTTACATACAAACCATATCTGCTGTAGATGACGTTTTTCAGAATCATATTTGCTTGTGCTAAAATAACTGCACTATTCATCGATCGTATCCACTTCATATGATTGATGTTAATTTTTTGATGTTAATTTTTCCGTAATTACTCGAAAGTATGCAAAAACATAAGTACCTTTATTTTTCAGCATATAACCGATACAAATTAATGTAACCAAGAAAGAAAACCAAGATGATGTTCTAACTTCACATAAATAACCTTTCAGGATTCGTAACACAATTTTTTTTGCAAGCCCATAAGCGTTCGATGGCGAGTGCCAGACAAGGCAAGTGAAAGACAATAAAGCGAGACGAACCTGAATCGAAATATTGAAGGAAGTCTTCAGAAAGAAGTTTTTACATGATTATATCGTATATACGAATACATAAGTGACCGCTTAAAGCAAACGGACTTACAACAAGCCATTTTTACGCCTTAAAAGAAGAAAATGTCCTTATATAACGAACCAAAAACGTCATTTTGATTTCCCTATAGCTCTATGAACGTACTAACATTCTCAAAAAACGAATTGTTGTCCTTGAAATATTTTTACTTTGTACTTCCCTGAGTAACGTTATGTTTGCATACAAAGATAAATTTCATAAGTGGATTTCCAAAGTGGATAGATAAAGAACAATACACGCTTGTAAGCCAAAATATGGCCAAGTATTTAAGGAAGCTTTAAATATGAGACGATTCTGTAACCGCGACTGAGTCAATAAAAACAACACAAGCCAATCAAAATTTATTTTTTCACTTCTTCAAAATAAGATTTATTTGGTGTTTACTCAATCATATTTGGGTGTTTACTCAATCATATTGGTAGCTTTTTCGGCCAAAAAATCGTCCACTTGTAAATGGTACATTACCGTGGTGCAAAATCTAAAAGTTAGTCTGCAACAATTCTGGTCTTTACCATTTCTTTCTAAGTCGATGTTTTTCTCAGTAACTGCCGTTGCAGGCCGCCTCGCATGAGGTGTGTTTTAATCACCTCCACGGCCCTCTCTGAACGCTCTGTATCATTCCAATGCTTTTGCTGTCCATATTACAGAATCACTCTCGGCTTTCTCGAACATTTTTAATGCACCCGAATAAGAAATTCCATCTTTTTTTCCATACTTAAATCGCTGGCAGCACTTGAGGTTGATTAATGCCTTTGGCTACTGACAACAAACTACACGAATTGATAGATGACACTTCAATCTAAACACATGACAGTTGTACCAACCTAGGAACATTTTTTTAAAGAAACCTCTTACGTGGGCCGTTTAAAGACGCATTTACGGTTATACTTTGACAGAATGTATACTGCGTGGTTAGGTGTTTATATTTGGCAGGTTGATATCAAATACCATGTACTTTTTTAGGATTTATTAGTTCATTTTCATCCCACACAGTAAGATAGCAAGTATTACCTCCTTTCAGCTATTTCAGTTGTTAAAAAATAACTGCCGTTCGGAAAAAAAACGGGAGCAATACGAACTTAAGAGTTTTGTGACCTTTTGGAAAGTCCGAAGCGTGGTCTTTCATACAGGCCATGAGGTTTCTGTACCTGAATTGTATTTAAATCAAAATTAGAGTCCTGTTGCGTATAGGGTGATCAGGAGTGATATTGTACTCGTAGATTCGCTTCGAGAAAATTCAAGACCTGGTCTTATCTATTTGTTCCACACATGTATCGTGTTGTTATAGGCAAAATTAAGCTTTCTCCTACTGAGAGCATCACAATAAGAGAAAACTTTAAGCCCATACGTAAGAATAGGTATTAGTAGTATTTTTGCAAGCATTAACTGCATTTTTAAGGGGATAAATCTCTGCGAAACTCACAGTGTACGAAGAACACCATACGTTTGTATCGTAGAGGATCTTATCACGGTGGGAAGTTCATTGATATTATACTGCGATCAAAAAACGATGTGAAATAGTTTATAACTTTTAAAATCTTTATTTATTCTTCTTAATCTATTTAGTCGCCTTCAAAATACTACCCTCCTGGTACAATACATTTATGCCAACGGTTGTTCCAACCCTCGAAATAATTTTTAAAGTCAATTTCCGGAATGGTACTTAAAGCTCGAGTTTTCGGAGTGGTCTTTTGAGTTTATAGAAAAGGAAAAAGTCACGGGATCTGAAATTGGCTAAAAATTGAGTGTTTTTTTTCAACCCAACGAGATTTGAGTTTTTTTTCAGACACAAAACATCTTTTAAAATGGCCTCAACTGATCAAAATTAAATGCTCAAAGTATTAGCGAGGTCTCTATTTCTCTAAGCACCAATTCATTAATTTCCTTGAGGTGTTGTTTATCAGGTGATTTTGTGGCCGTCCAGAGCGTCTTTAATGCTGTTTGTAATACTTGTAAACATCTTTTTCTGACATTATCTGGTCACCGAAGGCCCTCTGTAACATTCTCAATGTGTCTGCAGCAAACAAAATTTAATACCACTTCGGTGCTCAACAAAATCAAACGTAAAAATCCCTAAATATAAAATGTCCCAGTATCGAGCCTTGAGGAATCCCTCTTGTGATTGGGAGAAAATCCGAAATCCTATTTTATATCGGAATGGCTGTCGGTTGTCTTTCTAGAAGATAGGATCATAATAATCTGTCTGCACTAGAAAAAACCCATGACGCGAAAGTGATTTATTGCACAGATTAGCGTGATCCACAAGGTCTAGAGCTCTCATTAACAATTTAGTCTCCCCATTAAATGTTGGATGCCACCCATGGAGAAAAATTAACACTGAACCCAAATACGAGGGCGGGTCAATAAGTCCGTGACTTTTTGAATTTCTGACCTCTTTACTGAAACAGCAACACTGCTCCTGTCAACAGGCATCTGTCAGTTGACTCCTGTCAAAATTTAAACTTGCTGCGTCAGTTAGTTTGTGTTTGACAGCTATTTTTATCAGACTACTCACTAATTTGAGGAGAAAATGGAAAAAAGTGAATTTCGTGTGCATTATTTCTTGCGAAAAAAAAACCATTACCGAGACCAAGGCTAAGCTAGATAAATACTATGGGGACTCTGCACCATCGATTTCAATGGTAAAAAAGTGGTTTACTGAATTTCGTTGTGGCCGTACAAGCACTGAAGATGCCGAACGTCCTGGACGCCCAGTTGAGGTCTCTACACCCGAAACAATCGAAAAAATTCACGATATGGTGTTGGCCGACTGAAGATTGAAAGTGCGAGAGATTGTGGAAGCCGTAGGGATCTCGCATGGCTCAGTGGTTTCAATTTTGAATGATCACTTGGGCATGAGAAAGCTTTCCACAAGATGGGTGCCGCGTTTGCTCACAGTCGACCACAAACACATGTGCAGTTGCCATGGCAAAAATCCATGAATTGGGCTATGAATTGCTCCCTCATCCACCCTATTCTCCAGATTTGGCTCCGAGCGACTACTTCTTGTTCCCAAACCTGAAGAAATGGCTTGGTGGAAAAAGATTTGACTTCAATGATGAAGTCATCTCGCAAACAAAGGCCTATTTTGAGGACCTCGACAAATCATTTTTTTTGGAAGGGATAAAAAAATTGGAGAAGCGTTAGACAAAGTGTATAGAGCTCAAGGGAGACTACGTTGAAAAATAAAATTATTTTTTTATCAAAAAATCTGTGTTTTAATCCAAAAGTCACGGACTTATTGACCCGCCCTCGTATCTTTCATCTCTCTCTGTCCAATTTTCCAGAAAATTTAACTAAAATAAGTGTATTCATACCCACTTGAATGTTAAGTTCTTTAAATAATAAATGAGGGAAACGTGAAGAATTTTGATATCGATATTTTCATTAAATTTCGGTAGGGCTTACTGATTCCTAGTTCTCTTAAATTTGTTCGCAGTTTTAGGCCCTTTATTGAAGAATTTAATTTGTTACGTAGGCGTATACTCGCTGAATATGACGTAGGTTATTGTACCCATATTTTAACATGACTTGTTTGAAAACGATTGCTTCTATATAGGAATAGATGACTCTCATCAGTTAACGCGGAGCTTTCATCTGTGCATAACGTCTCTATCCCACATTCGTAAGTGAACTGACTATAAACATTACCAAACGCAATCGATCACCTAATTCCGAGGACAATCGACTGCCCTCGGGCAAAAAGATTCGTGTTAGTATGTCTGGTAAAAACATTCATAGGAAGGACTCCAGATTTAACTACTGGAGTCCCCTCCAGTGTCAACCGGATGATGATAATTTACATAATGATAACATGGACGAAATTGTTTCGCCAGTGCAAAAAAAGGTGTATGTTCCACCAATAAAATTGATACAAAAGTCGAGTGAATATGTGCACCAATTAAGCTAAAAGACAATAAAATTTTTTTCACATGACCTTCAAAGTGCAAAAGCATTTAAAGTTGTTCTCTACGGCATGAATGACGTTGATGTTGCTGTTCTTAAAAGTGAACTAATCGGAATCGGCTTAAAATGCACCGACATAAAAAAAGTAATAAAAAAATACGAATTAAATAAAGGTATCTACACGGATTACATTTATTTGATATCTCTTGAAAGTGGTTTAATTGCTCTAAGAGATCTGCGAAAAAACTATCGTTCCATCTTTCATACGCAAGTAAGTTGGAGTTTTTACCGAAAATTTAAAGGCAGAGTAACTCAGTGTCGCAACTGTCAAATGTTCGGCCATGGTGAGCGTAATTGCCGCGTAAAAACATATTGTGCGATCTGCGCTGGCTCCCATATGACTTCCAGTTGTAATAATTCATCTGCATATAAATGTGCCAACTGCAATGAGAGCCACAAAGCTACTGATATTGCATGCATCAGTCGTTCCAAGTATTTGGAGATGAAATCGAACGCAAAACGAAGGAGGAATCCTAATTCTCGCTCAGCTTCTTCAAATCTAATTCCTCCCCCCACTGCTCAAAAACTAGATTTCATTGGCTTCTATGACAGATTTTCCCCCTCTTTCACCACGTCTTCATGCTGTAACGGCTATACAGAGTAACACTGCATGTACAACTACGTAGCCATCAAACGCCTGGGTAAGCCAAGCTCAAACAAGTTCGGTCGTAACAAACACCAACGAGATGCAAGCAGGTAGCAACTCCACACTTTTCACTCTTGAAGAACTTAATTCATTAGCTATGGAAATGATATAATAACAAAATTATCTGTATGTAGAACAAAAGTTGAACAATTTGAAGTTATCACATATTTAGCTACTAAGTTTTTGTCTTTTAATTGTAACTAATATGGTAGATAGAAATATAAAAATAATAACATGGAATGCTAGAAGTATACGTAGCAAAAAGATTGAATTCCTAAACTTTTTAAACAATAATAATATCGATATAGCTCTAGTAACTGAAACTTGGCTTAAGCATGATGATAATTTGTCCACCTTTGAATTTAAGTGCTATCGAGTAGATAGAATCGATAGAAGAGGTGGGGGTGTTGCAATCCTTATACGAAGAACAATTGAACATTCGCTCTTACCAATTATCCAAACACGTTTAGTAGAAAATTTAGGCATAGAGGTAGAACTAGAAAATCATCAAACAATCAAAATCTACTGCGTCTATTTCGCTGGTGCTCGTAGGTCTGTTGAAAATAAACATTTGTTTAAAAACGATTTAAAGAACCTTTTCTGTGTAAATGGCAATTATCTGATAGGCGGTGATCTCAACAGTAGACACAGGGAATGGGGCTGTACGAGAGCCAATGTTTGGGGGAATTTACTCTCTGACCTTTCCGAATCACTTTCAATATCAATTTTGTATCCTCTCTGTCCTACTTATGTTCCAGCTGGTTCTCGTGGTTGTCCTTTTGTTCTCGATATTTTTCTTTCAAATTTTTCCTAGTTTTATAACACATTCAATATCATTAAACGAGCTATGCTCTGACCACAATCCAGTCATGTGCAAACTTCTATGGTCAGGTAAGGCAGTACTTCCAATACCTAAAAAATGCAAACTGGAAACGATACCGTGCAATTATTATTAGAAGAGTTCAACAAAACTGTTCGAACATTGAAAATATATCTACTAAAGAGGAAGTAGATGCTGTAGTAACTGACTTTAATAATTTAATACTTGAAGCCGTAGCTGACTCCAGCCAATTAATAAAACTGAGAAATATGCAAAGAAGAAATTGGCAAAGATATCGGCAGTTAGTATATCGAGATAATGTGCAGCACCTAAACCAGTTGATGTCGAAACATTTAGCTCAACAACGCCATGCGGAATGGAATAAAAAACTCGATTCTTTAGATAAGAAAGCTAAACCTTTTTGGAATGTAGTTAGAATAATTAAAAATAAAAAAAAGCAACTACCGGGACTTCAAAATGGATCTAATTTCTATTACACGGTTGATGAAAAAGCAGACGCCCTAGCGATTAATTTTTTTAAGAAATCACTGTGTATCCGCAAGCCTAGGCGATCCAGCAACAAATGCATTGGTTAGTGAAACAATGCAGGATTTCAACACCCTAATTCCTGTCACTCCATTAAATGTACTTCTTACTGAAGAAGACGTACAATTTCATGTTAATAATTTATATATAAGAAAGTCCAGTGGGTTCGATCTAATAAAAAATTTGTATCTCAAGCATTTGCCCAAAGCTGGAGTGAAATTTTTAACAGACATTTTTAATGCATGTCTGAAAATTCAATACTTCCCCAATACTTGAAAAATAGCCAAGGTGGTTCCAATTCTGAAAGTTGGAAAACCTCCTGTGAGCCCCGAAAGCTATAGGCCGATAAGTCTGCTTAGCAGTGTAAGCAAAATATATGAAAAAAATTCTCAAAGAAAAAATATCAAATATTGTTACGGAATGTAGCGTATATCCGAATGTTCAGTTCGGTTTCAGACCTCAACATAGTACCTCCCACCAGGTTCTTCGAATTTGCAATTTCGTCAAAAAAAAAAAACCGCCAACAAGGAAAATCAACAGGGATGATGCTTTTGGACATCGAAAAAGCATTCGATTCCGTTTGGCATGATGGTCTTTTATATAAAATGATTATATACAACTTTCCTCCGTTTCTCTGTAAAATAGTCCAAAGTTTTTTGTCAGGTCGTTCTTTTAAAGTCCAAATGAAGTCCAATGGAAGCGTTTCAAGTCTTATATGTTTTGAGTCAGGTGTGCCGCAAGGTTAAGTTCTTGGTCCAATTTTGCATAATTTGTTTACGTCTGATTTTCCCAATTTTACCAACTGTGAAGTTGCAATGTTTGCAGATGATACTGCATTACTCTCATCACACGAATTTGCTCTCACTATTGAGACTAATTTTCGCAATGCGATGGGAGTAATAGAAAACTATTACAATGGGTGGAAAATTAAGCTGAACCGTGGAAAAATGCAAGCTATCTTCTTTACACGAAAAAGGAAACCTTGCTTTCTTCCGAACAGCTAACTGCAATTGCATGGATCGACAATAAACTGGTCTAATTGTGTAAAATACTTAGGTATATATCTTGACAGCAAGCTTACATTTCTTGAGCATATTTCGAAAACACTGCAAAAGGTCAATATAGCAATAAAGATATTATATCCTTTTATAAACAGAAAATCCGCACTTTCTAATGAAAACAAAGTGATCATACACAAAGTAATTTTCCAATCGTTATTTCTTTATTGGTCTCCGGTGTGGGGAAATTGTGCGCAGTGCCACATTAAAAAACTGCAAGTGGCACAAAATAAACTACTCAAGATGATGCTTAACCTGCCATGGCATCATCCTACTTCAAATCTCCATAAAAGAGCGAATGTTGAATTGTTATCGGTAAGAATTAAAAAACTTACGTGTAATTTTAAAAAGAAATGTGCTTACGCTAAAAAATCAGTTACTTAAAGATTTATCCACATAAGATTTGTTTGTAAAATATGTTTAAAATACCTGGTAATGTATATTCCTTTTGTAGTTTGACCATATATTTTTTTTCATTTATATGTTATTTGAGATGTTGTATATATGTAGATTTATATTTATGTATTTATTATTATATATATATATTTTGTAATTATCTATTTATTGATTTATTTTTCATGTTATTTATTAATTAATTTTTTTTTTATTTATTTATTTATTTTTTTTTTATTTTTTATTTTTTGTTGTTGTTTGTTTAATTTATTTATTTATTTACTATTTACTCAATTGTTGAGTCAATAACTACATATTTTTATTATACTTATTTATTTATCTTTTCTTTCACATTACCTACTTAAATACCTGTGTACTTATTTATTTATTTATAAACTTATATGCTTGGATATTTATTAAATATTTTTATAATTATTTATTTATTTATTTCTTTTTTACCTATATTAATTATTATTATTATTATTATAATTTTTGATTAATTAATTTTTTTTTTTCTTTTTGTACTTTGATTGGAGGTTTTTGTCGTATTTTCCTCCAAATTTAATTTAATTTTCTTTGAATTATAACCAATACTTTAGAAAACAAAAAATTAAAAATATTTCAGTAGAAAGATATAAATAATATCATATCTCTGTAATGTAAAATGTGTGGTAACTATCCTTTGTAAAAATTTGTATACGAAATAAAGATCTATCTATCTAGATGACTCTCATTGTAAATACAGTAAAGCCGTTGGTGTGCCAACAAATGAAGACATCCCGATTATCGAAATTTGTTAGAATTGAGAATTCTTGGAAATTTTGAAATCCGAATTATTATTACGAAGTATTATAGCAAATGAACAAAAGGGATTTCGAATTGCGAAGAACTTAACATAACATTATTGATAATAATGAGTGCACCCCAAATAAACAACATCATCCAGAACCACGAAATAGCTTTTATCTTTTGCCGACCGACGACGGTACCATAGCCTAATACGTATTGGATAACAAATAATGTAAGCCACGTAAGCGCATATATCAGAATTGAACTTAAATAACTTTTCCATTAGAAAACGAATCAAGAAACATCATCAGTCTGAGTGAAGCACTTGAAACTTTCGTTCACAAATAAAAGGAGTACAAACATTTTTTTCTGTTGAAAAACAACTTTCCGGTGCATTTTAAGGACAAGGTAATGGTGGTTATCTCTCCGAATCCCGTAAATTCCCAAGGACTTAACTAAAGTCCTTACACACACTACCTACTATGGTTTGTGTTGAAAATCAAAGTTACATATAAAATAAAGAAAACAGAAAAATGTTTGGAAAATACTTTATAAATCATTTTGAAGCGTACATTTATGATTAATATTCATGAAATTCACTTATCTTAATTAATATATACATTACGTATCGAAAATTTCATGCGAACAGGAATCTACGAGTTTCCATGTTTCACATGGCTTATTCCGCATGAGTAAAACAATGTGTTTTAAAAAGCACATACGGTCCATTGTTATTTATTAAATTAATTAAATATGAATTAAAAAATTACAAACTTTAAATGAAAAGGAAATTGTAGAAAAGATACTTCACATTCCATGTCTTTTACATTTGCCACGAAACGAATGCATCCCTTACTGGTTTCAAATACCACAGAAAATATGTATGTATGCTTTATGCACACATGAGAGCGGAGCAAACGTGCTGATACAGTTGTGCTGGGCCGTAAATAACTGACTAACTGGTGTAGGAATTTCCATCAACCACCTGCCGCTTGTTTTCCGCTTGCTGTAACCAAGATGGATACGGATTTCCAATTTAATTCATAGGAATATCTCCACCGTAGTATGTATGTAGGTACTAATTATTTATATGTATAAATTCTTCTATAGGTATATATTTCATTGTTCTTCCTACCCCATTTGAAGAACAATAGTTCAAATTTTGCAAACAAAGCCTGCACCCTACACGTACGTGTAAACGGTAGGGGGAGAAAACCCCAATTAATACAACAGTTTTCCACGGTGTTTTGGTCAGTGTTTAAAAAGATATATATCTATATACAGCTTTTTCTGTGGAAAAATTCTCTATTGAAAAACAAAATAATTGATTGTCCCTTAGGCAGACAGTTAACCCTCATCGGTCCCTGAATTCGAGTAACTTTAAAGTTCGTTGTGTGTCAAATTGACTCGTAAAATGCAGTACTTATATTTTTGGGGATAAATTAACTTAATGCGGCTTTCTGATTAAAAATTATTTGTTATAAATTAAATTTATTTATTCACATAGAAAAATATAAGTTTCGGATCATGAAAATCACTTGATTTGGAGGAAGCAATAACAGCGTAATCTCAACTTGCATTTCAATAGTATGTCAAATTGATACAAGGAACCAATAAAGTTTAAATAATAGGCAAAAGCATAGAATTGTTAATTTTTTTCATAGGGCCGCAAATTGAACTTTAATTATGGGCGGCTTTTTTAAATTTAAGTACGAGAATCATCACCGTCATACTGGTTGTGTTTTTTTTACACCCACACATGCTTAGGCATCGCTGTGTAATGAACTAAAATGATATCGAGTTCAATGACTCGGTTCGTACAGTATAAATTTAGCCGTATTTAGATTAAAAATCTTAAAGTATACCCTAATTATTCAAATGAATTTGAGAATAACGGAATATGCGCAATTGGCGGTATCATGTGTTTTTTTTTACCTGAAATGGCGGTAATAAAACGTTCTATGTGCTGGTCAGATATAAAGAAAGGCCTATGTAAAGGTGGATTCAGTGGATTATTTTGAAAAAAACTGAAAGAAGGGCTACTTGCGAATTTTAGAAATAAATTTGATACTTTCTATCGGTTAATATCTACGAGGGTTGTCTGAAAAATTTCCGACCGCAACATAAAGATAGCGGCACTCGTCAATAAAAGCTGGTGAATGCTAGTTGTGCATCTTTTGAAAGTTACTTACCGAAGTTTCAGTCATTTTGGACGTGCAGTTTTTAGTTGACAGTCATTTGAGTTAGTCGATATGAGTTTTTTTTTAATGGAAATGGAAAAAAATTGAGTATCAAGCTGTTATTAAATTCTTGTTTTTGAAAGGCAATACACCTACGCAAACGATAACATTGCTAAAGTTCACCAAATGGTGTTAGACGACCGCCGAATTAAAGTGAGAGAGATAGTTGAGGTTATGAAAATACGATTATCCAAAGAACATGTTTGTTACATATTAAATCAAGATTTAGGCATGAGAAAGCTGTTTGCTTACGTTAGACCAAAAACGTGTTCGAATGAACATTTCCAACGCTCTGTTGGCGCAGTTTAGGCGCAATAAATCCAAGTTTTGGCGCCGATTAATTACTGTATATGTCTCACACCTCAGCGGTTGCCATGGGGAAATCCATGAATTACGGTTTGAACTGCTTAACCGTCCGCCTTGTTCACCAGATTCTTGTTCTTTTTGTTCCCTCATCTAAAAACTGCGCTCGGAGGACAGAGATTTTCGTCAAATGAGGAGGCACCTTCGTGAACAATTATTTTGCAGACAAAAACGCTAAGAACTAATTGGACGGGTTAGAGAGATGGGAGCATCGCTGGAAGAAGTGTGTAGAGTTACAGGGAGACTGTGTAGAAAAATAAAAAATAAACAATTTAAGAAAAAATGTCTTGTATCATTGTTCGGTCGGAAACTTTTCAGACAACCTTCGTATTCTTTGCTACGAGTAGACAAGGATTCAGAACGTCCCAAGTGTTTTCCGTGAACACCTGTCTCGATAGACTTAATTTCAGGGGATGGCAATACATCCATGGAATCAAGGATACGCCTTTCCATCGCTCTCTGTCAATTCCTTTGATATTAATTCGGAGCTCATGTAAAGGGCACAGGTTCCAATCCTGGTATGAATGGAGACCTATCTAAGACCCTACTGATCTTAGGTTCTCAGCACCCAGTATTAATACTTAGTTGCAACTCTACATTTAGTGAGACCAACAGTATCGACATTCTCGCGTTTCTGGTTCAAACCGCGGCCACAGTGACGCTTTCGCAAGGAAGCTTTCCTCTTCAAGTCAGGCCCGGACTGCATTCCAGACTCCCACGGTACCATATTTTAAGTCCTGTTATGGGCTATCAGTGGTCTTGCCATTCAACATGACCTATGACCGGCAGCTTTTAACTGGACAAATTGCAGCAACTTTCAGTAAGAGTCTGAATATGTTATGGATAAGTCCAGTTATGTTCTGCCACCTCTTTTTATTAGACAATGTCATAAATGACGAAGCCTCGATAATTGGTTGGGGGCTCAGACGAGTGGTCAGTTAAAACCAAATGATTTCTGTGCAGAAGAAGTAGACATCTTGTGATTCATAGTTTAAAGGGGCAGTTAATAAACACCAAAATTGACACTTAAAGGCAATTTTCCTTAAATCCCGAAATAGCAACGCAACGAGTCTTCGAAAGTATAGATTAACACTTTTCTCAATTCAAATTATAGTTTACATTTGTATGTAAGTTATATTCTAAAAGGTTAATTTCTTACGACTTTCTATCAACTCCAACCAAGCACAGTGCTGATCAAAAAAAAAATGTAAGAGGGGTATAATAACAGTAGCAATACCGAAATCGCCGCTTTTTCTATGTTTTTTGCTAACCTTAACGGTAACGTAACTTAGGCAGAAAAATTTCCTTTGTTCAAAGTACACTGTTGCGATTGGGCAAATACAGTATTTTTGAGAGTAAACACCGAGTATGTCATTGGTTGTGATTGTACAAACAATGTTTTTTTTTATTGTTCTGAAAATGTCGAATTTTGTGCCAGATAAGGAGCATTTGTGTGCAGTTATAATATATTGAAGATCTTCGATAGTTATAGTGAATTTGGAGTATGAACGCTAGTTTGTTCGTTTCAAAAGTATTGATTTTACCATCGACATTAAAGACCGTCGAAGAACAGAGATGCAGAATTGCAGTCATTTATAGATGAATACTCGACTCAAACACAAGAACAACTCGCACAAGAATTGAAAGGTAATCGTACAACTGTTTTTCAATGTTTAAAAGTCCTAGAAAATAAGGAAAAAGGATTCCAGAAAAAAATCATGGGTAGAGTAAGACCAGCGATGGACCCTGCAACCAGTACATATCCACGAAAAGAAGGTTATGCTGTGTATTTGCTGCGAGCAGAAGGCATTGGTATATTATGAAGTACCTAAGCCTAGTGAAACGATTATTGGGACGACTAGTGGTATTTGTGCGGAGTCCATCAATTGCAAGAAAGATTGGAAAAAGTCATAGCTAACGATAGCCATTGATTGTTGAATCAATTCATTTTGATCAAATTAACCGTTGCTTCATATTCAAACACCTATTGCATCAGTCTTACTTAAATTTATTGTTTCTACGGATATTTTACTTGTATATTCAGTTAAAGCATTAACATATTCAAAATGAGTTACGTACTAACATAACGGACTTCAACAAGACGGAATTCATATCATCGGCTTTTTTCGCAATTTAAATAATTTCTTTCCTATCCATCCCTATCATAAGATCTTGCCATAAAAAGGATTTGACATGCATCAATATTATCAGTTTGAGAGGTATATTTGACCTCGTGTCGTTCTTTAACTACTTTTGAGAAAAAATTAAGACCACATGTTTATAATCAAAATGTTAATAGGTCTTGGCACTCAAGGCCATTTAGGAACGTTGTTTTTCTTTCTCTTAATAAAAATGCATGAAATGATGAAAAACAAATAAAAAATTAATTAATGTTGAATCAAAGACTTTGTAACACTTGATATGGCACCCTGCCTTTCGTAGAGAATACGAGAAGGTAATAACTAAAACAAATGTACATATGAACATAATCCTCGACTGCAAGGTTTGATGATGATGATGCTCATTTGTAATTGTTAGCCTGTATCGAAAAATGAATTTTAATTTGTGTTGTGCTTATGATATCTATCTTGTCTACTTGCACTCACCGGCAATCACTGTTATTTCTTGCTGGAAATTCGCCCAAATACAAATATTCAATCGATTCCTAAAAAACAAAAAAACAGTAACATCATTAAACTTATTTTTAAAGGGCTAGCTTAACACTTTTTGGACATAAACATACAAAAATCTTTGCATCAGAAACAACTTAAGTTCATTCTGCATTCGTAAATTTTTTTTATTAATCAAGTCCATGGCTATTCGAACACATTTATATCGTAAAAAGTAGCCAACCAACATGCAAATTTCGTATGCCCAATATATAATATGTGCCTGTGACCTCACTCAAATATAAGATGGCGCAAAATTAATCATCCTACCAGAAGACGTTATAAATTTTGCAAATAGCGTCATATGTCAATCCTATTTGACATTATATAAACAGATAAGCAATGGAGCTCTATACTCTGCAAGAGCGTGGAATAATTGTGTCGATTTTTTTGACCGATAATCGCTCGTTGGTGTTAGCGCAGCGTGAATTTCAACGACGATTTCCTAATCGTGTCGCGTCAACTGGGCAAACATTCCGGCGCTTAGCTACTCGACTCGAACAGACTGGAACCGCAGGAGATCATGCAGGGCGTGGCCGCCACCGGACTGGTAATTTGGCCGAGAATATCGCGGCTGTGGTTGCCGCTGTCGCTCAAAGCCACTGTTTGGTGTGGCGTTCACGTGGGAAGAGTGATTGGGCCGTATTTTTTTTGTGGACGCCATCGATTATACGGTCACTGTAACTGGCGAATATTCGACAGGAATGCGAACAGTTATCACCGGAAATCTTGCGGAAAGTAATGGAAAATGCGATAAAACGGGCACAAATGTGTATCAACACTGGCGGCAGCCCCTTGACCAATATCATCTTTTCCACTTAACAGAATAAATTGTTAAAGTCCATATAAAGATTTCCATCACTGAAAATCTTTTTTGTTTTATTTATTAAAAAAGTAATTCAAAAAGAAAATTGGATGATTAATTTTGTGCCACCTTGTATTACTTTGCTTTTGCAACACCTTATCATCATTAATCAAAAATTTTTCCAAATAAGAAACAGAAACGTTGATCTTGTTCAATTAGGGTTTACCATACCTTGTGAAAATCTTTAATATAATTTTACGAATAATCATAGGTACATAAACCTTTGCCAATTATGGATAATTTTACCGAACGGCTCCTTCAGTAGATCCTCTACCTTTACGGAAAGTAGAAAATCTATGGTGTCTCGTTTAGTTGTTCCATATCACGCAAATTTTTGTTTATCGTCGCACAACCAACCAAAAATGCGGCATATGCAATATTTGCCTTCATTAAAAATACCAGAAAATACAGGGTCATCCATTTTGTTGTTCCAAAAGTAAATTTAAATAAAATACATTTTTTAATTTTGATTTCGATTAAATTTTTATTTTAGTATATTGCGACGATCTTGCCATTTTGAATAAAATATCTCATTATTCAAATGTGCTCCACGGGAGTTCTTGCATGTAATTTTCGAAATATGTCGGGTAACAACTCGGCCATAGCTTGACCAATATTCGTTTTCAAAGCGTCAACCGTTTGCGGATTATGTGCATAAACATAATCTTTTACATATGTAGCTCCACAAAAAGAAATCCAACGACGGGAACTCACATGATCTTGGGGGCCAGGTCCCATCATCAAAACGCATCTTGTTGAAACCACATGTCTTCCACATTCATATCTCCAATTTGAGCCCACATTATCAAGTGGCTATAGCGATGAGAATCGACGGTGACGGTTACACCTTCCTCATTTTCGAAGAAGTATGGACCAATGACACCACCAGACCATACAGTGACTTTTTGTGGACGCAATGTTCTTTCGAAAGTTACACATAGGCGATAATTTTGCTAGCCGTGAAATCGATAGATTTAGTTCCTTTTCAACACTCTCAATAATGGCAGCCGCATTCTCTGCAGAGCGTGCATATCGATGATGGGTATGCATTAAGACATCTGTAACAGAGCCAGTCTCTTCGAGTTACAGTTTTACCTAAAATACGCCACTCAGATGGATGATTAAATCATCTATAATCTGCTCGTAATGCGTGGAACATACGAGGGCGGGTCAATAAGTCCGTGACATTTGGATTAAAACACAGATTTTTTGCTAAAAAAATAATTTTATTTTTCAACGTAGTCTCCCTTGAGCTTTATACACTTTGTCTAACGCTTCTCCAATTTTTTTATCCCTTCCAAAAAAAATGATTTGTCGAGGTCCTCAAAATAGGCCTTTGTTTGCGAGATGACTTCATCATTGGAGTCAAATCTTTTTCCACCAAGCCATTTCTTCAGGTTTGGGAACAAGAAGTAGTCGCTCGGAAATCTGGAGAATAGGGTGGATGAGGGAGCAATTCATAGCCCAATTCATGGATTTTTGCCATGGCAACTGCACATGTGTTTGTGGTCGACTGTGAGCAAACGCGGCACCCATCTTGTGGAAAGCTTTCTCATGCCCAAGTGATCATTCAAAATTGAAACCACTGAGCCATGCGAGATCCCTACGGCTTCCACAATCTCTCGCACTTTCAATCTTCGGTCGGCCAACACCATATCGTGAATTTTTTCGATTGTTTCGGGTGTAGAGACCTCAACTGGGCGTCCAGGACGTTCGGCATCTTCAGTGCTTGTACGGCCACAACGAAATTCAGTAAACCACTTTTTTACCATTGAAATCGATGGTGCAGAGTCCCCATAGTATTTATCAAGCTTAGCCTTGGTCTCGGTAATGGTTTTTTTTCGCAAGAAATAATGCTTAATAAGCACACGAAATTCACTTTTTTCCATTTTCTCCTCAAATTAGTGAGTAGTCTGATAAAAATAGCTGTCAAACACAAACTAACTGACGCAGCAAGTTTAAATTTTGACAGGAGTCAACTGACAGATGCCTGTTGACAGGAGCAGTGTTGCTGTTTCAGTAAAGAGGTCAGAAATTCAAAAAGTCACGGACTTATTGACCCGCCCTCGTACTATACACTACAGAATCACTATATCTGTAGTAAGTTTCCACAAATTTAACACGTTCAAAGATTGTTATGAGTTTCATTTCGTAAAATGGCAAACCTTAAACTAAACATATGCAGTCTCAGATGACAGTTCGGTTTGACGTATGTGATTGAAAGAGGGGTGTCGAATCGGGCCAAAGAATTTGGTGACCCTATATATACGCATTTTAGCATTCGCTTTAAACTTAATCGCCTATTCAAGGGAACCGAGAAAAACGTTTTTAAATCCGCCAAGTCTCTTAAGCAAAGAAGACTACCTCAAGAGGCTGAAGTAAAGGAACAGGAGGTAAGACCATGCAAGTGGCCAACACTTCTCTGGTAGAGCTAGGTGTGAATCGAAAACTAAGATCCAATCAGTCACTAAGTATGCTTCTAGCAAAAAATTCAGCAGGTAAGAAATGCCTAATAATCAAAGTGGACAAAGGGGACTACAACTGCCTACATGCTCATCAAAGAAGATGAATCAAATTCCAATCCAGTTCATACTGCAATTCTTCATGAATCCAGGAAAAATGAACTACTAAAAATACACTTAACAGACAAATGTCTATCACGATATAACTTTCGGCACAAATTTAATGTCGCATTTCCATACCACAAACTGGGAAAAGAAAAAACCATCATTTGGCAAGAACTCATGTGTGTAGTACGGATCCAAGACAAAAAAAAGTTAAAGCTGTAGTATACGGTCCTTGGACTAAAACATCACTACATGCCAGTGTGGATACAAGCAGCACCGTATTTAAGGCTGAAATCCATGCAGTAGAGCTTTGCATTCAAGAGAATCGAAGCAGATATATAGCAAACAAAAATCATTTACGTTCTCTCCGAAAGCAGGGCAACCCTACTTGCAATTAATATCTTCAACTCCTACAAATACTGGCCACCTCAAACAAAGTCCATCTGAATTAGGTACCAGGACATAGTGGATACGAAATGCAATAAAAAAACAGACGAACTAGTCAGAAACAGATCCACATCTCAATTCATAATGCCAAGTTCATTATATGGGCTACCAGTAAACACCATAAAAGGTGATACTGGAGCCCCTACAACCCTAACGAACTCCATCAAAAATATTTGCATTGTCTGAAAACGACAGTATGGTGTGCAATTTTTTTTACCAGTGGGAGACAGTCACCACTGACGTGTATTGCAGAATGATCGACGAATTTTTGGTACCGCAATTGCAGTTGTTTTCTGCGTTCAACAGCAAAATACAATGCCTACAAGACGGAGCCTCTCTACATAGAGCTAAAATTTAAACGGAGAAGCCGAAGGCAATTTCCCCAATTAATTAATCAGCAAGTACGGAAACTTGAGACCCTGGACACTTCGGTCACCGGATCTTACAGCGTGCACCTTTATTTATAGGGATACTTTTACTTTAAGCTGCTGCCATCAAACCAACGCGTGTTCAAGAATTCAAAAGTCCGATTAAAAGTATGGAATGGACAGAATTGAGGCAATATATTTTTTAGAATATTGAATTCCATGATGTCTAAATCAAAATTCGACGTAATATTTTTTTATTGAATATGAAACTTGAAAATTTACGGCTGGACACCCTAAATATACCATAACGCAGATTCTGATGTTGCGCATTGTTCCCAGCCCATTCTATCCAGCTCCATCCACGAAAAAGTCGTCTTTGTGGTCGATTTATCAAAATCCACAAGTCACACCGTTCTGTTTCAACATTGATTTGTATATCTGATTATGCTTAATTGCAGTTACTCGAAGCAGATCTCCCACTCCACCAAAAAAGGGACATCCCAGATCATAATAGAATCGCACCCATCCTTGATAAACCTCCACAAAATTCTGTTAAAATCTTCCTTTCTTCAGTCTTTATACTTGTTGGCCCATTCTAACTTTTTATGGATGAGTTTTTAAACGGCAACTCACTCAACTTGTCCAGCATGAGTTGTCAAAGACAGTTGTTTATTCTATGTATTTCGGGCAATATAATTCATATATATTGCAGTGCACTCATATATGCACTGGTATCTGGGAGACCAAAAGTATGCCTGAGATTTTTACGTGGCATTTGTTATGTGAAATGATAAGACTGTTAAACATCCCAACTGCAGAACGAAATCGAAAATACTCGTACTTTATTTCGCAGCTCCTGTCCCCGTTCAACTCATCCTGTTGTTTCAATTTTGGGCCACACTTTCAAGCATTTTGAGCCTGTTTGACTAATAATGCGCTGAATATTGGTTTCCAAGCCTTAATTGTTCGCGGTTTATTTGCATGGACCCCCAACGATTATAGATAGCTCTCCAAGGACTTATCGAGTAGCGTCATATTCCACGATCTCGGTTGTTAATCCATTTTATGTTGGATCTAGTCCTCAGTTAGATCATATGCAGTTCATAATAGTGTGACACGTAGTGCCATCCTAATGGAACCACATATCTCATGTATTTATGCCGGATATAGTTTCAAAGAAATAGTCCGATGACGTTCGCTATTGCCTTTAAAGTTAACGTCATTTTTATAATAAAAATAATCGACTATGCTCCCAGGGTTAGGCTTACTGAAAACAATGCTCTTTTGTGAGAATGATTGAATATTATGGATGTCTTCTGAACATAGAACAGAAGCCTGCTTATTCACAAACGCATTAAGCTTCTTTCACACTATCCGGTTTTGGCCGTACGGCAAAAAGTCGTATGGCGAAATTATTTTAGTAACCTGGAGAAAAGCATGGCCCCTTTCACATTACGCGGTTACGGCAAAATGCCGTCACCATGCCGTATAGCAGCCGTCCACTGCCACTGCAACTCACGGCGTCCGTACGGCTACCGATAACTCAGTGGTGTACGTAGCCACGTACGCGCTTTCACATTTACCGGTCTTAAATCGTACGGTCAGTTACCTTCAAGCCAGTGTAGTTGCGGTTTGGTTAATTTTATTTATTGGTTATTTAAATAATAATGGAAGCTATTGATAACGAAGTGTTGATTACACTTGTGGAAGCCAGACCTATGCTGTGAGACAAATTTCTGGACACCTACAAGGATCTTGATGCCAAGGATTGATTACGATTCATTTTAACTAACCAACACACCACTTAGTCACAAACTGAGCTTGCTATGGAAAAAAGCCGTGCATAAACGGTATAGTGTGAATGGACAACAACACTCGGATTTTAACTGTACGACTTATTGCCGTACGGCTAAAACCGGATAGTGTGAAAAAAGCCAGTCGATTTAGGTTTTGCATCAGCTGATGTAGGCTGATTCTCCACGGACAAATGAAAAACTATTTTGAATCCTCCATTACATTTTCACTTACGGCGGTTACATTTTTTGCTGCGTGTACTGCAATTCGTTGACTCGTTGTTTGCTATGCGTTATGTAGAGTAGAACCTGAACGTTTCGCGAATCAAAGACCAATTATCAAAATAAGATTGATTGATGCAAAAACGTTCTTCTGTTGTAGTCTAATCATGAAGATTTGTTAAAGAATAATGACCATAATTGTAAAAGAATTGTCAAAAATGACAACTCGATTTGGAAAATGTTCATGTTGGGCCCAAATGTTTGGGAAAAAATAAATTAATTGTTACTGTGAATGAAACAGAGAGGAAAACCATACAGATTCGGATGAGGATTAGTTGTGCCGTTTTCTTTTTCTCCTTTACCTTTTTAACCATTGAAATAGTTACATTCACTACACGTTTTTGCACTGATATTGCGCCACTTCTAATGTGGCCAAATTTTTGGACCTGAAAACCATTTTACAGGCAGATTTATTTTGTTCTCGTTAGTAAGGTCAAGAATTTCCTTATGTTTTCTAGTTTGTGTAGCGACAGACTAAGGAAAGAAATGCCATAGAACCTCGGTAGCACTTACGCTACACAGAAGAAATAGACGATGCCACCAAAAAAAGTTTCTGCGACCGCCTCGACTAAACGGGTGATGGTGTTAAGGAATATCTTTCATGACATAAACAGAAATCAAAGCCAATTTAGACCCTGAGCACTACTAAGTTGCAGCCAATGAAGATATTGCTGACATTATTGAACGTGCCCATAGAAATCAGTTACTTTGCGACAATATCCAGGACTTTGCATGGTGACTTACGATACTCACCTATCTTTTAACAGATGCCATACCATATTTTGTGCCTAACGCTTATTTTATGGATGGAAACAATGGAAACCTTCTGAATTTTCAAATAAAATTCGAGCTCGAATGCGATTCTGTTACGCATTGACTTTAATTTCAAACAATTGAGCATTTAGTGGGAACAAATGTACGCGGGACGGTAATTTAACGCCGCAGCCAATCGATTCCAAAGAGCTTAACATCTCTCTAACGTACGAGTACCCTTAGAATATTTTATGAAAAGGCTTTTGTACATAATCCAATAAAATTGTGTTGACCTCAGAGCTACAACCAAATGAATGCATGGTAAACTTTTGCTAATTGGACTCTATGAGAGGGGGAAAAAGATACGACTTTTCGCCGAAAAATCATTCATTTTCGGTGAAATGGCTTTGCTAGCATGCAAAATTGCCGCATTTCGTTAAACAAATAGATGGGGGTTTTTCAACAGCCGTCATTGCATACAAACAAAAATAGAATATTTTACGTGATTTTCAATTGTTGATGCCGGACGTGCCATTGAATCGTACTTCTATGTACACTCACAGGAAGGGTGTGGTTTCAACTAAATGGTGCAATATATTAGTAGCCACCACTGACTTATTGATAACTAAGTTCAGTGACCTCCTTATTTCCAGATATTGGCATATCAATTGACTGTATTGCATCTCGTGCGGACATTTGACCTGAAATTGCTGCAATATTGTTGAAATTAGATTAATTTCAACTTAAAGTGAAACATTAAAAATATTCCGTATTATTTATTAAAACAAATTGGTGCATATCTAATGAAAATAGCTGTACCTTGTAGCATTAGATGTAAGTATACGCTATGCATATAATATATCAATTGTTAAAAAAAGATGCAAAAGATCCAAATTTGAATAATTTAATTTAAAGGTTATACAAGACACAAATATTGATATTTTAGGTTAAAGCGCTTGCCACTGAGCCATGTCAAAGTTAAATTAAATTCAGTTTAACATATAGCTTTTTCCATTAAGCTACGCCCCCAGCGTAGTTTGGTGCAAAATTTTTAATCTAAATTTCTGTTGCCTAATGTTTCGACGGCAGGGTGAGAAAAGACAAAGAAAGATACAATATATAAAAACGTTTGTCTTTTTCTTGCCTGCCTACACGGAAAATCGGACTCGGTTTGTCACCAAGGGAAAACCAAAACCAGCGTTATGGTTTCCATCCAACAGGAAGTCCGCCCTCTGACCCTATCAGTCTCAGGAACCTTTATGTTAGGTACCACGAGATTTTGATAAATTTGTTTATCCATAATTTTCTTCCCTTGCCAACACTTAAACCATCCTGCCTCACAATAACGCTCTTACTTTTTGCTACTAGAATGTAAGAGGTCTTCGCTCTAGGTCAATACCCATTTGATATTTATGCCCTGACTGAAACCAATCTGAATAATGACATAAAGAACCAGGAATTATTCGCCCTTACTTTTAATATTTTTCGCGACTACGATCCTACCAGCTGAACCTATCGAATCCTACCAACTTGCTATCGATGCAATCGACCATTTCATTGATCGGTCGATATCCTTATTTTCGGCGACTTTAATCTTCCTCTTCTACAGTGGACTCCATCAAATGGTCAATCGTTTTTCATCGCTTCAAATGTCAGCTCAGCTAAGGAATATCTCTTCTTTGATCGCTTAACAGACACATGTCTATGCCATATACAAAGCGGCATATCCAACTACATAGGCCTCCTCAGTCTCACATTGTCCCCTATCTCTTTCAACAATCCACCTCCTCTGTCCAGTCCACCTCCCCCACAACTCTCTCATCCTAGGACTTTCATAAAGCAAACTTTCTTAAAATCAGTAACTATATCAGCACTAACTTTCACAACCTAACTTTAAATGATACTCTATCCATTTTTTAAAGAGCAATATTTAATTCTTTTTCCCTTTAAGTTCCACTCTCATGCCTAGACATCATCTACTAGCCCTCCATAGTATAATCGCAAGCTCCGACTATTCCAACTATCTCGGAACTTATCTTCAGTTCACCCAACTTTACGATTCTCTTTACCGATGCTACCTTAACAATGTGCAACTCAACCTTATATACGACCCTAAGTCCTTTCTTCAATTTGTTAACTACAAAATAAAATCCGATATTTGCCACCTTTTTTAATCAATCTTTCACTAACGACTCCTTTGTACCAGATCCATCCTACTGAACTTCACCAATGCCCCATTTCTCTCACACAGCCTGTTACCATCTCTTATCGAATATTAGTTATATCAACTGAATGACGAATATACACCCGGCCAAGATGGACTCCTTGCCCTCTCACCCTTAGAGAATGATAATAAAGTCCATGTAATTGCAACCGATTTTAATAAGACCTTCGATAAAATCTCTCATCGATTTATGCTCTTCAAATTGTCAGCTCTCGGCTTCGAACACATACCGTTAAAATGGATATCCTCTTACCTGGAAAACCGCTTGAACAGAGTTCGTTTTAAGTTAACCCATTCTGCTCCATTTTTGGCCATCTCTGAAGTTCCACAGGCAGCCATCTAGATCTTCTTCTTTTTATATAACCGTAAACGATCTCGATAGGATCATCAAACACTCATCAGTCTCCCTTTACGCCGACGATACTAAATTTTTCAAAACCATTTCCTCACCCCTGACTCTTTCCTACTTCGACAAGACTCTGTTAGTTTTACGATCTGGTGCCTCAAAGAATTGTTAGAACTTAATACCGCCAAATCCTAATGTATCATTTTTTCACAAAAGCGCCACCAATTTCCTCTCCGACTCTACGTTCTCAACAACCAACCTATCTCCTCTGTTCAATTCCTTCGCGACCTCGGCATTTTGTGTGATAGTGAGCTCAACCTCCGTTTACATATGGATGAGGTAATCCTTGAAGCCAACTCGGTACTGGGTTTTGTAAAACGTTGGTCCAGATAATTCACCACCCCATACGTGACCAGATCCCGTTACTCTATATTGCCTTTGTTCGCCCGCTCTTAGAGTACGCCAGTCAAGTGCGGTACCGAAAACATCCATGGCCGTTTTCTTCGATTTGCTCTTTGAGGTATGTCCTGGAACGATGCGTTTATTTTGCCCTCCTTTCAAAATCGTCTCAACCTTATTAACTTAAATACCGTTGAGGAATGCAGGGATGCAGCCGACTTTTGCGAACGAACCAATCTCGCCTGTGCTACGAAAGATCAATTCAAACCTTAACGTCTTTGAGTTTAATCGCACTACTCCCTGCCTCAAATCCTCCTTCACTACTCCAACCAACCTTTGATTTAAGTTTAAGTTTTCAGGGTGAGAGGTTAGAAACAAATCCAGGGTGTTGGCGGTATGACTATAAACGTCTGGGATTCGCGTGGGCTCATTTACAAGCTGGGTCAAGTTGTTTTCCGCAGCGAAGATTTCAACACACCGTCCTTCGGGTGTTGTCTGTCCAAAAAGCCATCCAGAATTGTGTATATTGAAATCGCCCGTAATAACGATTTCAGTATGAGGATACAGGGATACAATTCTTTGTATGTAGTCAGACACCGCATCAAACTCGTTAAAAGTAGAATTGCTGTCTAGTTTGGAGCTTCTGTAAATACTCGTAAAGCAGTAGTGAATAATTTGCCTACGGAGATGGAATTTTAACCACATGAAATTGAATTCCGGATCGGAACAAGGACTACATTGTGGTGGAGTTTTGTAAGCTACATCACTACGCACCGTTATAGTACAGGTGACTTAAATTTGACATTGCTTAGTTTATTTTACTTTTCGACTCTGTGTGTGTTGCGCCATAATCAAGTGCACTATTATCGATAACGACACTGGTTCACAACATATTTGTTGTATTCGGTGTGTGTTGGTCGTGTGCAAAGCCACGTATTTTCGACAACCAGTCATGGAACTCATCGACAGAAAAACATGTCGTTTGTCTCGTTCTCGTCTGCTTTTGTGTATATTGACTCATAAAAAGACACTCAACAAAAGAACTCAGTGATTAAGGAGTTTGGTGTGAATATGTACAACTGGTATGATTGAGGATTACAGTTTGAAGCTGATGCACAGACTACCAAAACTTGGTAGTTGTATAGCGAATAACCCCGTGAGTTGGGTGAGTTAGTACCAACGAATGCCTGAGTGAACGCGTGTGAGAATGTGTTTATGAGCCTGGCGGTGGACGATTAGAGATCTGAAAGGCACTTTTGTGACGATCAGCAATAGAGAGGGTCAAGAAATTTTTTTGGTTTGCTGAAGTTTTGTTTTTGAATTGCCGAAAGCAATCTTTCTGTTTTTGAAATTAATTAAGTAGCTTACCCGACCTGGATGAAGTGAAGATAGCAATAGCTAAGCCGAAATCCAACAAAGCTACTGGAGCGGACGGTCTGACTGCCGAGCTCTTCAAAGCGGTAGGCGATGACTTGGTAAGGAGCATTCCAGCTCATCACTAAAATATGCTCGGAAGTATGCCCGATGAATGGAACCTCAGCATTGTTTGTCCAATAGTCTAGAAAGGAGACCCTCTGAACTGCGCCAACTACAGAGACATCAGTCTTCTTAACATCGCAGACAAGATCTTATCTGCTGTTTGGTGTGTTTTTGGAGGAAACTCATGAGCTTAAGATCGATACACACCACCTTTTTATCGATTTTAAGGCCGCGTATGACAGCATCAATAGAAACGAGCTAAACAGAGCAATGTCTATGTCTAATGCCAATCAAGTCCGTCTGTGCAAGATGGCGATGGAGAATGCACACTGCTCCATCAAGGTCGGTAAACATCTCACCGATACCTTTGATGTCAAAAAAGGATTTAGACAAGGCGATGCGCTGTCATGCATTTTCTTTAACATTATACTGGAAAGAATAGTGCAAAACTCACGAGCAAACACAAGAGGCACATTCTTGCAAAAGTCCGTTCAATTACTCGCATACGCCGATGATATTGACATAATTGGAAGAAAGTAGCCTGATGTCAGTGACGACTTGGCAAGTATTGATACGAAAGCGGCGAAAATGGGTTTAGCGGTCAATGAGGGCAAGACTAAGTATACCATATGCTGTCAAGCAAAAATGGTACTAAACAACGACGTCTCGGACAGAACGTCACCGTCGACAGGTATAATTTTGGGGTAATTAAGGACTTTATCTACCTAGGCTCCGCTTTGAATTCAGGTTTGAGAAGAAACGAAGAATAACTCTTGCTAATCGCTGCTTCTAGGCAATTGACTAGTAAGGCCCTCTCGAACAACAAAAGTTACCTTTCATAAGACCTTAATAATCTCAGTACTGCTCTGTGGCGCAGAGGCATAAACATTATCAAAAATGGATGAGGGTGCTTCTGGATTTCAGAATTATTTTTGATTCGGGACAACGGTTGCCAACTGTCGGGAATCAATCATAACAAGGACTATACGGAGATGCAAAGACTAAACTTTCCAACTAAGGTCTTTCTTTATGGTGGAATAAAATCAACAGTATTAATTGCAATCAGTTGATATTCGAAGTTTTACAGTAGTATTAGACGGCAGTAGCCTTACTAGCCTTACTAGCCTTACTAACTCACTGCCATTACTACTGTTTGTGGAGGATCAGCATCTTTTTCGACCCAGTTTTCAAGCCCATTATCTTTCGTTTCAAGAGAGACTTTCATATAGAAATTTGCTTGTCGAGTCTCATTTTGTTAATAACGGGACGATACTCCAACCTCTTAAGATGTCCTAAGCCGCCAGTATTGAGTATCGAAGACCATCGCCTCTGATGTGTTAAGTTTCACTTGGCGACCACAACGAAATCCTTGATTTCACAACGATAACAAGCACATACAGCTTAGCGAGATCCACACAAAACGGCGATGCATAGAAGGGCGAGAGCTGCTTCCGAGCTCCACGAACAGAAGAGGAGAGACGAACATCGGCTTCTCAGGAGGAAAAATAGGGGCATGAGAAAATTGAGAGATGCTACTCTAGGACTGAAATTCGAAATCTTACCAAAAAGTAAAATTAACATGTCACGGACACAAACACCGAACAGAATTTTAAATCGATACACACCACCTATTCATCGACCGCGTATGTCAACATCTATATAGACGAGCTATACAGAGCAATGACTAGTTTTGGCATCCTTGCTAAATTTGTATAATTTTTTGCAGGATGACGATGGAGAATGCAAGCTGCTTCATAAAGGCCACCTAATACCGACGTCTCAGACAGAACATTACCCTCGACCGATATAACTTTGAGGTAGCTAAAGACATTGTCTACATAGGCTCCGATATTGATTTAGTCCGCTTAAATCAAACAAAGAACACAAAGAACAAACTTGTCAATCGCGCTGCTTTTTTGATCTAAAAGGCAATTGACAATGAGGACTTCTTTCGCACAACAAAATTCATACTATAAGAGCCATGGTGAGGGCGCTCTTGGTTGCTTTAAGAGGAAAATTCTTTGGTTGAATTTCGGTCTTGTCTACATAGAAGGAGAGTGTAGGAGGAGATGCAACGACGAACTATACGGGCTGTACAGTGATACTATTTTTACACATATCTATAAACTTTCATTCTTTATCCACTGAGTCTCTCGTTTGGAAACCTCTTCCTCCATGAGAGTCTTCGTATTCGTATTTCTATCTCGACATACATACAGGTATATACTCGTATGTCTGTTTAAATTCCCATTGATGAAATGAATTTTCTTCCTTGAAGTTCTACCTATTAAAGAAAAGTCATGAAAATCAAAACAGATTCCACATTTGTATCTACCTTATCATTCTGTTTTTCTGCCTATCCGAAAATATCTCTGAGAGAGATATTCTAAAAATATCAAATTTCAAAGATTTTCCTTTCGATTTTGTACACATGAATGACCAAATGTAGATATGTGTATAAATTGTTATGCAATCTCAGTATGTGTGGTTGCTATTTTTAAATAAGTGTCACAAACAAACTCGAAGACCAGTGCTTTGACATTTACCCAACCGCTGTCTGGACAAATATTGCTTCACCCCCAGTGTTTTACTCTTGTGTTGTTTTCATTTGAGATCAAGATAATAACATACGAATGCATGGTTATGCAGAACATTCTGCATTTCGCAATAATACAATTGTTTCCCATTGTCCGACAGTAAATTCAAGTGAAGAACATCCAGCTGTTTCGTATTGTATTGTATTGTACGTATTGTTATGGTAGATTGTATGGGGAAAACGTAGTACTCCTCTATTTGTACAGTCTACGGGTGGTCTTTTCATCCGATTTTTCTTGCATTCACACTAGATATGCGGTCAGATGTAAACTGAAAGGGTAAGCTACCGTGCAATGATGTTATTATCTTGCTTGCAAAATTCGCTTTCGCCTCCTGTCCATGTAAGGTAACTCAGTCGTAGTGAGTATGAAAGTAAGTTAATAAGCATCATTAGCTTGCGACTCATATCCCCGAACAAAAATTCACGGTCCAAATACAATAAGGAAATATGACACTATGAACTCCTAACAGGAATGCAGCATGTGGCCTTGTCATTTTATTCTTTTCGCACAAATTTAATATGAAATTCTGGGAATTATATTAACTAGAACGCATCTGTTGCCCGAGTTTTAAGAGTACATTAAATGTAAAATTTCGCCACGTTTTTATCATAAAAGGCGTCAAGTACAATGTATCGACTTTTAGTGGAAAAAATTCCTCGAAAAATGTTCGTCCTATAATTTTTTTCTTATTACAGATACCTTTTTCCATTCAAGTGCACTTGAGGTATAAAAAGAACTTTATGAAAAAAAAAACAAACTTGCAGTTGTGGTTTGGTTTTGATGACTTTTATTTCATTCCAGAATGACATTAAATGCATACATGAATGTGGATATACATATTTTTTTAAGGCGTTATCTTCACCTGCTGTATATAACATGCGCTAAAACGCCTTACCGCCATTCGTCGTATGTACCTATTTTCTCATCTTATAAAGCTTTCGTTAATAAAAAACTGACGTTTTAACGCAGTTGAAAACCACCCTATTAGCTCAACTCAACTGAACTTAGATAAATAACTAAAAGCTTGTCACAATGAAACCGCATATTTATGCATCGACTGGCCACGTTCCCATTCCCTAACAAACAATTTCAGGCATGACTGTATAATAACCCTAGTCTACTATGTGCAGGTATATAAACCGCAACAATCCATAGCGAAGGTATACGCTGGACAACTCAGTTAAATAGAAAATTAACTGAAAAAGATTTTTCTTTCTATTGATTAGCACGACGTAGAAACATTTCCTAGATTTTTAATTAAGTTATCCACCTGCACTTTTATTCGACAACAGCACGTACAATTCATACAATATTCAATCTGAATTATCAGATGCCAATATTTGCAAAGGAACATACACACTCGTACATACCATATGTAGAAAAGCTCATATTTTCCAGAAGAACAATTTTGTGTTATTTACTCGTACTTGAATACTTCCCTGGCACAGAATATGCATGTGGAAGAAATTAAGGTGTGAACGAATGGTTGCATCATATTCTTCAATCGTTATCGACGCAAACTATTGCAGACAACAATCCTTATGGTATCGTTAAGAGGCCTTCTACACCGGCAGGTTAATTGCAGAAATTATTGAATGCATCCCTGGTGAATAAGACCTTATCCCTTCATGGAATCCACCCAGTTAATTTGTCTGCCGCAAATGGAATCCAGTAGGAAAGGTTGTAGCTTCTGTACTGGTATCTCACAGAATGCATGCATGATTTTCGAATGTAGAATTATCCCCAATGCAAGTGCATCGATGAAAATATCTGGATAGTAACCTAAGACTGATATTTGGATCGTTTCTGATGTATATAGTACAGTACAAGATGTTCGTAACGCTTTTTACTTAATCAGGATGTGAGTCCTTCGACGTTGTCCGTTATGTTCCCGTCCCAATTAACATGAACAATTTTTTAATAAATATCTTACCATATAGAGGAGTACCATCAAGGAATTGTCTTAAATATTATAATCTAAGTTGTAATATGTAAGGGCTTTGTTAAGGAATTCATTATTTTTGAGACTTAAAAAATAAAATTCAAATCATCATTCATTTGACAATAAATAGATTGCAATCATTTTATTTTTATCCATCTCTTTGAATTCTTTTGCATTCTTTAAGATTTCATAAAATTCTGTTCTCCCCATATAAATCCTAAAAAAATCTTGTGAATATGTGCATGGCTTAATGAAGTTCACACGTGTTTCAATATATTTCATTAAAAAATGTCTATTGGCATAGAAATAATATGTGATACTATTGAAGCTATATAATTGTTTCCTTGATAAATTAAAGTCTGAAAATTGTAAAAAGCGAAAAAGCATTTAAGATCGTGTTCTTTGCATTAGATGCATATGACACAAGTGATACTTCTCAACAACAACAACAACGCCAATATGTCAGGCGCCACCAACGGTGATTTTGAGTTATTCTCTTTGGATGAATTTAACTCGCTCGTAATGCAAATAATTACGAGTCTAGGTTTATGTTAAACTAGGATAGATCAATTTAAGGTTATTTCACAATTAGCCACTAAGTTTCTGGACAATAATGTTAAGTAAATTGACATATACCTAGTGATGTCATTAATACTGGTACACAACTGAACTCACTCATTACGAATGCAACACTGGGCGTATCCATTTAGTATTGATTGCGGTTTGACAGTTGATATTTATACTTCATTGTGACGTAAAAAGTTTCTGACAATAATTGCTTACAATCATGGAATGGGGCGACATCGAAAATCTTATTGTTGTAGTTGGCCTACTAAAATGCAACATGGAAAAAGGCGATATCTTGAGACCGCTTGGAATCACTCGCAACTTTGTGTATCGTGCTGTGAAGTTGTTTGAGAATACCGGTGGAGTACGAGACCGTCAAAGATCCATGTATCGCATTATCAAAGAACATTTAGGACTCAGCGCGTACAAGCGACACGCTGGACACCTACTACAGACAAATTCTGTTTACTGACGAGAAAATCTTCACCGCAGAAGAATCGTTCAATAAGCAGAACGATCGTGTGTATGCTCGGTCATCCAGAGCAGCATCCCAACTCATCCCGAGATTCAAAAGAGGCCACCATCCCGCGTCTGTAATGGTATGGTGGGGAGTGTGCTACGATGGCGTTACCAAGCTCCATTTTTGCGAGAAAGGAGTGAAAACATCGGCCAAAGTATATCAATCGACCGTCTTGGAACCCATTGTGAAGTCTCTCAACCAATCAATATTCAATAACAAGCCATGGACTTTCCAGCAAGACTCTGCTCCAGCTCACAAAGCAAAAACGACTCAGCTGTGGCTCAAAAACAACGTTCCGAACTTCATATCAACGGATGATTGGCCAGCTGGTATCCAGATCTCAGCCCGTTGGATTACAAGTTTTGGTCGGTATAAGAGGGCATGGCTTGCTCTACTGGACACTCAAATATTGAGTCGTTGAAGCGAGCCTTTGTCCGTGCAGTGGACAATTTCCCCATGCATGAAGTGCGTTTCACAATCGATGAGTGGCCACATCGTCTTAAGTCGTGCTGGAAGGCAAATGGAAGTCATTTTGATTAAGTTGTTCTAAGATTTGTATCCATTGAATAACCCAATAAAAACAAAACCGAAAATTGTTAAAAATTAATTCGATTTCATTTGGCGCTGATTTTTCTGTGTACCAGTATTTATGACTTGACTTTTAAGCAGCAATAAAATTGATAACGCATTAGTCACAGAAACATGGTTGACTTCAGATACTCATATTTCCATGTCGGTTTACAAGTCGTCTCCATATGTTAAAATTTATAATTATTCAGGAGAAAAAATTTTGAACTTTTTTTTTATATATTTTCTTAATTTTTCGACACGTTTGTTAATACTTTTAAAAAGATTACTTTCTAAATTTCAAGTTTAGGTTTATTACAATAGAATAGATTGAAGATTTCTCACTTTAAATTGTGTTTAATGTTTGATATGTTTATAATGTAGTTACCTTTTAGTGTCACTATGGCTACGATGTGTTATCGAGCAGATAGAATCGACCGAAGAGGTGGAGGCGTCGCTATTCTGATAAGATCAATTGAACGTGAGCTTTTTTCGATAGTTAAAATCAGAATGTTGAAAGTATTGGAGTTGAAGGGAAGCTGAGAAACCAGAAAGCTATTAAAATTTATTGCTTATACTTTCCTGGATAAATTACAGGAAATATTACGCCCTACGAAAAGCGAAAATTGTTAATTGTTAGATAATTGTTACGGACTTAAGTGTTTTTAATATAAACGGTGCATTTTTAATTTGAGGCGATCTTAATTGTAAACACAGAGATTGGAGTTGCATTAGAGCAAATTCATGGGGAAATGTTTTGTCCAATATTTCTTGTATGTGGCCGTTTTCTGAGCTTAGTTTCGATCAAAACCCTGTTAAAGTGCAATATTTTCAGAATTTTAATACGAATTGGAAAAGTTTTCAAAGAGATTTAAAAACAAAACTCCAAAATCTATCTACAAGTCTCGAAACTATCGCGTGTAAAGCAGAAGTTTACTTAGTGTCTTAGCAAAATTTGTGAATAAATTTTAGTGGAAAAAATTGTATATATTATTAATGAACGAAAAATATATCGCATTTGTAATAGCATACGAGAAAATCGTTCAGAGGATAAATCAACTGGTATGATATTGCTTGATATTGAAAAAGCCTTTGACTCTGTTTGGCACAACGGCCTCTTGTATGAACTATTACATGCCAATTTTTCACCTTATCCCTGCAAGATCGTATAAAGTTTTTTGTCAGATCTTTATTTTATAGTCGTGTGTATGTTGGTAGCAGTGCCTCTGACATCATTGATTCTCCCGCTGGTGTACCTCAAGGTTCTATTATGGGCCCAATTGTGTATAACGTATATGCGTCTGATTTCACACTTCTAACAGAATGTGAAACTGCAATCTATGCTGACGACATCGCAATATTTTCCTTACATGAACTTGGTTTATGTATTGAGTCAAACCTATTAAATGCGATGAAAATATTGCTTAAATATTATTGTACAAAAAGTTGAAAATAAAGGTAAATCTCGAAAAGATGCAAGCGATCTTCTTTTCACGAAAACGAAAATCTTGCTTTCTTCCCGGCAACCATTTTACAATAAATGGATATTGAATTCCTTGGAAGCCCTTCGGAAGGTATCTAGGTATACACGTTGACTCAAAGCTAACGCTTAAGGAAAACAACACCCAAACACTCAAGAAAGTAGACATCGCTATTAAGGTATTATAACCTTTCATAAACCGGAATTCATTATTATCAATTGGTAACAAAACGATTATTCAAAAAGTAATTTTCCAAATAATTTTCTTGTATGCGTGTCAGGTCTGGGGTTGTTGTGCTCAATGTCATATTAAAAATTACAAGTGTCTCAAAACAAATTATTAAAAATTAAGCTTGATCTCCCATGGCATCACTCCACATTAGACCTATGTACTAAGCTAAGGCTCACGTTCAGCTGATTTCAGATGGAATACACAAACTTAATGAAGCATTTATGAGCAGATGCTACCTTTCTGATAATTACCATATCCGTCAATTAAATGTAATAGCTTAAAAGATTGCTTTTAACTTATATAAATGTCAACTTGTTCATATATTTATTTATCTATTTATTTATTTTTTTATTTATTTACTTTTTTTATCAATTAATTAATTAATTTTTTAATTTATTTAATTATTTATTTATTTATTTATTGATTAATTATTTGTAAACGTTAAATAAAAATGGCAAAAATATCAACATGTCTTCTTTTTAAGATCCCTGTAAATAGTTATAAAATGTTGAAATGTTTAAGTGATATCGATTATACCTAAAGTATACCGTACATCTAAAGCCGTTTTTAAATAATCATTGGACTTACGGAAATATAATCCTGTTTTATCGTAGAGAATTTTTGTGTACAGAGAACATGACCTACATTGAATAAGTGTATGTAATACGAGTATAGAAATGAATTTTCTGTTCATATTTAATATATACGAGTACACCAAAATGATAAAAAGTTGCAACCCTAATGTTCTCTTAATTATAAAACTTAAAAAAAAGCAATTTTTCTAAATTGCTATCTGAAAAACCTCCGCGTCTTCCATTCCAGCGAATGAAAATAAACGTTCAACTGCAGCAAAAGAGGGCAAATGATAATAAATAACAATATTTTGTGTGTATTGCTTTTAACGTTGGGTATCTATTTAACATATCAATCGACGTTGATGGATTTGCAAAAGTACCAAAATAATCATTTTCGGCCAAGGACTCCAATTTTGTGTTTGCAGAAGGACTAGAAATCATTTGATATTGTTCCTGATCGCCTGAAATAATAATAAATTTGTTTTTCCATGTACATGGAATTCTAACGCAAAATCAAATAAAAAAATCATTAAATTATGACTCTCACTGTTTGTGATATGTATGTGACATCACGGTTTCCTGTTTTTTTTTTTTTTGCCCAGATCAAAGTTTGTCTGAATTGCGTTCCGTACGATTGAGCTTATTTCTGCAATCTTTTCGTCGTTGAATAATGGATTTAGTGTTAAAATCCACCTCAGTTTGACGGAGAGGCAGCGGACAGAGGCAACTATAGCATCACTTGCTTTCCTAGTGAAGTTAAATAGTCCTCAAATCTGTTTACTAAAAATTCATCCAACATCGATAATATTTTTAGCTCTGCAAAGTCTAATTTTCCGAAACTTTGACCTAATCGTAGCTAGTGTTGGAAGAAGATACCCATAGAACATTCCATTTTGATGCTGCAGAAAGTCTAAAGCCTTTAATATTATGCTTAAGGTTTAAATTTAGTCTGCTAAGTATTCAAAGTTCGCATCAGTTGGTATCTTTAGCTCCTTACAAAGTTCGATGAGCTTACTTTAGTGTACTCTACTGTCGTTTATGAATTCGAATAGTGAACTCCAGCCAGAAGCGACTGGATATTTAAGCTGTAAACCAATAATAGAGATAGTTTTTTTTTGAGGACTTGGGTCTATTTACTTTGATCAAGTGATTAGAATATTTTCGCAATAAGTTTGAACAAAAAGTTGAGACTTTTGTTTATTAAAAAAGATCGTAGTTGAACATGAATTAAATCAAATATCATCCTCTGAAACTTTGAGGTAAGAGTGCGTCACAATAGATAGAAAAGACTTAAAAAAAATGATGCACTCTATGGTACCGAGTTTTTTACACTTTAATGTTTGGTGAAAATCGATGAATTTTGTTTTAAAATTTGATCAAAATTAGTAGAAGCAATAAGATTTAGGGTGTGTGAAGCACATTTAATGTGTTTTCAAAAAGTGAAACAATACACGAAATTGAACTTAAAATCTACACAATTTTTCTTTTGTTTTTGTTTGTTTTTTATATCACGGGATAGAGCATTAACATGGATCAAAATCTGTAATTTTGTGATAGATTTGATTGTAAGTCTCGATCAAGTGAACATTTTTCGCGTGAAATACAAACATTTCTTTGTTAATGATGCACCCTATAAAAGAGCGTAGTATTTGAAGACCTGTCGTCCTCTGGATATGCTAGCCTTATCTGTATACAACGGATCTCTATACAGATAAACCGCACTTCTCCGATGCTCGTGGTATCTCTAATAAAAAACAACCCACAAAAAAAACAACCAAACCCGAGATTATTGCTCGGGTGACTTCACTGACCATTGCGAGGTTCCTGCTATATCGAGCAAAGGTAAAACTGATGCAGGCCATGGTGCACCTTCTAAATCAAACGCAACGAGCCAAAATATAGCCCTCAAGGAGTGCGAAGATTATGATAAGTCATGATCCTACCACATTCTCCACCACTAGCAACACCATACATATTTGTGGCAGCCCATAGTCTTTCTGCGCAGCCGCGTCGGCGAGCCCTTTCCAAGCTGTTCTACATCAGACGCATTATTGCAACCCCCAGATGTCGACATCATTAAATATTGACTATTTACTGCTTCAAAAACGGAACAAACTTTTGCAAGCATCAGAGATCGTAAGATGAAACCCTGCAGGTTTCCAAAATGCTCAAAATTTAAAGTGATAAAACTTCCTTAGGGACTTCCTACATGACATCTCTGAAATCTTTCAGTGACTACATATAAGACGAAATAACAAATGCAGTATTCGATAAAAGCGATGCAGACTGCGGGTTTACCTCGGATTAAATTCCATTAATAGCTAGTAACAAGAAAGGTCTGAACGGGTGCATAGCTCGAGGTCCTAACTTAGGAGAATATCCCTAGCAGACCTAAATCGCGCATCATGATTCCAGCTGAATTCTCCTCCACAAAAGATATTCAAGTGTTCGTTAAGTTCAGTAACCCGACTCTTCCGACTCATAACTGGAAAATCGCGATCCTCGAGGAACTAAGGGCTCCTTTTAGTAATCAATTAAGTGATTGGTTCCGATTCGAGTCCAATACACCAATGGCTTCCAAATGAATGCTGATTAGCAAACTTCTCCCGAAATCTTGGAGTGTTGACACTGTTTCCCGAAATGAACAGGAACGATTCTAATCTTTCCGTAGTGACAAAGCCGATGAACTTCATTTCTGACACCGTGGAAAAAATAGAAACCTTCGGCGAATTAAAAATATATCATTTACGATTAGATAAAAAAAGATGAGCTTTTTGAGCGCACTTTCAGAATCGGAGGACTCGAGTTTCGAGTGACACCTTGTTATTGTTTCACTGATGCTACGGTTCTTCCGGATTAAACACCATCACTCTAGAAAGATCTCGGCC
Organism: Volucella inflata; assembly: GCA_928272305.1. NCBI lineage: Eukaryota > Metazoa > Arthropoda > Insecta > Diptera > Syrphidae > Volucella > Volucella inflata. The sequence continues at coordinate 8,734,136 of OV743721.1, read as the reverse complement.
GCATTCATTCAACATTATCCCAATCCTGGAACCATGGATTGCAAAAGGCGTAGTTCGTGAGCTTAGGACTATGCTCTATAAACGCTCTATAAAAAAGACAAAAGTAAGAGGAGAACTTGTATATTGGTTAAACGTTGCCACAATTTACTCTTATTTCCCAATCTCAGGCAACGGTTGGGTGGACGCCCTTCTAGCTCATTTTGCGGAATTGCCTCCAGTACCAGTGTCGAAGATGCTTGAATGATGGGAATGTTAACATTCATTTCAATTTTAGGAATAAAAATAAATTGCGCAGTGAAAAATCATGTGAATACGGCGAATGATTTAACACACACACTTGATTTCGAGCCAAAAATTGAAGAAGAATGAGTGACGTGTGGCTCGATGGATTATCGTACAACAGAGACCAACGTTGTCTTTCCCAAATCCTCTTGAAGAATGGTTTGAATAGTCTCTTTGTTGATGTTTAAGGCCTTTTCCCCCATTCTCAGTAAAACATTGCGGTCTTCTTCAACGAAATCACGTAATTTTTGACAGTTTTAGGCGTCCGACCTGAAATTGGCCTTCCCGTGTGTTTGTGACCCTTCAGCGTCTCTTTGCGGCCCAAAAAACGTTTATGCCACTCGAAAATAACTGGTTTACTCAAGCAATCATCACTTGTTAGATCAATCGAAATAATTCTAATACATTTTTACCATGTTTTGCGTGAAATTAAATGACCACTCTTTATTCCATGCTAAAATCTTAACATCAAATAAAAAGGTGTTCTGGAAAAATATCCCGGGATACTATTTGCCAAACTGCGTTTGTGTTCAAAGAGACGGTCATCAGAATAGGAACCAGTCAAACAAATTGGTCAAGTTGCAGGATGAAAACACTTATTTTTAATATTTTCCAGAATTTTGCCATCCTGTGTCAAAAAGACCTGAACTGCAAACTTTTTTTTTTGTTCTGAATTCCCTTTCAAATTTGAAACAATGCTAGAAATTAGAAAAAGAGTGTTTCCAGTTAGCCCTAGGATTACTCCGTTCTGGAAACAAAAATGAGCATCTGGTAGATAGTGTGTCTGGTATAATTTTGTATAAGGGTACATCATCCCCAAGAGTACGAGAACATTGCCGGTAGGCATATGTATCTTATGCCAACATAGAAGGCATGGGGGGGCCATCCTATTCGAGTATTTGTATATTAGAAGCACATACAAAACATATGTATAGTAAGTCTTTGTTAAATATACCAAAATCGATATCTTCCATCTCTCCACAGCATAAACTAAGACCAACGATTTTGTGGGCGATGCTATGTCAAGAGATCCTTAATATTCGCCTGTGACCAACGCAAATTCATAGACATCCAGCATAAGGTGCATCCGGTGACGTTTCCGCAAACATGTAGTTACGATACAATGGACTGGACAAGTAAAAGCACAATATGTAACGTCATGGAGTTTCAGAAAAGGATTTGAGTCATTGAACTGTACAGTAGTATCCTTTATCAATTAAAATTTTAAAGATGAAAAGTGCTGATACTTAATTTTTGGTGTTCGTTCCTATTTTGTACGTATCCTTACTCTGATTTAAGAATATCTAAGTTTAAAAAATATTCAATTCGACTTTGAAGTAGTAAAAACAAAAATTGTAATAATCTCAATAAAACAAAATTAGCTGCTTTTAATCTAGTTTGAACCTTGAATACTGAGATAACGTTTGCAATACAAAGGATCCATAGTTTACCTTCAATTTGTTTCTTACTAATTTGTAGTCCCATCTTTTAAACTATAGCCGGGTTATAAGGACAAATAATAACAGAGTCAGGTTTCTTAAGCTATGGATGACTATTTTATTATTAAAAAAAAAAACTCAATTGAAAAAAGAGCTCTATTCTAAAGTTGAAAATCATCCTGACAATATAAGTCTTAGAAATTACTATGAAATGTTGTGTAGTGAGCTAAAATCGGATACTGAGTGGAATAGTAAGGATGATTACTTTAGGAAAAGGCTAACAGATAATATCGGTAATGCTAAAGAAGAATGGGGGGGTTGTGACTGAACTATGAATGAATAAACAGATTTAAGAAAAATTAAGATATAACTTTGCAAGTTCCTAATTTATTTAATGTTTTTTTTTTTTATTTAAATTCCTTATATAATTCTACAAATGTAGAAAGCTTATCTTGTCAATGTGAATATACTTTAGAAGAGATGGGTCTTCAACCACAAATCGTTTTTTTTGCAGAATTTACAGCACTTGAAATCCACAAAATAATAATATCTCTGAACATGACTAATTCTTCTTCTTCAGACCGAATATCTAGCTCAATTCTGAATAAAAACCTTTGTGCTAAGCATTGTATCTTTCAAGAATACTTGAAAACAGCTATAGTGATTCCTCTCTATAAAAAGGGAGATACCATCGAATTAAACAATTATTATAATTTATTTCTATTGTGTGTTTCTAATGACAGTACATTTTTATTTTTATTTTTTTTAAGGAACTTAACACTTAAGTGGGTACCAATACACTTATAATGTCGGCATGTGTTAAGTTTTTTGGAAAATTGGACAGAGAGAGAAGAAAGATGTTTGGGCTCAGTAGTTATTTTGCTCCATGGGTGACATCCAAGCTTTAATGGGGAGACTAAATTGTTAGTGAGAACTGGCTTGTTGTTGTCAATACGTCAATACGGTCTTAGAAGTGGATGGTCTACGAAAAGTGCTCTGATTAAATATACTGAAGCCGTTCGTCAAACACCTGATAGGTCCATATCAGTGTGGCTTCAGTCGAGGAAAGTCCACCATCCACCAAATATTCACACTACGGCAGATCTTGGAGAAGACCCATGAGCTTCAGATCGATACACAACACCTATTCATCGATTTTAAGGTCGCGTATGACAGCATCTATAGAGACGAGCAATGTCCAGTTTTAGCATCCCTGCCAAACTGGTCCGTCTGTGCAGGATGACGATGGAGAATGTACGCTGCTCCATCAAGGTCGGTAAAGATCTCGCCGAGACCTTTGATGTCCAGAAAAGATTTAGACACGGCGATACGCTGTCATGCGATTTTTTCAACATCGTACTTGAAAGAATAGATAGTGCAAAACTCACGAGCAAACACAAGAGGGACTATCTTTCAAAAGTCCGTACAACTACTCGCATACGCCGACGATATTGACATAATCGGGAGAAAGCAGCGTGATGTCAGTGACGCTTTCGCGAGTGAGACGGAAGCGGCGAAAATGGGTCTAGCGGTCAATGAGGGCAAGACCAAGTATGTACTGTCAAGCAAAAAGGACCAACCAACACCGACGTCTCGGGCAGAACGTCACCCTCGACAGATATAACTTTGAGGTAGTTAAGGACTTTCTTTACCTATGCTTCGCTATAAGTACAGACAACGGAACCAGCGCTGAGATCAAATGAAGTATAACTCTTGCCAACCACTGCTTCTTTGGGCTAAAAAGGCAATTGAGTAGCAAAGCCCTCTCTCGGACAACAAAAGTCACCCTTTATAAGACTTTAATAATCCCAGTGCTGCTCTATGTCACAAAGGCATAGACATTATCAAAAATGGATGAGGGTGTTCTTGGTTGCTTCGAGAGCAAAATTTTTTAGGCAGTCATCGGTCCCGTCTGCTTTGACGGTGACTGGAGGAGGAGATACAACAATGAACTCTACTGACTGTACAGCGATATCGACCTAGCCAGAAGAGTGAAGATCCAAAGACTGAGATGGCTGGGTCATGTAGAGCGTATGGACACCAATGCTCCTGTCCGAAAAGTCTTCGAATCCGCTCCCGAGGAACAGCGCAGTAGAGGAAGGCCAAGACTCTGGTGGCGCACACAAGTGGAAGGGGACCTCAGCCAACTAAGCGCGCGAAACTGAAGGCAGCTAGCCAGGGATCAAGCTGGCTGGAGACGCTTGTTGACTTAAAGAAGAAAGAAGAAAGAAGTTTGTTAAAAATGTTAAAAATCAAAAACAGAATCAAAATTCTGTAGATTAACTGTATTTATATTCGTTTCCAATGTTCTAGTTCACTACGAATGTTCTACTACACTAAGCTACAGTATGGCTTATCCTGTTGGGATGGGTCTTATTTTAGTAATCTAAGACCCCTGTTAATAACATAAAAAAATGCAATAAGAATTATGTGTAAGGTCAACCGATTAGGACCCAGCATGGAATTATTTAAGACCATCGATGTTCTATCATCATTAAGGCTAAAAAGTTTTAAAAATATTTTCGAAAGTTTACGTGTCAAAAACAATAACTTCTCCATCATACCTACTGTCGAAAAATACACTTTCGTCAGTCTTTGCACCGCGACTGTTTATTTCGTTGCCTTTAATCCTTAGATACGAACGAATTACAACAGTTTTTTTTTGCATAGTATGAAAAAGTGGCTGTTCGCTTTTGACTGTTCTGCAATTGACTCATTTTTTAAGCCTCGAGTTAAATTTAATTCAGTTTGAATGCTTTATTCACTTTTCAGGTTTCTACTTATTTCTATATTTTTTTTGTAAATTCTAAGTAGCTCAATTTTATATATTGTCAATCGTATGACATATTTTGCTGGATGCGAAGCTAAAATTAAAAAAAGGCTTTAAAACGAAATTTAAAATTTTTAAAAAGTTGATAAATTACTGATTCGGAGGTTCGTCCTCGTATTTTCCTAATTACTTTAAATATGCGAGTTTGGCATGAAATCGACAAAGGTAAGTTCCTTAAGTGGGTATTTTCCTTCACTTATCGGTAATGGTCTAACTGAGCTATTTTATACAATAGTAAAAAAAACTGCGGAACAACCCTGCGCACTACTCACCCCACAAGTTCTCAATTTGAATCAAGTTGGGCCAATGCAAAAGTCAGATTCTTTTTGCCATCCAACTATGACATGGTCTTACGTAACTTGTCAATTGCACCGTTTTCTTGCTGAAAATGCCAATCTTGAGTTTTCCAATCCAACAGCACATTTTCGAATAAGTCGACAAGCTTTTCTGAGTTCAATCTTGGTTCCCGATTTGGCAAATTGGACTTCTGCCATAGTAACTAAATCCAGCCCAGATTATCACAGTACCATCACCGTACCATTTTTACAGTACCATTTTTTCTGGTATACTCTTGTTATTATTATCTCAAATCGTGCCAGAAATAATTAAAATCATCCAGTCAAAATTAAATGTTTGCCCATAAACAAACGTTTCTCTATTTAAGGGCCCACGACGTGTGTTCACATATATTTTTAATAAGTTAGATTACATCGATGTTAAATACAATTTTCTCCTAGTTTTACAACATTATCAATAAATGTTGGTGATCTACTTAATTTAATTGCAATTGTTCGTTTAAAGAACCTGCATCTTTACATGCTTGAATGATAGTAATCTATTCGCTTGTCAACGTTTTAATGCTCCCCATATTTTACACACAATAAAAATAAGTAAAAAAACCTTTAAAAAAACACATAAAATGACTCCAATTTTGGTTTAATTTCTTCGCATGCACAATAAGTTCGGACTGCGTTTATTTGTTATTATTATTATTATAATTTTATTAAGGTGTAAATAAATTACAAACTTAATAATTACTTAGACTAGTGCTAGCTGCCAGGGCTTTCAACTATGCGTTTATTTGTATTTCATTGAGTGTATTCAAAAATACATATGAATACAAAATAACTGGAAAAACCAAACTAGCCATAAGCAAATAAATAAATATTTAGATATAAACTACTGTGATCAAAAAATAAGGTGAAATTAATTTTAATTTTTGAAAACTTTATTTATTCTTCTAAATCTATTTTGTCGCCCTCAAAGTACTTCCTTCCCGATACAATACCCTTATGCCTATGGTTTTTCCAATCCTCGAAGCAATTTTTAAAGTCGGTTTCCAGGATAGCCTTCAAAGCGCGCAGCGATTCGTTTTTTATCTATTGAATTAAATTTTTGGCGAAGAACCAATGCATTGTGTGATGATGCAACATCAAAAGTTGTCTGCCCATAGTTCTGGTCTTTTCTATGAATAGCTTTACGTTAGCAACCCATAACGCCCAAATTACGAGTATATTCCTTGTTAACAATTTGGGCCGGCAAAAGGATTTTATAATGCACCGCACCACGATAATCGAAAAAAAACTTTGCAAACTTTTAACATGACCTTGACCATCTTCAATATTGATTCATGTCATAACCCCTAAATAGTCAGAAAGTTTTGTTTCGCAGATGCTTATGCGATGATATTTCTCAAAAACAAAAAATAGTGTTTTTCTAACCAAACGAGTTTTGACAGAGAACATCTTTCAAAAGATGGTTCTGAACTGAACCAAAAAAATGATCTCTAATTGTCAATTGACAATTTTTGAGCACTAATATTGATGGTCGTTCAGGGCGATATTTGTCTTCAGGATTTCTCTGCCTTCTGTAAATTAGTTGTACTACTAGTAAACATTTCCTTGTGACACAGCCTGGTCACTGAAGGCCTTCTGCTGCATTTGTAAAATTTCTGCAGTGGAAATTTCATTCCGCAACCAGCATTTAATGGAATTTATTTGCTCAACAAAATCAGAGATTGTAACCATCGCTAAAATCACTTTTTGTATTTCACAAAACACATGCATAACCACAGATTTTGACACAAATGTCAATGGAAGTACTATCAACCATTTTGTATTTGAACTCTTTACAAATGCCTTTTTAATATCGACTAAGATCTTTTCCACATTTATATCGGCCTCTTGAGAATACAGTAATGACTCGCTAATCCGAATCACCTTTAATCCGAATATCGCGCTAATCCGAAGGTCTATTTGTTCTCATTATGTACTCTACAATCCGAACCTACCCCGATTTTTGTACGCTGTAGTCTGAATTCCAACTAAAAAAAATACGAACGCATTGGTTTTACCAGTAGTGCTAGTTTTTACCGTAATTTTGTTCAGCCATTACTCGTTATTCGCATTCTGTGGCTTCTGGCGACCACAATTCTAAATGCATAAGTTAACACCACCTAAATAAATAATAATTATCCATGGTCGGTAAACCAAAGACCGATGTCCGGCCGTCAGAGCACCAACGATCATCACTATCTGTAAGATAAGAGATATATCGTCTTCGGAAATGGACCGCAATAAACAAGGGACCGTCGTCATCTGCAACGCCGCTTATCACACAGTGTAGGCAACTAGGGATAGTTGAAGAAGGCAGTTCTAAGTTGTACGTCGTTGTGAACATATCGACATTATTTTTCGAAAATAAAATTTTTTAAAATAAAAATCTTATCCGCTTTATGAACTCATACACACATTCTAAGTATTCATTGTTGCTTCCCTGCATGCATTAGCTTTGGTTCTTTCCGTCTAAACACGTGCTAAAGGTCTGGGTTCGATTCGTGGCTGGGTCACCAACAATTTTTCAAATCGCCATCACCCTTTCGGCGTGCAATGGCAAACTCCCTAAAGTAAAATTGACTACGAAAAGCTTCTAAGGAGTGCCGTTCGGACTCGGCGATAAACCGTAGGCCCCGCTCAGATGTGACAAAAATGACAACATGAGCAACACAAATGAGTATCAAGAAGCTAGGCCGTGGCCCATAACGGGCTGCTAGCGTCACAATGTTTTTTTTTTGTTTGTCATCAAGTGGTGGACAAATTTTAAAAATAGAAACACATCTGTGCGGAATACCCAGAAATGGAGAAGAGGTTACACGAATGGTTTCTAAGGCAAAGAGAAAAAAATGCTACTGTGTCTGAAGACCTGTTGAAAATGAAGTCCAAAACAATTTTGAAAGACGTTTATGGTGAAAAACTTTCTTTCAATGCAACCAAAGGATGGACTGCAAAATTCAGAAAACGTTTTGGTATTCAAAATCTTAAAATTTGCGGAGAAAAACTTTCTGCTAATTTAGAAGCCGCAACCGAATTTCGGAACAAGTACTCCCACAAAGTAAGGGAGTTAGACTGTGCCAAATTTACAATGCTGATGAGAGCGGCCTATATTGAAAGCTTTTGCCAGAGAGAACACTTGTAAGCTCCACGAAAAAAAAAAAATTTCTCCTGGACGAAAAACCAGCAAAGAGCGTTTCACTTTCCTGGCATGCACAAATTCAACAGGGCACGCATCGGCTTAAAATGTTAAAATGACATCCACGAACAACCACATGAAGTGGTTTTTTAACTCATTCGTGCCCGGTAAGAAAGTTTATGCATTCTAATGGGCTGCCCGCAAAAGCATTGCTATTATTGGATAACGCGCCATGCCACCCACCAGCAAATGATCTTAAAACTGAAGACAGCAACATTCTTCTTACCACCGCACTGCGTGTCACTGATCCAACCCATGGATCAGAATATCATAAGAATAACAAAGCTGAACTACAAAAAAAGTTGATTATCGCACGTGAATGCTGAAATAACCACTGTTTCGAAAAGCATGACGCTAAAGGACGCAGTTTTCTTCTTGGCTAGTGCTTGGGAAGGGCTTTCGCAGGAAATGATGAAAAACTGTTGGAAAGTTTTGTTATCCTTCACTGAAGCAGATGAATGGGATCTTGAAGACCATATTCCACTAGCTAGACTAATGGACCAAGCAAATTGTTTCCCAACTTCTGACATAGCAAATTTTGCGGAAACTTTCAAAGGAATATCAGGAATTTAACTGACTGATAATGAAATTATCGACTGGATGAAGGACAACAATATTCAGGAGAGCACACAGCCAGGTCAGATAGCGAAGAAGAAGAGCCAATACATTAGCAACAGGAGAAGGTTAAGCATGAAGATGCAATAACAGCGTTGGCTGTTTCTACGAAATGGGCATTGGAGAAGGAAGCGTCTGCTTCTGATATATGAGTCTTGCAAAACCTCAAAGAAAAGGTCTTGATGGCAATGCACGGGAAAAGAAAAAAACCAAACGCTTATTACTGATTTTGCGTTTCAAACTGTATGAGCTGTGTGAACACAATTGAATATGTATATGAATTTATGTGTCTGGTTTAATTTTGTATAGGGGTACATCATCCCCAAGAGTACGAAAACATTGCTGGTAGGCATATGCATCTTATGCCAACATAGAAGGCATGGGGGGCCATCCTATAAGAGTATTTGTATATTAGAAGCATTTACAAAACATATGTATAGTAAGTCTATGTTAAATATACCAAAATCGATATCTTCCATCTTCCCAAAGCATAAACTAAGAACAAAGATTTTGTGGGCGATGCTTTGTCAAGTAATCCTTAATATTTCCCTGTGACCAAAGCAAATTCATAGACATATACCTTATGCTATATCCAGTGACGTTTCCGCAAACATGTGGTTACGAGACAATGGACTGGACAAACAAAAGCACAATATGTAACATCATGGAGCTTCAGAAAAGGATTTGAGTCATTGAACTGTACAATATTGTCCTTTTACAGTAAAGTTAGAACAAAAGAGAAAATTTAGTTATACGTGCAAATTTATTGGGATAAAATGGCTAAACTGCCATGGAAGTCAGTTCATCGACAAATTTCAAATGGAAAATGTCAACGACAAATAGCTATCGAGAAAAAATAATTATATATATTATAGATCAAAGTAAGTTAAATTCTTCATAACCAAACGGTTCCTTTTGCAATTGATCATCATATTTGAAAAATTTTGTAAGAGAATACTTCATAGAACCTTGACATGATGATTTAAAAGACCAAAAAGTGTTTTGCGTAATTGACAGGACAGGGCAGTAACCTTAACGCTCTTTGAAAACATAATTTTTAAATCTGTAAACTGGGACAGCTAACCCAATCCAAAACTAACTGAGCTGAAATTCCAAGCTTAGCTACTTTGCTTTAATGCTTTGGGTCTTTATCTTATTGGAAAATGTGACTTCCCAAAGACATTTAAGAAAAAGAAGAAACTAATAATAATAGAATAAGAAGAAGCTACATTTCTCTTGCAGTTTTTCTAGTAAATTAATAGTTAACTCCATTAAAATTTTAAGGATGAAAAGTGCTGATACTTAATTTTTGGTGTTCGTTACTATTTTGTATGTATCCTTACTCTGATTTAAGAATATCTGATCACAGTTTAAAAAATATTCAATTCGACTTTGAAGTAGTTAAAACAAAAATTGTAATAATTTTAATAAAACAAAATTAGCTGCTTTTAATCTAGTTTGAACCTTGAATACTGAGATAACGTTTGCTTACTAATTTGTAGTCTCATCTTTGAAACTATAGCCGGGTTATAAGGACAAATAATAACAAATTCAGGTTTCTTAAGCTATGGATGACTATTTTATCATTAAAAAAAAACTCAATTGAAAAAAGAGCTCTATTCTAAAGTTGAAAATCATCCTGACAATATAAGTCTTAGAAATTACTATGAAATGTTGTGTAGTGAGCTAAAATCGGACACTGAGTGGAATAGTAAGGATGATTACTTTAGGAAAAGGCTAACAGGTAATGCTAAAGAAGAATTGGGGGTTGTGAATGAACTATGAATGAATAAACAGATTTAAGAAAAATTAAGAAATAACTTTGCAAGTTCCTAATTTATTTAATGTTTTTTTTTTTTATTTAAATTCCTTATATAATTCTACAAATGTAGAAAGCTTATCTTGTCAATGTGAATATACTTTAGAAGAGATGGGTCTTCAACCACAAAGCGTTTTCTTTGCAGAATTTACAGCACTTGAAGTCCGCAAAATAATAATATCTCTGAACATGACTAATTCTTCTTCTTCAGACCGAATATCTTGCTCAATTCTGAATAAAAATCTTTGTGCTAAGCAGGGTATCTTTCCAGAATACTTGAAAACAGCTATAGTGATTCCTCTCTATAAAAAGGGAGATACCATAAAAGTTAACAATTATCATCCTTTTTTTCTATTGTCTGTTTCTAATGACAGTAAATTTTTATATTTTTTTTTTTAAGGAACTTAACACTCAAGTGGATACCAATACACTTATAATGCCAGAATGTGTTAAGTTTTTTTTGGAAAATTCGACAGAGAGAGGAGAAGGATGTTTGGGCTCAGTGGTTATTTTGCTCCATGGGTACACCATTAACTGAACGTATTCCAAAAACTACAGCGCCTGGAAATCTGCATTTCGCTTACATAAAGAAACCAAACTGAACCGTTTTTGCACCAGATAGTCACCTGAGATGGAAAGTAGATACTGTAGGATAATTGTAAAAGATCTATGCAGTGGTTGGATGCAGATGAAAAACCAAAACACACCAACCACGATCTTCACCCAAAAAAGGTTATGGTAACGATTTAGTGAACATCGAAAGGACCAATCCACTTTAAATTTCTTCAAACAGGAGAAACGATAAGTGCTGTCAAATATTGTGACATATTGCATGCCAAATCGGTTGAAAAGTAGCCTGTGTAGGTCAATAGGCACGGTCCGAATGGTGCAAAAACTGTTACAGTTGGGATATGAAATTCTCTCGCATCCACCTGATATTTCCCCGACGGATATCCATCTTTTCCGCAAACTGGATTCATTTTGCAGGCAGAAGGTCTTCCAGAACCGAGCAGAGGATATGACCTTTGAAGATTCCATTGCCTCAAAAAGTCAGCACTTCTACGAAAAAGGAATATTTGACCTGGTATCACATTGTAAGAATGTCATAGATGCCACCGGATCCTATTTTGATTGAATAAAAATGTATGGAAAAATAGTATGGGCTTTTAAATTTGTACTATAAAATCGGACATGTGGTACAACCCAATACATAACAGTCTACACCGTATATTTTTTTTTTTTTTTATAAAATTCGTGTAGTAGTTTTACAAAGAAATTTAAATTCCTCGCATCTTTTCTTTGTTGACGATATTAAGCACTGGAACTCTGCAAACTTCAAATATGCAATCGTAGAATATTTTTCCAACATTGATTAATTTCTTCGCTCCCCCTTTCATCCGTTGCTTGCTTCATTGCCTACTTACATACATAAATAATGTTAAAATGTTCAAGTTGTGCTATGTACCATAAGAGATTATTTTTTAATAATTAAATAAATGACTTAAGCGATACAACTGATTACACGATTATTGAGTGTGCAATAAATCGATTGTGGGTTGGCTTGTGTGAGTCGTAGTCCCATCTTGCTGATTCCAAAGCTCGCTCGAGTCCGAACCCACAATTTCTGACAATAAAAAGTAGACTATTATGCCAATTCTCAAGAACTTTCTTTTAGTGCATTATTTCGACCCACATTTTTTTTCAAAAATTCGCAAGACAGCATCTACTTCGAAAGTAAAGGATTCAAAATTACAATTTAAAAAATAGTTAAGACCGTGAATATCCACAGCTCTTCGAAAACCGGTGAACTTGGTGTTCTTTAATGTGCAGTTTTAAGCCCAATTTATTTCTCGATGTAAATTGTTTTTTTATTTTATCTGGCTTTCAAAGTTGAAAAGACAGCGTTTGCCTGTGATGTCGCCCTTTCATACTTTGGCTTTCGGAAGAAAATTGCCTCATTGCGAATTCATGATATTCAATACGAAGAATATAATTTTTAATGTGGATTGCCGATAGCTTCTCACTTTTCAAGTTGTACACGCTTTCGTTTATTTATTTTTGATGATTATCGTGTTGCAGTGCATATTTGTATCGACAATTTAAACACTTAGGAGTTGTTAAAGATTTTAAACTCGCAGACATTATTCTCTCTGACATGAGATCCTTTATCACTCATTGGATAATGTAATCAAACCAAAAGAAAGAAGTGCTACGACTTTAGTTCTGCAAGACTGAATCCACAATGGAAACCGGAAAAGTTTGAAAACTGAGGCAAAATATACTACAATAGGTGCGCTTTAAGATAAATGCTATCCGCAGTGATATCCATTTAATACAGAAGCAACAACTAATTGCCGATAGCATCACCTCTACTGACGACAGTATCCCCAGCAGAATACAACTGCAGACAGACTTTCAATCGTTTCTATCGTAAAAGTTGCCATACCAGTGCTTTCAATCGCGCAACATGAGGTTGTTCCTTGAGTAATGCTTTTGGAAATGAAGTAAATGAAATAGTTTCAATTATTGTTTATACAATATTTTAAGTATTATTCGATGTAAATTTAGTCAAACGTTTTTAAAGATTTACTTTACGAACAAATTCACCCTAATGAATTTAAAAACCAAAGTTGAAACACAAAACCAGGCTACTGTGGTAACTTCACTGCCGATAATACTCTAAAAAAAAACATCCCTACACGCCCAGATGGTATATCTTCCCTTCTTCTGAAGAAGTGTTCTTCCACTTCGAAAGCTTATTTATCAATACTAGTCTTTACAAATCTTTCCGAGCAGATGGAAAAAATCATTTGTCCAGTCTGCTCCTAAAAAAGTTGAAAATCGCATTTACTAGTAGTATTTAAATGAGCACACCCATTTTGTTAGCAACGGCTGTACTGGTCGCCTTTCACTCGTTGTTCAACTATCGACTAAGTAAGTTATCAATAAAATATATAGACTATAAAGGCTGTGTTTTCTCTTTGTCTGCATTGAAAGTTCTAACAGAGTTTCCTTTATTCTTATCCTACAAACCCATTGGTCTTACTTCCTTTTTACCCACGCCCTGGTAACGCTGATAAGCCGTCAACTCTTGAAATATCTCGAAACGCAGTACAGTTTTGTCCAAAGCAATATAATTGAATTTGATATTTCACAAAATTTGTTATCGGGCTCTCGATTGAGGACTCTCCTCTTTATATTGGAACCTTCTGGGACGTTCAATTTAAGTTGTCGTGTGTGGTTTCGAGCCTGATATCTAGGGCTTCGTTCTCTTTTAAATTGATATTATTGATCTCTTGTCTATTACTTCTTTGCAGATGACAGTTTTAAGAATGCGAAAGGCAGCGTATGCTAAGCTCATTAATTTCCAGTATTATCAGTTATATTGATAACCAATTGGGAAACTATCAACAGAGTGTCCCACCGAAATTGCCAGTTGCATTTCGCCTGTTCAAACCTCACTAGTAATGCTTATCATTTCACCCTCAAGCCCACTTTCGGACGTACTCTGAAATATCATATCCTAATGCGTGTACCTCGCTAATGGAACTAATAGAACCCTAGTTCTTAATATTCTAATCATTATAACTTTTAAACATTCAAAACCAAAGTACATCGACACTTCTCTTTCCTCCCAAGCACGAAAAATTACATAAAAAGAGCCAAAGTGACGGCGGCCACTTAAGTGATATCATTTTGGAAACGTAGTGGAAAAATTCACATTTAAATAAAGAAAAATTCCAAAGATACGAGTACGAGTAAAGCCTATGAAAATAGGGTAATACATTATGGCCCACCTTCTATATACAATGTTATTATTAAAATGAAATCTACGAAATGTGGCCCTGTCAATGAGTACATTAGCTCATTGTATCTATATTGAGGTGCCTGCTTTGTTCTGCCTATTGTGCCTGCAATGGATGCCTATTACGCAGCTGTCTCTGAGTTTCAATACAGCTTTTTTCTTTAATGATGGTCCTTTATCCAAATATTGAACAGATAACTGCCAGCAAAGTCCTCCATACTGTTGGAGTTGATTTTATCACTTCGGCTTACACTTTTGTACCTATCGTTACTAAGCACCACTCGGGATATTCTTCGTCATTCTTTTTAACTAATAGTTAATGGAGAGATTTGTATGATATCAGACTTTTGATAATTATTTCTAGTATCATTTTATCGATGATATCCGCCTCATGCTTACACCATCTTTTCTGTGGTAACAAGAATGACATCATTTAATTAGATACCACCTGCTGGCGTTGTTCGAGTAATTGTGCATTTCAGTGGGGTTGTGGAGCCGTTTTAAGGACATTAAAAGCAACAATCAATCTATATCTTTTATACAAGTATAGCCCAAACATTCAAGCCATTTTTATTCTTCTTCTCCGGATGTGTTGTTATCATCTGAAAATCAAAACACTACCATTGCATGAGTTTATTGGTTGTCTCGTTAAAGGACGGAATTTGTAAGTTTGTATACGTTTGCATTACTTATTCACAAATTATATACAACACCATCCTTTCCTTTAAAAGGAATCAATATCGGAAGTGAATGATTTGGCATTGATGGGGAAGAAATAATGGGGAATATTTATGGGAATTTCAAAGTGCATTTCTAAGAAGAATTAATAGTAAGTTGAAATATTGAAGATACGAGTATATACTAGAAAATTTTTTTTTATAAACCAAAGATGAACAATCTGATGCTGTACATCGTTTCAGTAATCCTTGTTTCATTCTTTTTATTATAGATAGATACTTTTCGATTTCACATATGCTTTCAAATGAGCTACTCATTTCCATCTAAAAATTCTTCATAGTATAGTACATTGGAATTGGGATTGCGTATATATCCGCTTGGAAGATAAACCCAAGTTTTGCTTATCAGGATAAGGATTCAACATGTCAAGAAGGACATCATCACTGCTTCTTACATCGATTTTAAATGGATCAACGCATACTCAAATGCATACTTTTTCTGGCTCATGAAACATGAATCGGTTTCATATTTTCGCAGTAAAAGAAATCCAATGTAATTGCATCGGACGGACATGGCTTGTAAAACTCTTGTGCCTGTTATACCGAACAGTTTCTTATTTTAAACGAATGATGCCTTTGAGACTCAGGTTACGCACGCAAGTTGAATGGGACCTTAGTCCACTAAGAGTGCGAAACTGGAGCGAAAGACCGTGATGGTCGGAGACGCTTGTAGACTGAGGCTCAAGTACACCCCGGACTGTAGCGCACCTAAAAAACAATCTCCATCACCGATGGAACTCCAAAAATTGTGCTTCGACATCTCCCAATAAGAGCGCTGGACATATACTCGTTCACTACACTCTAATGCTCTCATCTAGGCGGTTATTCATTCCATTAACACTTATTGATCGCCCGTGTTGCGACCGGGGTTTAGCAAAGACTTCAATATTACAAAGCTTAGCAGAGGCCAATGAATAGATGGTATTGAGACTATAGCAGCGCTTCGATCAAGCTCAAAAAAAGCTCTCCATGTGTCACTCCATGTACTGCCCATGAACATACACGTTGTTTCAAACTCAGAGAATTTGGATTCTGGTCCTTGAACCCTTAAGGTCATAGTTAATCTCTTGATCTGTCTTGATCTAGCTCTAAGAGTAGACGACTTCACAGTACCTTAACTTAGCTTTAAAAATCATTTCTAAATCCTCATTCCAAAAACGGCAAAATGCAGCGGCGTTGGAATAGATTATTTCTTAGCGGAACTAAAAGTTTCCATATTGTACCGCCACAAAGGCTCATCAAGTGTCTTCCAGGGGGGTAGGTACCAGCGATTAAAGCCTTTCAGTGTACTTAGCCTCAGCTCCATTGCCACAAGCAACATAGGAATCTTTATTAACAGCCAGACTGACTTAAAGCGTTCCTCTTACTAACTTCGTCTTCTAAACTAGTTAAACAGTGTGAGAAAGTTATTACGTAGGTTAATGCTCGGTTAATATCACTCTCTTCGGGATTTACGGTCACAGCAACATAAAGGGAATGAGAGAGCCGACGCGCTTTCAAATGTGGCTCAACCTTAAATGTTTAACTTGCGGAAACAGTCTGCTCTTCGTGGGGACTTGTCAATGGTAAAGTTTTCCAATACATTCTCTCTATTGTCAACTCTAGGTGGAATGTCTAGAAACCTATACTATATTAAGAGAGATCTGGCTCACCTACAATGAAAACAAGACGATTAATTTAATCAACAGAACACGCACCGACATAGCAAAGATTACAACAATTATTACAAGTCACCGTCCACTTGGCTCACACATTGCTAAGTTAAGCATTTTTTGTAGTCCCCACTGCCGTACCTGTAACAACTCACATGAAAATTAAATTCCATTTCTCTGTAACTGCAAGGCACTATATAAAGATTTTTGACATAAAATTAGCCATCATTATTCATTTTCTGAACTCTATGCTCTACGCAAAACTCTTCAAAATCGAGGTTATATGAATTGCGTACCGCGCTCTTCATGTAAGAAGCACAACCTTAACAAATAACCACTTCTACCTACCTACCTACCATATGGATGGAGCTATGTAAGTCCACAAAAATACGTCGACATGGCTACATACACCAAAGAAGTGTAAAAAGTACGTTGCTTTTTAATGTCGAATAAGATTTAAATTTGAAGCCACATGTCAATGAGTTCGGAATAATTTCTCTTCTTTCCGCCAATGGTACTGTCACTTAACACTCATTCATTAGGACAAGGCACTAAGACCGAATATCTTCTGCCATCGATTTAGAAGGAGTCATCGAGTATGCGTGGGGTGGATTAAATGTCGCGGAAACTCAGGAGCATTTTTTATGACAGAAAAATGTCAGGCAGTGCTTCTGAACAATCGTTTGTCAAGCTTTGTAGGTAACATACACATCGCAATGTTGAATAAAGTACGAAAAGTATAAACTAAGTCTGTCAGTGAGAAGGATGAAAATGTTGCGCGTATCCGTTGACACGAAACCGATGGTACAGAAATTTCAAGCTGAGCCAATCACCCAATGTTCAACGAAGGTCGTCAAAAAAACCAGTTCAAAAAGCAATAGAGGCTGAAGTTCCGACCCAGTTTCAAAGAAGTGGCCGATAGAAAATAAATTCAATCACTCAAATGAGAAAACATCAACAGACTCTTGGCCACACTAATGAGGTGATCCAAAATAGAGTGGCCTGATTTAAAGTTCTGCAAGTGTAGGCAACCAAAAACTTTATTGTATAACTTCACTTTGGAGACAAATAAAGCCTCTAAGGCGAGACGTCCCTGAATCAAAATATAAAAAGAAGTCTTCATGAAGTTCTTACATGATTATATCGCACATACGAGTACGATACTTGATTTCCAAAGTGGATTGAGGAATAACACTACGCGCTTGAAGGCCAATTAAATAAAATAGTATACGAGCAAAATACGTATACAGCAGCAAATAAAACGAGAAAATGTTTCTTATTACGAGTATAAGACAAATAGGATTTGATAAATATGCAAAGCAAAGCGATGGTAATGGGTCTGCTGACTAAATTTGGAACAAAAGGGACTTGATTCTGGATCAATCAAACAAATTCGAAACTAAAAAAAACCTTCAAAGAGTGGATAGTGGATCGTTACAGTCGTTTTGCCAACAAAAGACTCTCGCTATTACGGTGAATAGTGACATACTACAAGACAAGCCGAAGAGTTTGGTCAAAAATTAACGAATCAGCGATGCAATCGTAGTAAATCGCGGTTGCAGCAGTTGACAAGGGAAACTTTCGGGATGGGAAAATTCAAGGATGAGGAGATTCAGAAGAAGCTGGCTTACATCCTGTCGATATTTAACCGTTACTGAAGCAATAAGGATGACACAAAGTTTTCTCCTTCAAAATAGGCTTAATTTGAAGTGGTACATATTTTTCAATGAGCAATCCAGTCTCCCATACATTTTTTATAAGCATTTTCCGGGATCGACGTAAATACTCTCAGCGAATTTTCTTTTATGTCGAATCAAGACTCAAAACGGTGGAAAGTAATTATCTGAGTTTCGAAAATAGGAAAAAGTCTCAGAGTACTATAATATATCTGAAAAGCACGGTATTTGCTCGATCGTATTAGTACTAGTCGCTATCAAGGTTGGACTTATGATTGCAAAATCCAAAAACGTTGTTCTGCCACATTTCCCCTCTTTATCGGCTTAAACTCCTCGTTATACTTTTCATAACGCCTTAATAACTGTTTCAAACTAAAGTATCAAATTTCGAGAACTTTCCGATCTGTTCATCAGTAGCTGTCGTTGCATGGGAGCTTCAAGAATATAGAACAATTGACGCATTTTGCGCTTAAAATATACAGAAACTCAGTTTTATATTTTTGCTTGAACAATGTTGGGATATATTGCAAAAGTACCTATAAAATGGATTCTATGTTGCCGAAACAGCGTGAATTTTGAAGAGCAATCTCGGTCGAAATATACACCAACTGTAGCTGAAAGTTTCTGAGACTGGTTCGTTGAATGATAACTGAATTTGCTCCTGAGTTCGCTCTGCGCCCTTAACAAAGATTATTGTAGCTGCTATTGAAAGTGTGCCCCTTAACCCGAGAACCGTAACGCGCCAAAGACCTCAGCAACTGAACATTAGTCGTACTAGCCTGAAAAGAATTTTGCATACAGATCTCGGATTATTCACTATCAAGTCCAACTGACTCAGAAATTAGCAAAATAGCCACCCGCTTCGTTAGCACTTCTCTACATGGGCTCTAGAGCAGCGCGAGATTGACAATTATTTTACTCAAAAAATCATATTTTCACGTTAAAGGTATTCCCATCTCGGCGGCTACGTAAACAAGCAAAATTGCCTAATTAGGGGCTTGGATACGTCTCATACAAGCCAAACAAAAAATTAATTTATTGCACACAAAATTCAATAATCGTGATTAAACGTTTTGAAGGAATTAGTAAGCTGCGTCAGATCTAGCAATTGACGCCGTTGGACGTTTTCTTTTTGGGTGCAGTTTAACCCTTCGTTAGTGTGGTGGGGTATAACATACCCCAGAGCTACTTATTTTTTCTCTTGAATCATTTCCAATTAAACGTACCCATTGTTGTTGCTAATAGCTTTTCGAAAGTAAATTCTTAAAAAAATGTTCTTATTTTGCACATCGTGTTAGTAATTAGTTGATCGTAAAAACTCGTGAAAGTCAGTTGAGATGTAACATAGCCCAGCACACTAATATCGTAACTTTAAGTGTAGAATTTTTTTTAAGTAAGTCAAAAAAAATCTAAGTTTTATGCGTTATTTATTATTTTATTTATTTAATTTAAGAAAACAGGTATATGAAAGAGAACAAGCACACTTGAACCGTCTTTTGAAAGAGTTTGGAGGAAGCTCAGACGAAGTGTCATTTGTAGGTTCCTTGTCAGAAAATGAAGAAGTTCAGGAACTATATGAAACAGGCGAAGAAGATGATCAGGATGATGTTGAACCGGATGGTGACAGTAACATGTTTTATTTTGATAAAAATATGTCGAAATGGTTCAAGAGTTCAGCCAACAGAAATGTTAGAACTCGTACAGAAGATACATATAATTATTCATTTACCTGGTGTAAAAGGCATGGCAAAGGAAAAAAATACGCCACTAGATTGCTGGCTTCTTTTTATAATGAAAGACATGCTTGGTAACATTGTATCTTATACAAACGTTAAATCAACAAATATTGCCAGCAAATATGATGCGAATCTTCAATATTAAGTGAAACAAGTAGACAAGAAAGAAATAAAAGCTGTCTAAAGCTTACTTTATTTAGCTGGATTATACAAATCGAATAGACAGAATCTATCATACCTTTGGAGTACGGATGGCACTGTCATTGCAAAGATTTTATACTTTGATACAATCTCTCCGATGTGATATTGAAGAAAGCAGAGCACAACGCTACAATTGTAAAGCACATTATTCTCCCAGTGAGTAACTTACAATTGATGGACAATTGGAGGTCGCGTATCATTTCGACAGTTTATGCCAAATAAACAGAATAATTATGGTCTGAAGGTATTTGCTCTTGTAGGCGCGAAAATATTTTATTATGTGAACATGGAAGAATACGTTGGGATGCAACCAGAGGGTCCTTTAAGACAGAGTAATAATCCGCAAGATATAGTTACGCGTTTGATAACACCAGTTTCTGGAACCAAGCGAAACATTTCCTTCGACAATTGGTTCACAAGTTATCCTCTAATGACTAATCTTTTAAAAACGCATCATCTAACCTCAGTTCGAACGGGGCGAAAAAACAAAAGAGACATACCGTCAGCTCTACTTAATATTAGAGCAAGAGAGCCGTGCATTTCGTTGTTTGCATTTAAAGAAGAAATCACTGCTTTGTCGTATGTTCCTAAAAACTCGAGAAATGTCATTGTCTTTTTCACATTACACCATGACGTCATTATTGGAGAAAATGATAAGAAGTTGTCTGAAATAATCGAATTTTACAAATTTACGAAAGGCGGCGTAGACACTTTAGATAAACTATCTGCAAATTACATTATTTTTTCATTTTTAAATACTGCTGCTGTAAATTCTTAGGTGATTTCTAAAACAAATACGAACAAGGTCAATTTAAAAAGACGCAAATTTCTGAAGGAGCTTGGAATTCAGCTTATATCGGAGTTTCGGAATGAGGGAACACAAAACCCCTGCATACCACGAGGACTACGTGAAATTAAGAATGCAGAATGTAGTGAACCTGCCACTAAACGACGCAAAAATAGTACAAGATGTTCTATTTGTCCAAGATATAAAGACAGAAAGACATTTTACGACTGTATGATCTGTAGAGCAGCGCTTTACATGGACTACGCTTATTTGACATGCGGAAATTGTTCACATATTGAGAAGTCATATTTTTTTTTTAGTTTTAAGATATTTTCTTAAGAACTTCTTAGATTTAATAACTTCAATTTTCTGAACTGAAATAATCTCAATTTGTCATGTAATTATATTGTATATTTTAAGTTTTTAAGCTAATTTTTGTATATCAATATGATTTGTGAAGCTGAATTGCTACTGTTTTATGTTAAGGAAAATGTGATGTGTTTTGTTCTAATAAAGGACAAATTTATTGCATGTCATCACCTAATCTACAAGTCGAGTTCTTGCAGTGGAAATTGGTTGAACTATTTGAGAGCCACGTACCCATACGAACGAAAACTTTTAAGCCTAACCACAACTCCTGGCTGACTGCAGATATTCGAAACCTAATGCAAAAACGCGATGAAGTTTATATCAAATGGAAGCGTTTCAGAGTGGAAGAGTTTCATAGAACTTATCGCTCACTTCGTAATATAGTTGTTTGCAAAATACGGGCGGCCAAAATTCAATTTTACTCAAAACGGTTGAATCCTTCGTCAATCGGTAAACAGTTATGGAAGAATCTCAAGGAGATTGGGGTGGGAAAACAAAGCAGCAGACATCTAACTAACGCCAATGGAAATGAGCTAAACAGGAATTTCGTATCCCAACCCTCTAGTGATGGTTCCCTCGCCCACAACTTTAACTCAACTACACACTTTTTATCTCCTCCAAACGAATCTTTCGCCTTTTCTCGTATCCTACAGGTTGACGTAGTTGAGAGCTTGCTTTCAATTAAATCCAACGCGGTTGGAGTGGATATGGTCCATCCCAAGTTCCTCAAAATCATCTTCCCCGCACTCTTGCCTCACATTACCAATATCTTCAATCAAATCCTCACAACAAGCATTTTTCCTTCAGTCTGGAAGTTGTCGAAGATAATACCAGTGCCGAAGAATCTCTCGTGTACGGAATTTCGCCCTATTGCTATACTTTCTTTTCTCTCAAAAGTTTTTGAGAGAATCATGCAAAAGCAAATAAATAGGTTTCGCCACCAACACAATCTTCTTACTTCTAAGCAGTCTTCTTGGAGTTGTCGATGACATTAGGCAAAAGCTTGATATAGGTCATCTCTCCTTCCTGATACTTCTCGATTTCTCTAAGGCGTTCGACACTGTTAATCGCGCCATTCTGTGCGATAAGTTATCCAGGATGTATCCGTCTAATATCCTCCTGCTTAGATAATCGTCAACAAGCGGTTTTTACTGAGAATTCCTTGTCGGATTTTCTTCCTACTCCGTGTGGCGTACCTCAGGGATCTATTGTAGACCCTCTTCTATTTTCCTTATATGTTAATGAATTACCATCCATTCTTTCGTACTGCTCAGTCGAAATGTACGCCGATGACACTCAATTACACCTTAGCTGTTCTCCTGAATCTGCAGGCCAGTGCATCAATCTCATAAACTTCGATCTGGATAAAATTTTCAAGTGGGCGAGTCAGAATCTACTTCTTATTAATCCAAAGAAATCTAAATGTATTGTTATATCTAGAAAGCCCGTAAATACATCCCTGCTTCCTCCGATCTCTATTAACAACGGTCCTGTTAATTACGTTGACACTGCCAAAAACCTTGGTATGATTTTTAACTCGACTCTAACCTGGCATGATCCCATAAAAAGTTGCGTTTCCAAAGCACATGGGATCCTCCGCTCCCTGTGGGCCTTACAACATCTAACACCTATGGCAACCCGATCTCTGCTAGTCAAGACCCTCATTTCACCAATTCTTACTTACGGATGTGATGTCTGCGGAAAATGTGATGAAATTAGTAGACGTAAGCTTAATGTCGTATATAATAATGCTGCTCGCTACATTTTTAGCCGCTGTCGCTATGACCATATTTCTCACTTCTCCAAACGTATCAATGGTCTTTCATTTGATAATATTTTAAGGTTCCGCTCCATCATGATGTTGCATAAAATCATACACACACGTCAACCTCAAAACCTTTTTAATCGAATTACGTTTTGTACATCTAATAGGACTAGGCAAATACTAATACCGCGCTTTTCTTATTTTACCTCTGAACGCCAATTCTTTGTCAACGGGGGGGCAAAGATACAGCTGGATCGTCGACCGATAAATTTTTCCGGGTGCATTGGGAGCTGTTGTATTATCTCAGGTTACTCACCGGACCAAATACGCGAGTTTTGTTTATTAACTTACCCATTAAATCAGAAATGAGCTTCGTTGCTGAAGAAAATTGTTTGATAAAAAAGCTGATCTTTCTCCAGCTTTTCTAAGGCCTACTCATCGAAAAGTCGACACTGTGAGAGGTCGTTCAGCCTCAGTTCTTGGACGAGTTATATTTTGTTAGATTGTGGACGAAGATCCACGTAGTCGAATAACACAATCCCAATTGCTGCGAATGGCGACGAATAGACAAATCACGGTCTTCATTTACACTAGCGGATACAGCAGCAATATTTTCCTCAGTACGCTGCCCGTATGCGTGATGCTTAATGTGATGTGGAGCAAGAATTTTGATAGTAAAATTCAATAAGGTGTAACGGTTATTCGTAAGCCTTTCACAATGAAATCGCAATGCTAACTGAGCCTGTTTGATACCCGAGGTAGGCTGTATGCTGAATGCGTAGTGTATACAAAAATGCAGTGAAGAAAACGGACAGAAGTAATACCCCAGGTGGCAATCCAGTTTTATTGGCAATTCCACTCACTTTGGTGGTAGGCTCTACGGATTCTGAGGAGAGCCATTTATTGCTATGGAATCCCTCCGAGAAAGCATCAAGGATATGTTGATCTTCAACATCCACATCGAATATCGTCGGAAAGTCCGTTAATCAGGATTCAGCGAAATATAAATGCTTCAAAATAGAGAACAATGAACTCCGAGCTAAACCCAATAAAATAGTCCCATACTACTGTGAACACGCGCGGCCGGTTCTCATATGAAGGTTTATACCAACCCAAGAAAAAAAAAATCGGAGTCTTTATGTTAGTGGTTATGCCTCCTAACACGAGCTCGAAGCTGCAACCTATGGACCAAGTCGTCATTCACAGTTTAAAGAGCAATTATCAGCATTTGCTTCAAATAAAGATGATAAATTAAATAAAGAAGAAAACTTTACAGTCAATCTATAGGATGCAATAAATCTAATTGTTTTCAACATGGCGGTTATATTAGAAGTGTGAGCGATTTCGATCTGAAGGACGTGAGATTACATCGTTCTAAATTACAATGAAAACAAAGGATCTTAAAGTTAATCAATAACTGTTATCGATAACAATGTTTCTGAGGATTATATGCACTTTAATAAAAATTGTATGAGTGTAGATATTTTGGATGATGATGCAATTGTGGAAGGACAAGAGTAAAGAACACGACGAAAGTAAAAATGTGGAAACTGCGGCATCCCCAGTTCCCAATGCGGGTACTTTTTGCATTAAATACCACAGAATGAGTGAAGGCCAATCTCTTGGCATGTGCACATGCATTTAAAAAAAAAAAACAACGTCCCACCTCAAGCCATAATGTAAAATATAATATTTAATCGGAATTATGTGAAAAATGTTGGCCTGCATCGGGCTCACATCATGTGGAGGGAGGGTTACTTATTGCACATATTGTACGAGTATAAAAGGATTTTGGACACCATCAATCTTTTGTTTTTGAATATACATACGAGTGAGTACATACATACTCGTATGTATGTATAAAATTGAGTTTGTGGTATGAGTCAAAACGGCTACAAAGTATCCTGTCAATGTATTCTTATAAATAGATTGGGATAATTGCAATAATGATTTCTGAATTAAGCGTACAAACAGAAGGGGGATACCACCCCACTCACGTTACTTTGAGTCCTGTTTTTTATCACTTGTGGATGTAGTAAAAAATGGATTCATATTGACATACGGTTAGGGTTGACAGAAATATGTAGATTATCGATTGGTTCTTTTAGACAGCAGTATCCCCTCAGGTTGTTTGCACACTTTTGTTTGGTTTTGATTTGAAAATATTATTATTTTTTAATCGGCTATTGCGTTATTTACCAAAGCCCCAAGCAGCGGTATAATTTGACCTTCAACGAATTTCATGCGCTATCTGACTCTCAATTGCTGAAATTATTATGATGAGCGATTTCAATATGCACGATTCTGTGTGGTTTCGACACTCTGAACGGACAACACCCGAAGGATGATGTTTTAAAATTTCCGTTGCTTCGAAAACTCTTTTTGAGCAGATGAAAAACAGCATTTGTCCAGCCCGTCCCAAATCATCTTCTCTCTCCTTCTACGTCTCCCAGGTCATGGAAACGTTAATAAACCGTCGCTCATGAAATATCACAATGACCGACAGAACGACAATCATAGCAAAAAGTCCACTGGTGATTTAATGGTATGTCTCCCCAAAAAGTGGGACGAAATCGTATATCGATCTGGCGAAAGCAAGATAGTTGGATTTTAAATTTTGTATGCATTTGACAAAGTATAGCATCGAGCTCTTTCGCCAAAAACGCGAGCATTTATGATCATATGATCATATCTTTAATCGATTAGCAGTTGCTTGGCCGGTTTCAAGTCCGATGTCCACAAAATAGATGCTAATGTATCCCATGGTTCAATTCTGTCTCCAATACTCTTCTGAAGTTCCATCAACTAAACCTGTCTCCTAGTTCTATATCCAAAACACATATTCAATGTTGCTGCGAAATGTCTAGATTTCCTGAAAAATTCGAAGTAATATCTGATTTGGCCACAATATATGTAAAAAGCTTTAATCCGCCCAAAATTGGTATTCAATGTCCACATCTAGTCAGGTGACAATAAGACCTCTTATTTGACAGGATTCAGGTGATGCTTATTTACACAGTCTCTTTTTTCACCATCAATGCTGCACATGGTCTGATGAGCTCTATGATTCCAAATGATTATACCCTGCATACATTCAAAACCAACGTACATCGGTACCTCTCATTTTCCTAACTTCCTTCACCCGCGCTGTGTGCAAACATTTAGGAGATGTTATTATGAAAAAAAGTATTTTCAAGTTGAAAGTATTGGTATCAGTTCTACATGACCGGACTACCTCAGACGTTGGAATTACACTCTTTCGACCAAGGTGATATCGTTATACAGTCTGTACGTTGTTTGTCGTTGTATTTCCTCCTCCACTCATCATCTATGGAGACGGGACCGAAAAACACCGGAAAAATTCTCCACTCAAGCCAGGCAGGAGTGCCGTCATCCGTTTTTCATAAAGTCCAGCCATAGAGCTGGACTGCGATTTTTAAGGCCTCATTTGCCTTCTTAGTTCAAAGAAGCAGCGATTGCCATGTGTTATTCTTCCTTTAATCTGGTGTTCTTCTCTAAATTGATATCGGAGCCTAGGTAGACAAAGTCGTTGACTACCTGTCAAGGAGATAACATAACTTTTTAATGGTCAATATTTGCATCTTCCATAACTTATATCCATTTATTGGCAGTCTATCAACATATTTCCCCTGAAAATATCATAAAAATTAGCTACAAATACAATTGGTGGTCTGCAGATGGCGTTTTTATGGCCATTACAATTAGGTACATAGTCTCCCAATACTACAATAGTTTAACAGCTTACTACCAAAATTTCATGATATACACATGTGAGTATATAAGAATTATGCGCGACATTTGAACTTTAATTGGATCTTTCTTGGTGAAAAGCTCAATCACCTTTTCCGGCGGAACTCGAACAGAAGTTACTTGTGAGTAAATTTTACGAACAAGTATGAAAAAGTAGCTACTTAACGGTAAGAGTACCTATCCTTAGCAGAATAGCATTCTTAAGTCTCTTCAACTGGCGAATTAAAACAAAACAAAAAATAAAAACCACAAACTAGCAATGATGCACCCAGAGTTCTACAATTTCTTGTTTTTTTATTGTAGTTTGACTATGCTGCAATTAGGACAAATAAATATTTTCTTCTCCACAATACCAACTCAAAAAGTGAATGTTGATGCCAACCAACAAAACTGAGGTTATTTCATACCGTTAGCATAAATTAAGGTCAAGAAGTGGCACTATTTAAATTAAAGAAGGTCTCAGTTTCAGCTGTATGCTGCCATCGTTTTTGAAGTGAAATGTTAATCAAAGTGCAACAAAGTAGAGAGTGAACCATTATTTCGCTGTTTGCAATTTTCCTGAACCACGGTTTACGAGTAGTTACATTTTTTTTTAGAAATACCCCGACCACTCTGAACAATTTGATTATAAAGGCCGAAACCCACGTAGTAGCTTTCAATTTGTTGCCATTTCTGTCTGGAAAAAAGCCACTCAATTTCAATTAACGAAGAAGCACTAGCGAATTCTGAGAGGGAATAAAACCACTTTCACATGCATACGAATACCTTTATATTTACAGAATTACTCATGCATGATTTTTAATTTGTTTGATTGACTTTGATTTGTTATCTCACCTTCTATCTGACATCAATAATAGTTATCAAACAAAAACGTGTATCTTATCTATGTTTTACGAAAAAAAAAATATATTGTACAATCCTTTTCCTTTTTTTTTTTGCTATTTACTCGCACAAGTACACACCTACATATCATTGCAGTACCTACGTACTCCTGTCTTCGTATCCGACTAAAGTTTTGGTTTGAATTAGATAACTGGATGCGCTATTTTTATGTTCTCATTTTTTTTTAATCGAATTCGAGCTTGTGTTGGTATATACACACGAATATATAAATGCAAAATGTTGTTTCTCAAATCATGTCCCTAATTCGCAAAAATATTATTATTTATTTGTTATTTGTTTGTGCTACTTTAAGTTTGAAAATCTTTTGTTGATACGAGAATACATAGAAGTTGAAATAGAAATTTTTTTCCCCGAATCTGAAACCAAGGGAAAGCTTCCGGTTGATGAAGTAGGGAAATGTTAAATTAAATTTTGAATTTATATCAAAAGTTAAGGTGCATGCAGCAAAAATGAAGCCAGTTAGGTTTCGATGTGCAGAATCTCCATTTGTGGGTACAGAAGAACTTAGTTGATATGCTATTGCAGGAGCATAATAAGTAAGAGACCGAGTTCAAGGAAAGCATATGGATGGTTTTTGAAAATTTTTCGGTTCATTAAAAAGGTTTAATTGAAATATATGTACGAGTATTATATAATATTTGATTGTTTTCTCCAAAATCTGCCACAGGGTTATAATACTGTTAGCTCGAATTCGTTTGCTATATTTAAAAGAATCATGCACCTGTAATTATTGCAGTTAAAGGGATGGAAATGGGATCTTTTTTTCAGCCAAAACCTTAAAACGAAACCTCCTGCAGCCATGAAAGTTTCAGCAGCTAAATCATCCGCTTTTGCGGAAAAATTGGATCTGAGTTTGAATTTCCTTGAGGTATTGATCCAAGTTGAACAGCTGAATTGAATTGATAATTCATAGAATGGCTCATTAGTCCGCAAATTTTGCAAATTTCGCAAGATTTAAAAATTCGCATTACATATTTCAACGGTTAATAAAAAAAATATTGTTTGTCATAGTCCTTTCATGTCCCTCTCGGGGGCTTATAACCTTATCATGTCGATTTTACATTCCGTCCGAATCATACATAAATGTACAAAGGATGTTCAGCGGAAATTTTTTTAGACAAAAAAGATTGCGGCCTTTATTGGAATACGAAAATCAAACAGTGCAATGTAAATCATGCTGTTTCTCAACGAATATGACTATTATTTACGAGAAACCTTAGCGAGAACGATGCTGGGGCATTTTCGAAGACCACTAACTAATGTTGATGGCTGTGTTAATAAACAGAACATGAGATACTGGTTCTACGATAACCCTAGGGAACGCATACATACATATACATTGGTCCTTATTTGTCTAAGCAAACCCCCTATAGTTCACTATGCTCGCCCCAAGCCAGGACAATGAAGGAGGGTTTAGGGGAACGGATGAATCATTCTGTCCCTAGAAAAAAAAAAACACTTAGCACTCAGAGGTAAAACTGAGCCAATCAATCTCTAGTATAACGGACGGATCAAACAGTCGCGGACCCAGCAAACGAAAGAAGGACAACGAATTCTCCATAGCAACATGGACTATATAGACGATGCTTGAGCCAGGCAAGATGCTAGACAAGGCCAATGCAGTAATCCGATATACTCGTTTAGGTAAAATTAACATCACTGCTTTACAAGAATTACAAGAAATAGAATGGAAAAGGTAAACGACGAATAGATAAATCGGAAATAAAGACAGGAGCAGACAATACGGACAATAATAGACAAAAAGGATTCGAACCACTAAATAAGATTCTAGGTACATTACAAATAAAAATAAAGATTAACAACATCACATTCATAACTGCATATTAGTATGCATCTACTGAAAAAAATTATGAATAGGAAAAAGATGAATTCTACGACAACCTTTAGAAAATATCTTTCTAGGGGATGTCAATGCAAGAATAGGACAGCAAGATTTCATGGGAAGAGTGGCTAGGCATCATTCCCTACAGAAACACACAACCAAGGGCGAAATTGGATTTTGTCTATTCTCAGAAGAAAATGATATGCGGATCAGGGGCACAAAATCTCAATACAAAAAGGTACTTACTTACTTTAGGTGGCGATCCAATCCGGGATTGACCTGGCCTCAGTCAACAAGCGTCTCCAAATGGCTCGATCTTTTCCTCGCACGCTAAGCTGGTTGAGGTCCCTTCCACTTGCGTGCGCCACCTGAGTATCGGTCTTCCTCTCCTGTGCTGTCCCTAGGGGGCGCATTTCAACACTTTCCGAATCGGAGCGTTGGTGTCCATCTGCTCAATATGACCCAGCCATCTCAGTTGTTGAATCTTCACTGTTCTGGCTAGGTCAATATCGCCTCCTCGACTCACTGTCAATTCAGATAAGACTGAAGATCACTCGAAAAAATTTTCTCTCAAAGCAACCAAGAGCACCCTCATCCATTTTTGCTAATGTCCATGCCTCTGCACCATAGAGCAGGACTAGGATTATTAAGGTCCTATATAGGGTAACTCTTGTTGTTCGAGACAGGGCTTTGCTAGTCATTTGCCTTCTTAGCCCAATGAAGCAGCGACTAGCAAGAGTTATTTTTCGTTTAATCTCATCGCTGGTGTTGTTGTATGAATTTATAGCGGAACCTAGGTACACAAAGTTCGTAACTACCTCAAAGTTATACCTGTCGAAGGTGACGTTCTGTACGACACGTCGGTTTTGACTGTATTTTTTGCCTGACAGCATACTATATACATGGTCTTACCCTCGTTGACCGCTAAACCCATTTTCTCCGCTTCCATCTCAATACTTGCAAAAGCGCCACTGACATCACGCTGCTTTCTTCCGATTATGTCAATATCATCGGCATATGCATGTAATTGGACGGCCTTTTGAAAGATTGTGCTTCTTGTGTTTGCACGTGAGTCTTGCACTATTTTTTCAAATATGATGATGAAGAAGTCGCATGACAGTGCAATCCTTTTTTGACATCAGAGGTTTCGGTGAGATCTTTACTGACCTTGATAGAGCAGCGTGCATTCTCCATCGTCATCCTACACAGACGCTTGGCAGTGATGCCAAAACTCGACATTGTTCGTCTCTATAGACGCTGTCATAAGCGACCTTAAAATCGATAAATAGTTGGTGTGTATCGAACTGAAGCTCACAGCTTTTCTACAGGATCTGTCGTCGTGTGAATATTTCGTCGATAGTGAATATCGCGACAATGTTTCGCCCCACCACAAAGTAAATTATCCTGAATCCGTTATCGGAGGTGGTGTCGTGCAGGCTATATCTTCCGACAGTACTGCCAAAGATGCCCTCTCTCTCTAGATTTGCATTAAAGTCGTCGAGGACAATTTAAATGTCATATCTAGGACGTTGCTCGTAGGTCTTGTTTAAGAGCTCGTAGAATCTGTCTTTGGTGCCGTCATCTTTCACCTCTGTGGGGGCGTGTAGGAAAATTTAGTCTTGATACGGATTACTATGAGGTGCTAGTTCAGATGCCAGAATCTTAAGACTTCTTGCCCGAATCTGTAGCCAACAACAAATCCGCATCCAAATAGGCGCTAATTTTTCCGTCAATAAGAGTCCTCGTAGTTGGTGTCGCAGTTTTTCATCATCTTTTTGTCCGGCCCATTCCATCGCATTTCTTGGATGGCGGTTATGTCTGCTTTACAGCAGTCAAGGGCCTCCGAACTATATTAATCAATAAAATTCTGTATTAATTTCACAATAAATGTGTATTTAATTTAATAAAAATTTCCACAGTATCTGTCGACTCACACTTTATCTGCAATTGGCGTGACAAAAACAAACTACATTTCAATATTGATAAATGTTTTGTGTAATCGTTCACGCGTAAATCCACTTAAATTGTTTTCGATTATAATATTGGTAGCCAGTTAAGGTATGCCCAACACTATGACCACATTGTAGCTAAGGCTAACCCCATGGTGGGTTTCCTTATTCAAAATTCTAAAGACTTTGTTGATCTGTATACCCTCAAATCTCTGTATGTTTCTCATGTTTGTTCATTACTTAAATTTAGTAATTCCGTAATTTGGTGTCCCTATTATGTGAATAATATTTTAAAATTAGAAAACATAGAGAAAGGGTCTACTAAGTGTGCACTTCGTATAATGGTTTTTATAATGCTCCTGAGTATAATATTAGATATCAATTAATTGGCATATTACCTCTGGCATATTTTAAAGAAGATTTCATTTATTTCTTTTTATTTTTTTGCCCGTGATGTAGTCGGATTAAATGTCCCTCCGTACGTTTTCTGTTAAATATTCGCATACTCTTAGACCTAGGGAAAATTTATTTTTCCTTAATTCTAGACATACAACTGTTAATGGTCAAAATAACCCCATAACTAAAGCTTCCACTATTTTACAAATGATAGATTTTAAAAGGATAACTTAGACCGACCGAAATCCGGGAGGATCCTGATTCGCACTGTTCCGTGTCTAAAATCCTGGTATGTACTATAGTTTTCAACCGTAGAAATCATAGCAACTTTTAGTATTGTAAAAATATCTGAAAATGTTATTGATAATTGGGCGGAGGCCCAGTGGTAGGAAAAATAAATTGATGACAAACCGTATAATCGGATGTGCATTCCAACGGCTAGACAAAAGGGGGAAATAATATTCTAAACGCTTTACAATGTCATTTATTTACGAGTATATATTGTAACCCCCAAATAGAATGACTCATAAGCGGTTAAGTTGGAGAATTGAGTCAATCCAACGAACAGCATCAGAACAATGTGGATATGCTGGTAAACTAACTCAAAATGTTTTTTGTACGTGACCCACGGTATACAAAAACAGTATTCAGAAACTTTTTCATATTCAAAATCAATGCTGATGTCAATATTTCTTATTTAAAATAAAAATAAAAAAAATAAGTAGGCCTCGTCAGCGGTTGTAATATTTTCCATCATTTTGGGAGCCGTCCAAAACTATTATTGATTTTGAAATAACTCCGAAGGTTTCCCAGATTCTTTAAAACATGTCAGGAGAGCTATCTTGACAAATCATTTCACTGCTCTATGGCCTGGTTATGTCGTGGTATTTATAAATAAATATATTCCATACATGTATGTATGTACCTCTCGGCGATCGATTTCGTTGGCCTTAATGCTCTTTGTTGATGATTTGACCAGTATAAATCAGGTGAAAATGAATCACACTACGCATATTCCAGCAACCTGACAGCATTTTTTTAAAACCTTTCTCTACATTATATCCTTGCGACAAAATTTTCGCGAAAGGAAGGTATATATATGCATATACGCAATATGTTATACATATTTATTCGGTCAACTTTTGCAGTAACTAATTCATAGTTTTGAGCGAATTTACGTACAACATAATCTTTATTTTTATTTTCCAAAAAACTGAACACATGCTGAGGCATTTTACTCGTAAGTATATTCATATAAACTTGAGTGTTATGTTAAGTTCTTTAAAATATAAAATAAAATTGTACTTCCACAACAAGAAATTGTTTTCAATTCTGTACTGTAACTTTTAGAGTAAATTGACAGTTGGCACTTTAGAAATATAAACGAACGATTCACCGTAATAGAAAATATATTTACTTCAACCTCAAAAACTGAAACAACATCTTCCAAGGACTTATGGCAAAATGAATTGCAGTTGAAATTTATGTTTTCATAGATTTCTGATTTATTTTAATAACAATGACCTTCCTAAATACAAACGTTTGAAACCACCTGAGTAGTTGGTTGTTCCAATAATGGTTTTCAATTATTCACCTATCTCTCTTCCCATTCAAATGTATAGTATCCTTGAAGAATGAAAAAATACAGTCAAAAACAATGAAAATATACAGTCAAAAAAATCATTGAATTTGATTACGTTTTGTTTGTTTTAAAAAATCCAAAGAGATAAGGAGAAATTAAAAACTTAAATCAGAAATCAAAGATTGCAATATACGAGATGAATTGAAGAAATACAATGGCATTGTTCTAAGGTAGATTGCGAGAATGGAATGATTACGATAAAGCGCATTCAAAAAAAGATTTTATTGATCTCAAATGGTTCATCTATCTCTTTGGCTTCAGAAAAAATAAAAATAAAAAATATTCGTATTATCTTGTATGTGTGTTAAGGTTCATCTTCTATTTTGACTGCTGCAACATTTATGCGTGGCTACAACCGCCCACTAAGATCTTTTATTTAAGGTTGCATACATGTATTCAATGAATGATGGCAGCATCATACAAATATGTAGGTGGGCGTTAATGAAAAATGCGCACGCGGTAATCAACATTACGCCTCGGATGGCGAATGATTAATAGATTATGACTTCTAGATAATGTAAAGAGTGATTCTTTTAGGGGTACGAGTACTTTTTTAAAAATAAAAGAACATTCAAAAATCCCAACTCAATCGGGATACTCGTATCAATATTATCGTATAAACCATTCTTTATATCGGGTTTTCCAATAGGGACTTGACAACTTTGAATTTAATTTGTGAACGCACTCTTTCACTAATCATCAAACTGTCACTGTCAATTTATTCAGGAAACTTTACATTTTCATCATGATAAAGTACACGAACGAGCAACGTCTGCAAATTATAAAAATTTTCTACCGAAATTCGGATTCGGTGACTGCAACTTTAAGAGCGTTAATTTCAATTTTCGTTCGTAATTCTTGCCCTAGTAGACAGGCAATAATAAGTTTAGTGCAAAAATTTGAGTCTATATATTCGTTGTGTTATGTTGCCGTGTCAGTGAGACAACGGGTTGGTCGAAGTGACGAAAATATCGCTGCCGTTCAGGCGTCCGTAGCAAACGATCCAAATAAGTCAATTCCATGGCGTTCTCAAGAATTGGGCATCGCTCAGACCGTATTTTTGCCCGAATCGGGAGATATAGAGTTGGACGACATGTGGTTTCAATAGGATGGTGCCACAAGCCACAAAGCATACGTTACAATCGATTTATTGAAGAGTTAGTATGGTGAGCGTGTTATCTCAAGAAATGGGTCAGTCAATTGGCCGCCTCGTTCGTGCAATTTAACGATGCTTCACCATTTTCTGTGGGGCTACGTTAAGTCATTGGTTTATGCCAACAAGCCAACGACGTTGGAAGAGCTCAAAGCCAACATTGAACGCGAAATAGCGGCCGTTTCGGCCGAAATGTGTGGCCAAGTCTTTTAAAATTGGGTCAAACGAATCGACCGCTGCACGGTGGCCATATGAACGAAGTCGAGTTCCATTCATAAATGTTTTGATGTTTGAAGTACAAGCCGATAATAAAGTTTTTGAAATATCTGAAATGGTTTGCGTTTTATTTAAAAAAAATTGTCAAGTCCTTATTGGAAAACCCTTTATTTATTTCTTGAAGATTTTTTTCTTTCGAATATTGGCTTTAATTGCGGCTAAGATGGTCCATTCTATTTAGCTATGGACTTTGTACCTTACGTAGCTCAAAAGAAAAAAGTTTAGAAATGTTATGTCCAATTATCCACCATTTCAAAGCGTGCAATTAACTGTTAACCCAATAGTTCTCGCAATAAAGCCATGATTCCATGGGCTGTGTAGCAAGCGGAACCAAATGTAGTTAAGACAACAAGCTTCAATTCCAGGTAGCAAATAGTCCATTAGCGGGCGCTGTTCACGGTTACGTTCTTTCCAGCCTCAATTTTGATGAAATATGGACCGATGATTATACCAACCTACAAACCACACCAATCCGTTGCTTTGCCTGGATGATATGGTAATTTTTGAGCCTCTTGAAAAAAAACATTTCTAGTTTTCTTGTTGACGTAGCCATTCAGATAGAAACGGACTTTATCGAATAAAATTTGGGCCGGAAAGAAACTTTCTTGAAGTTTTTCAAGAGCCCGATGACTGAAACAGGAATTATGCGAAAAGTCGGCCGTCTTCACTTCCTGCACGAATTGAATTTAAACCAAGATTTCCAAGACAATTGCGCCAAATTGTTGCCTACTATAAGCCAAACTGTTGATATTATCCAATAATGAAATATTGGGTTTCAAAATTTTCGATTATATGAACAATTTGTTACACTAAGCGCTCGAAATATATTCCTCGCAGAACAGAAAAAATAATTTGCAGACATTTTACCAGGCTAAACAGCGAACAATAGTGATAGTATCCTTTCAGTTTGATCCCTGACTAGGGTACGTCGCGTCACAATCATACAGTGCTACGCCCCAGCTGAGGTTAAGCCCTTGTGGGTGGCCGTGGCTCCAAATCTGAAGACTCGGTGTCCGAATCCCAGCCATTTCCTAAAGACTTGCATTTTTTTAGTCAACAAAAATCAAGTAATATGTGTAGTTGACTAAAATACAACAACAAGCCAGCTCTCAATTATAATTTAGTCTTCCCATTAAATGTTGGAGCCACCCATTTAGACCTCTTCCTTTGGGGTTACCTTGAATCGCAGGCTTATGAGAATAATCCGCAAGCAATTGATTCACTTAAAGTTAACATATACGAACGCCATCCAGCTAATTCATTTCAGATTTATGCGAAATATTGGACCTTCGAAATACCCGTATCTAGCGAAGATGCGGCGGACATTTAAACGACGTTTTATTCTATACGTAATGTCATAAAATGGTCCTTCAACCAAAAATAAATCTTTTACCGACGCTCGACGATTTCGAATAGATCAAATCTATTGACCACGATGCCCTATGGGTACGCTTCGAACTGTTAACAAAAAATGGAATTCCAATCACTTGTGTATACTCGTACCTTTTTTTCACAATAACGGGAAATTCCTTATGAAAATGTCAGTCATTCATTTTTTGCATGGGTGTAGACATTGATGTACGCATACATGTTCTGTAAATGCTTTGAATTGTCATCCATATCATCACTTGTTTTTGCTATTGGATGTTCTGAAATTATACGATAGCCAGCATCGAACAATCATACTCGTACCATTCAAATCTCATGTAGATATGTGTATCTACGGATGCCAAAGACACGATAATAATGAATGCGCCCCTTCCAACTTACCGTAAATAAAGTCGGTTTTTCTACCCTACCTCCAAGGATATGACTTTTGTTTCATACCCACCTGCTGTCTCCCCATTACATACATATCAAAATACCGTACTTCAGATTTTTCTTTTATTTCAATAAGAAGAAGTAATGACACTGACATCATTCTTAAGATAATACTGTATTATCGATGTTATGTGTTTGGGACTTTGTAAGTTTTAATGCAATAACAAGAGTTGCGATATTAATCGAATATCGGCGAATTCGCCCAGCTCTGTTCCTAAACTGGAAGATATCGGTGAAGACGAGTTTAACAACGATTAATTAAGCTTATTTTACCCAAAGTGATAGCCCATCCCACTCACATTATGAACATCAGCAATACCACATCAACTTTTCATCAGTTTTGGAAAATTGCAAAGGTTCTTCCAATCGCAAAAAGAACAAACACCAATTCCCCCTCCTATATATCCTACCTTATCTATCGAAAGCCTTTGAAAAAGTCCTAGAGCAACAAATACTAATCCATGTAACAATCAACAACTTACTTTACCCGACACAATCAGACCTTAGAGAAAATCGTAATTGCTCTACGACTATGGTAAACTTACTTGATGAAATGCCACAACATTACGACAAGGCTCATATATTATTATTATTATTTATTTACTAATAATTAGTTCAAACTAAATGCTAACTAAAACTAATAAGCACTAGCTGCAATGGCTATCGGGTGAGGCATTGTTTGATTGATTCTGATAGTGTAGACCACATTCTAAGGTGGCAGCTTATAAATTTGTTTGGTCTCAATGATTGGGATGTAGATCTTATGGGCAGCTCTTTGTCAAGTAGATTCCAGAGAGTCACTTCTGATAGCAAATCCTCATCACTGAAGGCCTTATTTCAAGGAATTCCACAGGGTCAATTCTTGGTCCAATACTGCTCTGCATATTTATCAAAGATCTCCCATCAGAACTGTACCACATCAGCTTTATGCAGAAGACATACAACTGACTCTCTTAGTTAATGAGGTTCTTTCCCAAATTTCTGCCTGGTACGTCGTTAATGACTCGTTCCAAAACCCAACAAAATCTAATACCCAAGAGAGGTTTCAATGTCAATAACATGGCAGACATACTCGTATGCTTCAATAATACCAAAATTGCAGCTGTTGAACATTGTTCTTGTCTTGGTTTTATTATCGATCGTAACATTTCAGACTTAGTCATACTAACGCAGTTATTGGTCGAGTGTATGGATGTTTACGTAAACTATTTATTACTTTGTATTTTAATCCTATGGAAATGAGACGTAAGTTGATATCTTGACATTAATAGTGTCTCTCAATACATATGCTGAGGTTGTTTATAGTGCTCTTGATTCACTATCACGACATAAACTAAAAGTAGCATTAAACGATGCGGTAAGCTTCTCCGAACACTCTACAAACTTCTAGGTTGCACACTGCAACAATGTATCAAAGCAAGTAATTGTAAATTTGTATATAAAAATATATACAATAAATCTCCCTCATATCTATTTAACAAGGCCGTCTTTAATTGTTCCGTAACAAACCTTTGTATAATATCCCATAGACGCTAATATTTGAATTCCTCACATTTATTTTTCAATCATGCTTTCAAACTATGGAACTTTCTCTCACCGAGAATCCAATTAATATCTAACCGTGCAAACTTTAGAAATGCAGGCCTACAGCACTTCTTTTCCACGAAATTCCAACCTTTTTTCCTTACAATTAATACCTCATAAGTTAGTGTTTTTTTATATTATTATTGTTCAATCATTCATTTTAAAATATTGTATCTAAATACTAGAAAGATATTGTGTCAGTACGGTCAACTCTTAGACTCTCAGAAGAGTGTCTTTGGTTTGACACTGAAATAGTCTCAGACTACAAGGTGCTGCATCCATCTGCATAAAATTATACAATATATAGCAGACGACTTCATATAAACATACACATATGTTTCTAAAGAATTACGAATCTATTATTAAAAACTATAATTGAAGGATCCAAAATAAATAAGCCTTATTTAAATTAATTTGAAATTTAAATGGTGTAAAACATCCAAGTAAAACAATATATTTATTGTTTTTGTGAAACCATTATTTTTTATGAAATACTAAACTAAGGGATGTATTTTCCAGTAGTCTGTTACCCATGCCTGCTATTATTGGGATGTTGCAGAGGAAAAGGGTGAAAACTGAATTTTCTCTTTAAATGGAAATCATTGAATTCTCCGAATAAATACTATACGGAATTCCCTCCGAACAATAAAATGCTGGAGTTGTTAATTTTCAATACAAACTTAGTTGAAAACACATCCTACTTGACACCTTTACATGTGTTTTCATTTAGAGAATATTTTAAATTGGAATTTAAATGGAAACAATCAGATTTTTTACCTATATTCGATGAAATAAAGAGGATATCTGTGTAATTGCCACTTAGCCACAATGCAAAGTTTAATTGTTGAGGTCACACAATATCGAATTTCGAAATTTCAACCCTATCATGGATATTCTGAATGGTAAGCCATAAATCACAAAGAGCCCCCTTGTCAGTCAAATAGTCTCTTTAAGCCCAGTTAATGTAATGCAACGTAAAATGATGATGATTACATTTTGAGTCATGGCAAATTAGACAACAATAGACCGTAACGTTTACCACGAACATTTGAGATTATTAATTTTCT
Source organism: Volucella inflata (assembly GCA_928272305.1). Taxonomy (NCBI): domain Eukaryota; kingdom Metazoa; phylum Arthropoda; class Insecta; order Diptera; family Syrphidae; genus Volucella; species Volucella inflata. Next base: position 8,694,490 of record OV743721.1, on the reverse strand, counting down.
AAAAGATGCCTTTGTACTTATAATCTTGATGGGTAAGCTTTGTTAACAACACAATAACACATTTACTGCTTCACTCACCTGATATTAGAAAATAAGTTCAATCACCTTTGTGGAGAACGATACTAAAGCACATGTGACTGTCTATGAGTATTCCTGTCGATTACTAGCACGTTTGACTACCGATGATGTATGACTTAAAACTAAAGATACTGGTATACGAATTGCTTGTTTTAAAACCATTTCTGATTGTTGTATGCACAAGTTTATCCCAATTATGGTACTCGTACTCGTAAATAATAGATACGGATATCGTTAGAAATTTCGAGATTTCAGATAAATTGCAATTAATAGAAGAAAAAAAAAGAAATGTAAGCTAAAACAATTTAAAAAAAAAACACTTTGGAGGACATGCTCGTAACACAAATGTAGGAGTACTTCGAGTCATCATATCCACTGCTTTTCGTTTGTAACCATGTCAACTTGGAATTTAATAGGGCAAAAATTCATTCAGACGCATGAATGCGTGTACGTTGGCATAATTGCAATTTTTGATATATGAGGTTAGAAAATCGTAAAAAATGCAAAAGTTACACGTACTTTACGAAAATAATTAAGTCCACATGAATGTATGGAGTATAAAGTAAAAGTTTTGAGTATGATTCATTGTATTGGGAGTTGAGAGGCATTTATGTAAATGAAAATAATTTTCTTGGCGCGAAAAAGCGTGTTTTATTTTGTTCGAATAAATTTTCTCAATAACAATACTGATGACTGATGAGTGTATCACCATCGATCGATGAACAAGGCATTTAATATTAAACTTATGGTTGCCTAGCAACCATGCTTATCTATATGCCGATGGACGGTAAGTGACTAAAATGAAAGATGCAAACGTTAAAACTGACAACAACTTCGAGGTACATCCGAAGACGTTGGCTTTTCTCCACGGAATCAACCAAAAAGGCAATATTCGTTAAGGATGTAAAAAAGGGAGTAGTACGAATATGAGTAGATTCGCCGCGCGAATAATTTTGGTCTTATGAAAGTTGGTTTTTCTCTCATTGTCTTGTTCTTACTCTTTTCTTTTTGTGGTGTTAGTCTTCTCAGCAGGGGTGGGTGATTTCTGATGGTGTTACTGTGTTTTCTAACTCAAAGGCTAGGGATACACAAAAACAGAGAGAAACTTACATATTCTTTAGAAAAGGGATCATCCTAGGTAATTTTTTGACAAGAGTTCTGTTTTTTATTTTTTTATTTCCCCCATGTGAAAGAGGGCCACTGCCACATTTATAGCCATACCCCAAATTTCATACCAATATATGTTCATACATATACGTATAATGCATACACAAATATACCCAATTGTGTTAAGTACTTAAGTATAGCGCTGTCAACATTTCATGCTAAGGAAATAAAAAAAAAATTGTGTCGCCGTTGAAGGTCAGATAACTATGCATTCTGTTCAAGGGTTGAGTGAGTGAAAATACGAGTACATATCTAACTAACACACGCTATTTGTGTGAGTCAGTTAATTATTTGAAGAAATTTAACATTTTCCTGAAAAAAAAAACTCACATTGTTTCGCTCATATTTAATCAATAATTAAAAAAACATGATATCTGACATAATCATTGTAAATCCAATATTCAAGTCCATCTTAAAAATAACGGTATATTTAAAATTAACATTTAATTATCAAATCTACAAAAACATTTCATAAAAGACAACTTACTTGAGAATAAATGTAGGAAAATCAATTAAAGTTGCTTAAGCTCCAACAAAGAAACGACCCGTTCATTTGAATAGAGAAAATCGCTTCCTTAAATATATTATTTATTCCTTTATTTATTTCGTCACACAAGCACTTCTTCACTTTATTACTTGCTGATTTTGGCCTTAATTCCTTTTTTTTTATTATTTATATATATATATATATTTAATTATTAATATTCGTACATGTTAACCTTTTTTGGTTTTTTAATTAATTTGTTGGTTTTTTGAATTTTTAAAAGTATGTGAATTTTTTAAATAAATTTGGTTTTTTTTTTTTGAATTTTTAATATATATTTAATTTTATTTTTCAATTCTGAGTTTTAAAATTTTAAGAATTCTTAGTTATAATTTTAAATTTATATTTAATTTTTTGTTTTTTTTTATAATTTGATTAATGTATTGAATTATGTAATATCTTTTATTATTATAGTTTTTTTTATTTTTTTAATAATAGTTATTAATGTATAAGAAATGAATTTTATATTTATACAAGCTATAACTGAAATAAAATAGAACCTTTTTTCACACGGCCTATTTCCGGAAAACCGTTTGACAACTGACTAAAGACAAGAGAACGACAGGCAGAGTCAGGCAGCCTGGAAAGTCGTCCAGAGCGTTATTGATATTTCGTGTGGGGACTTTTCCCGAGTCTCATTTTCTCTCTCTCTCTTAAGTTCGTTTACTGTCAATTTCTACTCTACCAGCCGTTGCTTATGTCGTTATCTTCGCCTGCGTCGAACCATTATCGTTCTGTATTTTGTATATTTTGTAGCGTTATCATATTCGAAGTTGTATAGTCATGGTATTGGCCCGCAATGATGTTAGATGTAGGTGTGTGTAGTGGAAAGTGGATAGTGGATGGTAAATGGTGAAAGAAAATTTTGTTGATATTCAGTTTCTTGTAAGTTTTATTACAGAAAATCATAGTATCACATTACCAAAGTTTCAGAATTCAACAATACATTTTCATCCCTCTGCAATGCGCGCGTTTTCCATTTTAATAAGAAACATTTTCTGTTTGCTGTTGAAATTCTTTTCAAAGGTTTCAGTTTTACATGCAGTTTAAATGCAACTTTCTAATATCGTCGTTGTTGTGCTCTCATTCAACAGCAATTCCCCTCATTGGCTTGTAACGAACTTTTTATGTGCTTTGGTTGTTATTCGTTCCGTAAAGCCCTCATGGGGTAGTTGATTTTGGTGTCTGTCCATAATTATACCGGGCATAGAGTAACTGATTGTATTTAACTGAAAAACAGTTCGTTGTAGACTATCAGTATGGATAAATCAAAAGTCTGGGCACCTCTCGGAAAATTCAAAAAAAATATTTATTAATTTATTTATTCGAAAGAATACAATATTATTGATATGTTAGTTAGTTAGTTAAGAAATTTTTAAAATTTGTGTATGAAATTAAAGAAATAAATGTGTATTAACACGAAAATAAAAAAAATATAAAATTTAGTTTAATTAAGTAAATACACAGAAACAAATTTTGTTCAATTCAATCAATTGTGAAGTATCTCAATGAGATGAGTTGCCGACAGGTCTATGAGTAGTTTTCAATTTCATTGATACTAAATGTTAAAAAACATGGCACACGAAACCGGTTGCATAGTAGAAACTACAAACATCATGTACTAAGTCATCGAATCAAAAAGTAAACCAGGAATACTGATTCTAAAAAGTCATCCTTCAAAAGCAGAAGGCTAGTGAAAAGTTTTACTTTTCTAAACACTTTACAATCCATTTAATCATTTTCCGACATTATGCATTATGGTATCGATTTCCTTTTTGTGGTGTAATAACATTATAGATCTAGTGGAAGTTAATGTGACGTCTTTTTCCACACGCTGGCTGCTTGCGAAACAGTTTTAAAAAACTGGCGTACAGATGTTTGAAAAATTGTGTATTTGTTTACAAAAATTCGTGAGCGAAAACAGTGTATCTGCAGTTAAACAACAAATGTTGCAAAAAAGAAGCGAAAATAGGATTAGCAAGAGCACAGGTGATTGCACATACACAACCTTCAAAAACTGCAACGTCAAAAGACAGGTGAATCATCTAGCATTTGTGTTAAGCATAAATGGGTGGGTGGTCGTGGCTCAAGTGGTAGTGAACTGGCTTCCAAATCGGAAGGTTCGGTGTTCGAGTCCCCAGCCATGCCCGAAAGACTTGTATTTTTTCAGTCAACAAAAATCAAGTAAGATGTGTTGTTGACTAGATTACAACAACAAGCCAGTTGTCACTAAAAATTTAATCTCCCAATTAAATATTGGATGCCACCCATGGAGCAAAATAGCCACTGAGCCCAATCATCCTTCTTCTCTCTCTGCCCAGTTTCCCAAAAAACTTAACACATGCTAAGGCATTATAAGTGTATTTATACCCACTTGAGTGTGTAAAGTTCTTATAAAAAAATAAAAAAAACAAAGGTCGAGGTTTATCTAATACCTCAACCATTCTATGAATCATGACACCCGGGTGCAGTGCAACTCCACATCGAACAGACCGACCAATTTTATGACTATAGAATGGTTCAACACCAACCGTAGCACAACAAATGCTGAACCATGAGATGTTCAATCTCCCGTCATTCAATCCTCCTCGCGAGGAGAATACTCCCACAATACGGCCAACTCCTAGGTCAGGGTGAAAACATGTTCCAGGCGCCGCTAACCTATCGTTCAAAATCCAACCTCTGTATGAGCTTCACCTCCTTGCGGTCACTTCCAGATTGGTCTTTGGTCCTCATCTACCTATGTCGTCTAAGACGAAAAATCTCATTTTGCTAATCTACGTATTCTGTTACATATTACTCTCTCAGCTAGAACGGCGCTGATACCGCAGGCCACACAATCATCGGTGATGCCCATAGGTTTTAAAACCCTGACATCTAAGTAGACTGGGCACCGCACAGAACATGCATCGTTTCCAAAAGGGACGTCCCGCATAAGCAACCTGCTACTTTACTAAGGCCTTAAAGCATTCAAGTAGCCATCTCCGATTAGCAGAAAGTCAAGAAATATTTGTAAGGGGGAGTCACTTTCCAATCTTGTAGATGATACTTCAACAGTTCTACAAACTAATAAGCAGCCAAGCAAGGCCACTCTCAGGCAAGTCAAGATGCGACTACGATTACACTTCAGCATTACCATTTTGGACCAAGCACACCCAACAAAGAGGCCACTGTATACAGTACGAACGCCATGTCTGGTGAGTCCCCAGTCAGTGCGTAGAATGTGCATTACTTGGCCCACAAGACTCAGCAGGTGAGGAAAGAAATTCGATCGGTCACCTATCATCATGCCCAGATACTTAACTTCAGTCACATACCTAAGTGTTATACTATTAAGGCGTATTAGGGAGTCCGATGGACTGCTTCCAATGGGCCATGATGCACCATTGTCGAAGTTTTTCCACAAACCACTCTGACACCAATGCACTCGCCCAATCCAATGACATTTGGCAATACTCTCTCTCTATACTTTTAAGTTCAGTACGAGACCGACCTTCCAGAAGGAATATCAGATCAATTTGCGTAAGCACACCATCTGCAGTGTTCTGGCAATTGCCTCTGTAGAGAATTCAACACAATATTATTCCAAATAAATGGACCTCAAATGGACCTCGAATGGACATTTGAGTGCAAACTCTCCCTACATTTCAACTAACAATATCATGAATTCCTTGCAAATTTAGATTGTCGAAGGTGCTTGAACACAGTCCTTAACAAAAGACCATGTTCCGTACACCCCTACCGTTTTAGAAGCCAAATTAGACAGAAGTAACCCGCTTGACTATCCTATTTGAAAATCTTCCACCATTATGCATACAACGGAGAGCAGAACGGAGGAATCGGTGTTGAATACTTTCGATTCCGGAAACATGAACTCGGTAAATAGGGGACCAAAATTTCTTGGCATACTCCAAAAGGGTAGGAACAAACGTAAGATGGAAAGATTCAGTTACATCCGGTTTGAATATTCCTTGAATCATCTTTTAATATAGTATATCTAAATGATGATTTGGCTTCAAGGATCATCTCATCAATACGCGAACCGAAATCAAGCTCCCTGTCGAATAATTTGTCAAGATCTTGCAGAAAACAAGACTGGGGAATGGGTTGACTAAAGCAGGGGAGGAGACGGGTTGTATTTACGTGATGAGATTATAGATTGGCATTTGCCGAAGTCTTCTTGAAAAAGGTTCTAGTCATGAGAGAATACAGAGCATTAAGAAATGTTGTGTCGTCAGCATATAGGGAGAGGGAGGAGTGTGTAATGACCCTATCAATTTTATTTATAGGAATAATGAAGAGAATGGGACCAAGACGGCTGCCTTGAGAAACCTCAAAAGAAGCCAGGAAAGGGACTGAAAGAGCGTATTTAAACCGAACACTGTCATATCGGGTTCCTAATTTAAAAAAACACATTTCAATGTGAAGTGGTTGAAGCCAAAATTAAAGAAAAATTGAAAGTTCTGAAACATAAGTAACCCTCGGATACGGACGGATCTACTGTTGACAACCCATGCAAACGATTTAAGAACAACGAACTGCGGACATGTACGTGGAATGTTAAGTCCCTTAACAGGGACTGCTGCAAAGCAGACGTTACCCCATCCAAGAAATGCGATGGGATGGGCTGGACAAAAAGAGCTAATGCAAACTAATGCTGTGAGGAAACTCAACGTCAGACGGCTACAATCGCAAGAGATCGTAAAGTCTTTTTCCGATCGAGTGTCTCTTAATCTCTTAACAGGTCCAATACCGCAAGCATCAAGCATCGAAGACCATTGGAAACACCGCTAAAACGCCATCAGAGATGTCGCTTCTGATGTGCTGGGTTTCACTCATCCATCACAACGAAACCCCTGGTTCGATGATGAACGCCGGCAAGCACATGCAGCTAAGCAAGATGCATATAAAGCGGCACTGCATAGAAGGACCAGTCGTTCGCAGATCTAAGCTGAGGATAGACGTGTTTCGGTTTTTCGTACAGTTTAGAAAAAATAGTGTTACAGTTTTCTCGTAAAGCTAATAAGTGCAGTTTTATTAACCGACTCGGTAGCAAAGCTAGTAGCGGCATCGATCATCAGATAGAGGACACGGGTTCGAACCCGGGCCTAACTTGGTACTTTTTTTTTTTTTTTGTGTTTTTTTTTCGCATATTGTGCAAATATAAAATCAATAACAACAAGTGCACGTAATAAAGAAATCACGCGATGGATGGTAGAGAGCGTTCCGCTCTTCCCATAACGGGAGGTACCGTGGCGAGACCCATTAAAAGGCGGAGGAGGTTGAAAACCACTCCTAATTTAACAAAAATTAAAATAAGTGCTGCTTTAACAGCTGAAACAGCAAAAGCAACACAACAAAAAAACAAACAGATGATGCGTTAATGCACATCTCTGAAGACGTTAATTACGAGGGGGGCAACAACAACTTTGCCTCTCTAGCGGCATCCGAGTCGGAAGATGAGGATGAGGCAATACAAGAGATTATCTTCATTAAAGAAGGTATAAAATTTCACAGAGTGTACAAGAGAGTGTTCCGGGTGTTGGAGGCAGTCGTCATTTACATCCCGCTCCGCAGTGGAAAGCGGCTGTACTTGGCCTCTGTTTATGCACCTGAGGCCTCACAATCCACTTTATTTATAACAGAGCTCGACACGCTTTTTCGACTTCTGAGGCTGGAATCGGGGGAGAATTATTTTATAATCGGTGGGGACTTCAACGCTAGACAGAGAGTTTGGGGAAATAATTTGCAAAATACTAGAGGGAACCTACTAATCGATTGGTGGGGTCAGCACGATGCCATATATAGACTCGGTCTCAAAGCGACGGATAACCCGTCGTTTCCCAGAGGCGGGTCTTATTTGGATCTATTGCTGTACGACGAACGTATACGACTGACAGGTACGAATTTACAAACGCTTAATTGTCTGCGCACATTCGTGTATGACAGCGACCATTGCGGTTTTACCACCGAAATCACAGTTCCCAACGAAATTGCGGAATTGGAGGAGTTTGTCCAAAGATACTCTTACAACTACAGTAAGACTCGATGGACACGCTTCTCCGCAACCTTGACAAGAGCACTCTCCTCGAACACGCTCCACCCACCGTCCAATAGGAATTTATCAAACGAGGAGATCGATAAGTACCTTAAACGAATGGACGAGACAATAAAACAAACTATGGATACTACAATACCACGGTATAAACAAATGACTAACGAAGATCTGTTCCGCAATCCTACTATTGACGCACTGCACCGACAGAAAAGTACACTTCTGACAAGACTAGAAAACTTATACAGACAGTTTACAGATAGACAAGACCCAGAAATTAGGACACTGAAGTCGTCGATTAAAAATATTCTAATGTTAATCAAAGAGAATTACAGAATTGCTGTAAGTTTGTATTGGAACAGGTACGGGCTGTTAACACCAGCAACCCGAATATGTTCCCGCAAATAAATAAACCATTTCGGAGAAAAAATCAAAACGACCTTCAGTGTCTTAAAATAGCCCGGACAACAGACAACGAACGATTACTAACAATAGCAGGCATTGATACAAATGAGGCCGCTGATGATGACGACTTGAGGTTGAGGCTATAGGGGCGACTTTCCAGGAAGTATACAAGGCCAATGATATCATTGGCCCTAATTATGACCTGGACAATCGCGTCTTGGTGCACAACTTTTATATTCGAAATGAAGTAGAGAACTGGCGATCCGAGGGCTCTGGTTTCACCCGGTTCAGCGCTGAAAATATGGCACATAATGTCATTGCCAGAGAAGGTGACCTACCCCCGTTCATTTCGAAGGAAGAACTCCATGAGATCTTCGACACAATCAGAGGCAAGAAATCAGTGGGGACCGATGGTATTCCGAACATCGTGCTTCGACATCTTCCTCTACAAGCGGTGGACATTTATACCACCCTGTTTAATAATGCAATGAATAATGCACATTATCCAGCGCATTGGAAAACGGCGGTGGTTCAACCTATCCCCAAAAAGGGAAAGGATATATCCAATCCGGCGAATCTCCGGTCGATAAGTCTCCTTCCGAATATCAGTAAGGTTTTCGAAAAAGTAATCAATAGAGCTCTGACTAAGTGGGTTGAGGACAAACATATAGTTCCGGATAATCAATTCGGTTTCAAGGCAGGACATGCTATCTCACATGCCGCGTCTAAACTGGTGTCCGATATCCAATGGAATAAAGGCAAAAAACAGTGCACTGGTGCCTGCCTAGTTGACTTGGAGAAGGCTTTCGACACTGTATGGTTAGAAGGTCTTTTGTACAAGCTGGCTAGTCTGGGGATCAGTACACCGCTCTTGAACATTCTTTATAATATGCTAACCAACAGACAGTTCATCGTGAAAAATGGTGATGTGACTTCTGTTGGAATATTTCAAATTAAAAATGGTCTTCAGCAAGGCGCCGTCAATTCGCCGATCCTATTGAACATTTATACAAGCGACTTGATAGGTTCACTTCCCCATACTATTGCGTACGCAGACGACTTGATAGCGAACAGAACAGGTCCAAAAATCGAGGTCATTAATACTCTCTTACAGCGCGACTTCGATAAGATAAGACGATTTTGCGATGACTGGAAGTTGTAAATCAACTTTCAGAAGTCGGAAACCATTCTCTTTAGGACGCCGTTGTCTGGAGCCTCTAGGGATACCAGGAAAAATTGGCGAAAGTTCTCGATCATTGGACAACACGGACAGCCTCTTGCCTGTCGAAATGTAGTCAGATACCTTGGGATCTGGCTAGATTAGTTTCTGTATTTTAACAAAAATGTAGATGCTGCTCTAGCCAGAGCTAAAGGCGCTTTTGCCCTCACAAAGAGACTGTTTTATAGCAGCCAACTCGATGCGAGGGTAAAGATAATCTGCTGTACAGAACACCAGAGTCGGAGTACAAAAAATGTTATCCTAATGAGATCCTATACAACAGAGCGAACCTAATACGAGTGGACAACTTCGTAATTAAGCTGACTCGAAGGCATATTGCAAGAGCAATGGCCTCGACGAATAACCTGATATCTGGGGCTTACTACCCCAATTACCTTTATCATGAGAGTGTGCGCTCTAACGGCTTCGTTCCACCGGAAGCATTCCTCTACATTGATCAGATAGGGTTGATCCAGGATGGATCAGCGGTCCCGTTAATCTTCCATGTCGCTCGGACAGCTGGGGAATGGCGACTCAACTACAACAGAGACGTCGCATACGGCAGAAGGGCGGTGGGGAATCGCGATAAGAGGGATGTCGTTCGGCAGCACCAGCATTTCTGGTGGTTGAATGATGGGGAAGATGTTTCGTCGTCGTTTCCGTCAATCACGGACCAGCCTCACTAATGAGGCAGAGCTGACCAATCTATTTGCTTTGTAAATATGCTATGTGTGTGCATGTACGTATTGTATGTAGGTTAGGTAGATTAAGATTTATTTTAAGTTAGATATTAAGTTTTTATAAAAAGTAAAAAATAATGACCATATACTAAGTTTTTTGATAGCAATTTTTTTCTTAGTCTTAAGTATAGAAAATAAGTTATCATAAATACAATGTAAATTAAGTCGAAAGACATAGAAATAGGAATTTAGAGTAGTGTAGGGCCAGTAAGTTAGAATAAGATTGTTTAGTAATTTTAAGCTAGCATTTAAGCATTTTTTGTTAGTATGTAAGAATTAATGATTAAGAAAATAAAATGCATTTAAAACTAAAACTAAACTAAACTAACATAGAAGGACCAGAGCTGCTCATGAACTCTATGAGCGTAAGAGGAGAGACGAACACCGGCTTCTCAGCAGGAAGAAGAAAGAGCATGAGAAGCGCACGTCCGAGGAAATTGAGAGATGCTAATCCAGGAATGGGGTTCGGAAGTTTTACCGAAAGGTAAAAAAGACATGCCAAGGGCACAAACCCCGAACCGAAGCCTGTAGAGACGAACATGGGAACATCGTAGTACAGTCGCAATCGATACTGAGAATCTGGAGAGATCATTCCTGAGACTGTATAACGGCGACAACGAAACAAATACCGTTGTCAGGCAGAATGAACCTGAACGATATAGACGATATGGACGGAATCCACCCGATCAAGTAAAGATAGCAATATCTAACCTGAAGTCCAACAAAGGCAATGGCAAACTTCCGAAAGTAAAATTGCCTACGAAAAAGCTTCTAGGGAGTGCCGTTCGGACTCGGCGATAAACCGTAGGCCCCGCTCAGATGTGAGTGACAAAAATGACAACATGAGCAGCACAAATGAGTGTCAAGAAGCTAGGCCATGGCCCATACCGGGCTGCCAGCCCCACAGTGTTTTTTTTTATATTGGTAAATAACATTTTTAAATAAATAAATGATTGGCTTACTTTTATAAAATATGAAAAGGTAAATTAAAAACAATCATTTTCCTAAACATTTTTCCAGCATTTTCTCTTTATTAAAGAGCTAATTAAATTAGACTTCTCGATACATTCAGTAATCATGTACAATACCAGGGTAATCATATACACGCATTTACTCAAAGTAATCATCTTTGGATCGCAGCCAGTCACGAATGCAAAAAAAAATATATTGTAAATAACCAGTCTGTTTCCGTATACATTACACAGCATTTTGCACTCTGGTGAGGGGAAAAATTCTTTATAAAAATCTCTTGATCACAAGTAAATGTTCATTTTAACTCAGGCAAAATGAAATGGGATTTGGAATTTGAACCAAAGCAATAGATCTCCGCTATTGGATCTAATGGGATGTTGTTGTTGGCTTACGCCGGGTGGATTTTTTCAGTCAAAGGGGGAATGATCGTTCTTGACTCAGCTAGGGTGCATTAAATATACTACAGTATCCGTCATACACAAAAAAATTGCAAACAAGAAATGAATTCAAGCCAGAAAAACTAAGAACACATGAATTTAAAGCAACCAATACAAACATTTGATCATTTATTTTTGTTTTTGAATTTTGAAGTTGAGGTGTTTTTTTTGGTACATAATTTGTTAAGATCATCTGAAAATTTTTGGGAAGGCGACGTGATGAAAACTCGTGATACATTATACAAATTTCGTGAGTTGGATTAAACCCATGAGGTTTTTTGTATTTCTACTTTCACTGATGAAATAATATATATCACAGTCATTTCACTTATTGAAAGATAGCGTAAGCGAGTTTTCGGAATGCAACACTTTTACAGCTTAAAGCCAATAAGTACCAAGCGTGAATTTATTACGGTAAACGTCTACCACCTCTTCTGAACTACTAATTTATCCGCAATAATCTGATTCCTTTCACCACAGAAATACAAGATATAAATACAAGGGGTATCTAAAAGACACTGAAGTCGAAATTCCTTATAAGAAGGCAACACTAGCACTTAGATACGAGTATATAAGTACACTTGCCTTATCTTTTATTCCATTGTTCAACACGGTTTTTGAATTCATCTTCTATGATGCCTAAAAGTCAATTATGAGCAGGGTTTTGTCCTGATTTATTTGCGAATTTATGCAGGAAAGGTCTGCGAATATATCCGAAGGACCTTCTAATGTGGGATTATAGTAGAGAACTACTCATGAATAAAGGAACAACAATGTGTAGAAATGATGACCTTTGTCAAACAAAAATTGCATAATACTTATCAGCCGCACTAACGGTGATATAGAGATCATTTGCAAATATAAAATCAAAGCCAAATGCACCTATTATTTCCACACATTCTGGGTAAACCAAGCGACAGGCTTCACAATATTTCGTTGCCCCTAAGAATAAATTTGTGAGTGCATTCAATTAAAGGATTAAAAGTATTATGAAAAATCTGTCGCGAGAAACTAAGTGTGCATCGAAAGATACAAAATACTCGTAACTAAGGAATTTAAAATAAAAATGTTTTGTGCAATAATGCTTCGAGAAAAGTTTGTATTTTATCGGCGTCCGTCGGGTAGGATGGCGTTGCGGTTGTTTTTTTGGACCATGGCCTGTGACTTTTTTGGCAATATTATTTTTTTTTTAAATTAATATAACGCTTCAAGTCACTAGCCATTGTCCAGCCGCCAGCGAATCCTTTCATTTATTAAAAAAACTATATTGTTTGTCGTAATTGAAGTCAAAATTAATATATTAATTAAAGCTTATTAAAAGAAAGTTTAAACAAATAATTAAGCATTAATCTTTTAAATTAACCAAACAGATAAATAGTGTTTAATTTGTAAGTTTACTAGCAGGCCTGGCAAACTTCGTCCAACCCAAAACTAATTTTTTGATTAAAACATTTAAATAAAAATATTGCGAACGATAAAAGATGACGTGACTCGAATTTTAATTATTGATTGAAAGAAACACTTTTTGAATTCGAATGAACTCAATATCCTTTATTTATCGGACACGAAATGTAAAGAGGTTGAGGGAATCACACGTCAGTGCAATTCAATGCTTTGTGGTAGACTACATTAAAGATGAAGACTTTCCAACACGCGAACATGCCACATATAATTGCTCATGCGAGGAGCATGGGAATTCGAGATTAATCCAACACACTTCGAAAGATTGGCCTTGTGAATTATTGATTGTTATGGCGAATGCAAGCGAACCGGAAATTGAATGCGTTTGAACTCGAATAATAAATCAGTTAGAATCAGTAGAATTCTCATAATAAGCCCTGGAATTTGAGTATTGTTGCTTGAATGACATTATTCTTGACAATTGCATAATATCGGTTGATTGAGGTTCCGGGACATGATGATAACAGATCCAACCTTCAGTTGTGAATTATGTGATGGTAATTCTTCCAAATCCAATGAATTCGGCAATTTCGCTTGATAATTGGTTGCTTCGTCCGGATTAGTCACACAATCAATTGATTTGAACGAATATAATTTTCCAGCAATTGTATTTGAATTTTAAATTCAAATCATCGACATCCTTATTTGTCGCTGTCAAATCGGACGTGCACTCAATCAAGTGTGGTTCAATGGTGGTAGTTCTGGACAATCTTTGGGAACACTTTCATAATGAGTTCCTCTTTCGTCGTTGTGAAAAGGGAACAATTCGGAGGGAACGTAATCAATCCGGTGAAAACGTCGACTGCAACTTCTTCATTGCCAATGGCCAACAATTGAGTGGAGAAAATCTCGGTGGACAAATCAATTTGCAGCGCAACTCTCATATTCGTCGTCAACCGCAGGTTCTTTAAATAACGCCACAAATACAAAGCTTAAGACAAGTGTTGATTTCATCGGTTGGCGTCGATCGTGGAATGATAGGAAGCATTTGATTAAATTTGACGATGCAGATCGCGATTAAGTCAAGATCGCCATTCTGTTATTTCACCTGAAAATAAGGGTAAGTTAATTTTTGGTAACATTATATTTTCGGGCTTAGCCTTAAGTGGAACTTCATTTGATTCGTCCTTTGTTGTAAACGTTTGCTTATTGGATGTAAGTTGCGGGTATATTCGATAATAGAGCTCCTCGTACCTAGCTCGAATATCCTTTTCAGCCTCAATTTCCGAGGGATCTAATCTCAATCCCCGACAGCAGTTTTTGCTGAAAGCATTGAAGCTGTCGTCCAATATCGTAGTCCCCAAATCGACTTGAGGAAGTGTGATCTCCGTCCCAATAGCATCCAAGAATTCAGCAATGCGATCCATCAGCTTTCATGAAATGGCCGGTCGGACCTTTAGGGTTTCTAACCTCTTAATTTCCTTTTTTGACTTCTCCTCCATTTCGGGGAAAGCTACAGGTGTCACAAATCAAATTGGTTTTATTTGTGTGGTAAATCCGAACTAAATTGCTGGCTATCACGTCGGGGTCACCACAGAAATATAGACAAATTACGTGACAAATTACGTGGGTGCAAGTAACGAAAAAGGTATTTAATTCTCAGGCATTTAAGAACACGATAATGAACTGTTATGGCGATGACAGTGTCCAGTGGCGTACAATACCGCCCAGAGCTCCACATTCCGGTATTCCGGAAGCTGCTATTAAGGCGGGTAAATACCACACGAAGCCTATACCCCATTAAGCATTCTGACTTTCGAAAAATTAAGCACATTAATAATTCAGGTAGAGGCGATTCAAAACTCCCTTCCTATTTCGAAGTTCCTTCTGATCCTCAGCCATTAACATCTGTGCATTTTTTAGTGGGCAGTCCTTTATTAACATTGCCACATCATGATTTAACAGATAAAAATGGCAGCGAGGGCAATGGCTAATGTAACAATTCTGGCATAGATGCAACAACTATTATCTATACACAGCATTCAAGAAAGAAGTAAACGGTGAAATTCAACAAACGATATCGATATACGAGTAGTAAGGGACGAGAATGTCCCACCACTGAAGTGGAAGTTTGGTCGCATTCTTCAACTTCTCCCAGGACGTGATGGCATTGTTCGTGACACAGATATTTAAACAGCGAAAGGAAAAAAATTAACCGAAGGTTGAAGAATACAATTATGTACGAAGTAAGAATTCAAAGGGTTTTTTTTTCGAAAATCTTAGAAAATTATAGCTCAAATAAGATCTAATCAATTTTTGGAAAATGTTAAGACAAAAAGTTATTATTTTTTTAAAACAATTGTATCAAGGTACCTTTTCTTTACTGTATCACGAAACTACATTACTACCCCCTGCGGGTGGGGGTTAGAATATACCCGCGGTAGGAATGCCTGTCGTAAGAGGCGACTAAAATCCATCTGGGCCGGATTCCCAGATCCGTGAGGGGGCGCTGCCACTCAAATAAGTATCCCATCCTCAAGGCAAGGTGTTATGCGACCCGTGCCACGGCCTGAATGGTGCTCGGGATGTAAAATCAATAGAGCACCGCGAACGGAGCCCTCCGGATACCTGGCGTCCTCCGGTTGTAACGCAGCCTTACCGCATTACAGGGGTCTCTGATGCGGTGGACCTCCCTTCCCCCATACTCGTGGGATCTAAATATGAACCTAGACAAAAACAAAACAAATAAAACAAATAATACAAACAACGCAAATAACGCAGTAAATTCAACGAATATACCGCAGTCGTTTGATCCCTTCTCTAAAAGTTCAAGGGTATCACGATCTCCACCACCAAGATCGAATTTCTCCGGGAAAAGAAGTCCGCCCGAAGCGCCTACGCGCGAAAAAACGGACTCAGTGATAAATAAAAGCATGGAGGACGAAAACAGCGCACTCCGTACGAAGCTTAAGCAAATGGAGCTACTTTTTCAAGAGCTTAAAAAAGAAGTAAACATACTCCGAGAGGAAAACAAGGCTCTGAAAACAAAGCATATAAACGAAGCCCAAGAAAGCAGTCCACTCCGCTCAACTAGTCGCGAATACCATACGGACGAAGAAGAGCTTACGCACGAAACAAATTGGACCCTAAAGAAAAGACCGTCTAAGAAACGTAAAGCTGGTTCCTCACCTGAAGTCGTTCCAGAAAAGAGCCAGGAGTCACAAAAAAAGCAACTCCCAACAAAATTACGTCTTCCACCTCCAATCAACGTTTTTGGGGTCTCAGACTATAGCAAGTTGCATTGCTTTCTCAAAGATACGCTTAAATGTAAGTATAAGGTTACATCACTGCGCAACAATGTGTGGAAAGTTAACGTCGACAACTCCGATGACTACCGAGAATTGTCCGAAAAATTAAACACCGAGAAGATCCAATGGTACACTTTCGAAAACAAGTCAGAAAGACCATTACGTGTAGTAGCGAGAGGACTTCACCCTTCGTGTACTAAAAACGATATTGTAAGCGACCTCCATGCAAAGGGCTTTAAAGTTCTAGACGTCGTAAATATTATTAAAAAAGAAAAGAGACAAACAGAGGAAAACGAGGAAATCCTGGTTAAGCGGGGACTTCCACTGTTTATGCTTAGTTTCGATAAGTCCGAAAATAAAGAAGATATCTATGGTATCAAAACTATTTTAAATATCGTTGTCAAAATCGAACCTGTGCGAAGGAACACAAGATCGATCCCGCAATGTAAGCGTTGCCAAGGCTTCAATCATACGCAGACTTACTGCCAAAAAGAACTGCGTTGCGTAAAATGTGCCGGTAAACATCTCTCAGAAGAGTGCAACTTAAATAAAGAACTTCCACCGTCTTGCATAAATTGCCAAGGAAAGCACCCAGCAAACTATCGCGGATGTGAAGTGGCGAAAGAACTCCAAAAAAGGCGCGATACGCTTAAAAAAACCTTACGTCCAAACCTACACGCAACCTCAAATAAACCTAATATTGCTAAAGAACAGGCAGTGAAAGAAAGAAAATCCGTCGCGGTAAAGTCGAAGGATATACAAAAAAAGATCGCAAAGGAAAATCCGCCACCGATTGACGCGCTAACGTATGCACAAGCTGCGTTGCAAGGAAATAAAAAAAGCGGTGTTACGCCAGATCCAGTGGCTCGCGTTTTCTCCCTAATTCTCACGACTCTTGAGGAGCAAGGCAGAACAAATAAACTTCTAGTTGAAAAATTGTGCAATCTCGAGAAAGAAATACGTAAAACTCAATTCCAAGCATGAATATGAAACAAGTGCTTAAAATATTGACGTGGAACGCAAACGGCCTCATTAAAAAACTCGATGAACTGGAAGTGTTCTTACAAAAAGCCAATATTGACATTTGCTTGATTTCTGAAACTCACTTGAGGAAAGGACCTCGTGTAGAACTAAAGGGATACTGTGCTTATCATGCATACCACCCATCAAAAAATGCCAGAGGCGGATCCTCATTGTTCATTAAAAATTGTATTGAACACTCTATAAATATGAAGATTGAATGCGATGCAATGCAGTTAAGTTCGGTTCGCGTAAAATATAACCACCTGCACTACAACATTGCATCCATTTATTGTCCCCCGCGATGCAAGCTAGAAAAGAATGACTTTAAAGGTATCTTTGATTCACTCGGACCGAATTTTATAATAGGTGGTGACTTTAATTCGAAACATACCTTCTGGGGCTCAAGATGTAATTCAACGAAAGGCAGACAACTCTATGAAGCCGGAATGCAATGTAAAGTTGACTTTTTCTCGACAGGAAAACCAACATATTGGCCTTCGGATATAACAAAGACCCCTGATCTTGTAGACTTCTTTGTCACAAAGGGAGCAGCCAAAATCTCTACAAACATCGAGCAAAGTTATGATCTCTCCTCAGATCACTCACCAGTCATTTTGACACTAAGCATACTCTTAATTAAGAAAGAAGTGGCGCCTAGATTAACTAACAACAAAACTAACTGGGACGGTTTTAGAAATTACTGCAATGAACATATTGTTCTAAACGTGTCGCTAAAAACACAAAACGAAATAGAAGACGAAGTCGACAAATTCATCAAAGTCCTGCAGAACGCTGCCTGGAACAACACTCCAACTCCAAAAAGAAAAGAGAAAGCAAGTAATGAAATAAAATATCCGCCAGAAATAAAAGAACTGGTGAGAGAAAAGAGGAGAGCGCGCAAAAGATGGCAACAATCCCGTGCTCCCCAGCATAAAACATACTTAAACCACTTATGCAACAAGTTGAAGGAAGCAATACGAGATTACAAAAATCGGAATATCTCTACATATCTCGAAGGTCTGACTGCCGAAAGAAGTTCAAATTACTCCCTCTGGAAAGCCATGAAGGGAATCAAAAAGCCTCAAATGCAATTTCCTCCCATAAGAAAAAATAATGGCGAATGGGCAAAAGGAGATAAAGAGAAGGCGGATCTATTTGCCGAGCACCTAGAAGAAACGTTTCCAAATGATGGACAGGCGTTAACAGGAGGTTCTAATTAAATAATTACGGCAGCAGACAATTTTAGAATAAAAACAGTATCCCTACGAGAACTTAACCAAGCTATAAAAAAATTGAAAAATAACAAAGCCCCTGGTTATGATTTGATAACAGGTCAAATTCTCAAGGAGTTGCCAAAGAAAGCCCTTATCAAACTGCTCCAACTTATAAATGCCGCGCTAAGATTATTAAACGTTCCAAGCCAATGGAAAGTTGCCGAAGTTATAATGGTCCCGAAACCAGGCAAATCTCTAAATGAAAAAAAGTCCTACAGACCGATATCGCTTCTACCGATAATATCTAAAATATTTGAAAAACTCCTATTGAAGCGCTTGCAACCGATCATTGAAGAGAGGCGTCTAATTCCTGATCATCAATTCGGTTTTAGAACTAAGCACTCCACAGTTGACCAGGTCTTTAGAATTACGAATGAAATTGAGAAAGCCCTAGAGGGGAAAACGATATGTTCTAGCGTGTTTCTTGACGTGTCTCAAGCCTTCGATAAGGTATGGCATGAAGGCTTAAATTTTAAGCTAAGTCAGGTTCTTCCGAGAGAGCTGCATACGATTCTGAAATCGTACCTGGAAAACAGAATTTTTCGTGTTAAACATGGCACCGAATACTCGGAATTTAAAGAGATCGCTGCTGGAGTTGCGCAAGAAGGTGTACTTGGTCCGGTATTGTTTTTACTCTATACTCGAGACATACCGGAAGAATCAGGTACCATAGTAGCCACGTTCGCGGACGACACGGCGATACTAGCTACAGATACTTCAGTCGAGTTAGCTACTGGAAAGCTACAAACGGCTTTGGATAAAATCTACGAATGGACAAAGATATGGCGAATTGTTCTCAATGAGACCAAATCTACTCATGTTAATTTTACTTACCGAAAAATAAACAACCTTCCCATTTTCATTAACTCGGTACAAATACCATATGCAAATGAAGCAAAGTATCTAGGAATGACACTAGATGTAAAACTGAAATGGAAGCCGCATGTTAAGAAGAAACGTGATGAACTTGAAAATAAATTCAGACAAATGTACTGGCTACTAGGAAGACATTCCAAGTTAAGCATACATAACAAACTGCTCATCTATAAGCAAGTGCTTAAACCTGTTTGGACGTACGGTATACAACTTTGGGGTTGTACTAAACCAAGCAACCGAAATATTCTCCAAGGCTATCAAAACAAAGTTCTAAGACAAATCGTGAACGCCCCATGGTATATCAGAAACAGTGATATCCACAGAGACTTAGGAATAGTTACCGTCGAGGACGAAATAATGAACTTTGCTCGCAAACTCCATATTCGTCTTCATGGTCATTGTAATAATAAAATACTCCAAATTCTGGACGAGACAAACTTAGTGCGTCGATTACAAAGAATGAGACCATTCGATCTGGCGCGATAAGAACTATCCGCATATAATAGCGGTACTAACAGGTGCTTTTGCTGGAAAGCTACCTGCCCCACGCGAACGTTATTTGAAACGGAAACTACTTGATAAGGTTACTTAGTAGTAGTCGATAAGAAGGGAGGCGTGTTTTTAGTGAGTAAGAATCTCACACTACTATGAGCAACGGGTTCATAATGTCTATGAAGATTTTCACACCTACCCACCAAAAAAAAAAAAAAAACGAAACTACATTTTTAGACCTTTGTAACGATGCCAAACATGCTTTATTTTTTGGAAAACAATAGGAGGTATTCTGGCATAGAGGCCTAATTTTAGTCATTTTTTAGAGTACGATAAAAAAAAAGAATGTTTATTGACATTTCAAGAATACAAAAAAAGAATCAAAAATTCGAAAACTTATAAGCTTGGCTATAAAAAAAAAGGTGCATCCTGCTCGACGTGGTTTCAACCCTTGTAGTGTTCTGAAACAAAAAAAATTTAAATATACTTCATTGAAAAAGATGTTGCAATGGTTGCCTGTTGTTGTTGTCTTGAGTGAAATTTGGATTTATAAAAATGAAGTAGATTCCTTTAAAATAGAAGGTTACTCTTTATTCCCAAATTGTAATGAGTCTTATTCTGCTGGAGGTGTTGCCGTTTATGTGAGAAATGGATTAATGTGTGATTATTCGTGCATTAATTTATCAAGTGCTGCCGTACTAAAATTATCGCTTACGTTTGAAGATATTGATTATACTTTCTTGTGTATTTACCGATTACACGGTTTTGCTAAGAGCGCGTTTATTGATGATCTCAGGTCAGCTTCTGAGCTCAATATCGTCTAAAAATTTAATTGTTTTAGGAGATATCAATATCGATATTCTTGATGAATCTAACGTGGATACGGAAAATTACTTGTTGAATATGGCTGCGAATGGTCTGAAAAGTTTGATAAATGAACCTACCCGCTTGACAGATTCTTCTAAGAGTTGCATTGATCACTTATTTCTTAGATCTCACAAAAATAATAAAAAAACATTTTAGCGGCAAAGTATATGACTTCAAACTGACAGATCATAATATGATAACACTAAACTATACTTCGTTTTGCAATAGTTCTGAAAATACTAAATCAGCTTCTGAAACAGTAAAATATTCTGTGGATTAATATAAATTAATTATAAGCGATAAAACAAAACTAGTTTGTTTTAAGGTATCTGGTAACAGCTTATATGATTTCAATTTATGGTTCCATGCTCATGATTGTAGGCAGTTTTCCTTACTCATACATCAATGTGGAAATAGTAATTTCTCTGCTGATTTACCCTACACAGAAAACTGCTTCAAGATTGAATCAGTTCAAAATTTTAAGTACTTAGGTGTAATAATTGATTTTAACTTAAACTGGAAGGACCACATTGAAATGATTAAAACTTATATGCTGAAGGTCACACGTAAAATATACCTATTAAAACCCTTTTTTTCTCAAAATGTTTTGTTAATGATTTACTATGGTCTTGCACAATCAAAGTTGCAATACGGTATAACAAGTTGGGGGGGTTCGTATGCCAATACATTCAGTCCTCTACTTACCGCTCAAAAGCATTTATTAAGAATTATTTCAAATAAAAATCGATTAGCTAGTTGTTGGCCCTTATTCAAAATATTGCAGATACTACCAATCAGACATTTATATGTATTTAAAGTTTTAAGAGAGTTCTTCAAGCAGAGCGGTAATATTCCAAGTAGAAATATACAAATGTACAATCTACGTGTAAACAATATGTTCATAGTAAATGTACCCTCTGCACATAGAACACACTTTTCGCATTTTTACACATAAACGGCTCCATTTATATTTAATAGATTGCCTCTGTTTATAAGAGAAACTTTTCGATATCCAAATTTCGCTAAAAATGTTAAAAACTGGCTATTCACCTTGAGCTATGAAAATATTGAATCATTTTTTTAACATCTTCCTTTTCATCAGCAACAAAATCATATTTACATCTTAAATCAATGTTAGTTTTCTTATGAATTTTTATGTTTATATTTGCTTTTTAAATCTCTTTCTCCTTATACTAAACTTTATAAAATTGTATATCAAAATGTTACTGATTATCACCCCACATTATATTCCAAATTGAAAACAAATTTTTGAAGTGTCATTCACCACTAACTTTTGTTTAAGAATGATCACTTATATTTATTCAACTTATTTGTTATTAGTTTTTAAGATTATGAAAAAATTAATTGAATAAATAAAATAAAATAAAATGAAAAAAAAATGAAAAAAAAATGGTTCGGCCCTTGAAAAAAAAAATTCACAAAATAGCGACGCTTCGGAAAAAAATATTTTGTTACTCCTGTTTTTTGACTTTTTTCAAAATCCAAGGGCCAAACTATAGAGAAATATACAAAGAAAATTTCCACCAAATTTCAAGTGAATAGAACTTGAGATATGATGTGGAGGAGCTATTAAAAAGTAGTTTCTAGAAAAATACGTTTTAAGTTTGAGACACAGTTTCGGCAGCGTAACTCAGATAATAGTACTTTATGCCCACATTTGATTAATCGACAATCCCTGATCCTTCTTTTACTTCATGCTCATTTTTTTCTGAAGTTCTTTTAGCTAAGCGAGCGGTTCTACCTTCTTTAGAAGCAGCAGAAGTTCGCAGTTCATAGCGATCAATTCGAGCCTCGTTACGCCTGAAGCAAATGTATGAGCCAGCGCTGGGATTCACATTTTTTTAATCAGGGAAAAATCTGCCCATTTCTCCGTATTTCATTCAAAAAGAAAAGATGTTATTTAGGCTAGGCCACTTAGAGATACTTTTGCCCAATCACTTTTTTCATGAAGGTATCATGGACACAAGCGCCTTGACAGCCCGCGAAGCAGGTCACGCACCCCCTCCAATTCATTCAATAAGGAATAGCGGAATTTTGTTGTCATATGTTGTTCAATTACGAGTATGTCAAACAATCGTTACGTGTTTCTGTAGAAATAAACTGTTCATATTAAGTACTATGTTGCAAAAAATAGTAAATGTTTGGCATCGTTAAAAAATTCTAAAAATGTAGTTTCGTGATACAGTAAAGAAAAGGTACTTTGTTACAATTGTTTTTTAAAAAATACTTAAAGACTTTTTGTCTTCAAAATATGATCACATTTTTTAAAAATTAATTATATCTTCAAAACTTGTAAATGGATTGCACGGCTTTTTATTTCAATTGAAGGTCCTTTATTGTAGGAGGTCTAATTTGTGGTATCATTTATGCATATACATACGTGTTATTGTTTTCAAGATATTTGAGCTTTTTTTCTCCAGAATTTTCAAACTTTGCATGTCCTGTAGTTTGCGCAAAAAACCGCTTTGGCATACTGGAATGTACGTTCAAAGAGGTAGAACAATTAATTTGCCGCAATTAAAGAGTACATCCAGTAAGACCACTGAACCGAATTTGTTTAACGATCGATATTTTAAAAGGTTCGAGGTGATCCGTCACGGTGAATGCATGCGATCATAGTGCAAACAGTGAATTACTAAAAATCGTTAGTAAAGAGCGATGTCAATTTCCAGACAGTGACTCTGGTACAGACAGTGACTCTGGAAGGAATAACAAATAAATATTAAATATATATTCATACGTTTTACAATTACATACAATGGATATTAGTGTAAGAAGTAATTACGCTCTAAAAAGCTCTCAGGAGAGCTTCAAGTCAAAAAGAAATACTAAATTATGTTTAACCTTCTGACTGTCAATGATTTTTTCACCTTGAGACCGTATGTTGGGGTCATATAGACCCCACAAGCTGTTCCATACGTTTTGTATGGAAAGGCAAATAAAAACAAAAAAATTTCTATAAAATTGTATTGTTTTCTATTGAGAGCTCAAAATAAACCAGTGAAACATTTTTTTTTGTATGTTAAGTGTGATTTTCCCCTTCGGAATCCTCATCATCTTTAGTGGCAGCAATACACAAACCACATATCATTTGTTCGCATGAGGAACATACTGTACAGACTTTATTATCTTTTGATCGTAGCCAAACTGCGCAGCGGGCGCGTTTAAGTTTTCCGTTTACCGGCACCTGGACTTTCAAAATTGGGTATCCCATGATTTTTATGGCTTAGGCTGTAGCTCCGTATCTGTATTTGCCACGACCAATTCTTCCCTTGATTTGTGGATGGACTAATTCTTCGCCGAGCTTTCGAAGGAAATTACGACGCTTATCCGTACGCAAATTCCAATTCGGAAACTTTAAATTATAGAGATCAAATGCCACAATACAGCCAACATCGAGGATATTGAAAAATAAAATTGTTGGCCATCGGTTTGTCTTCTTCTTACATGTGTAAGTCTTCACCATTTTATCCACTGAGTCGACTCCACCCTTCGTTTTATTGTAGTCGAGAATAATCACTGGCTTTTGTTCTAAGTCGAGATTGATCTCAGCGCAGCGGAGCGATGCATGGTGGACAAAAGAATTAATTTTTTTTTTATTTAGGCACATAACTGTCAAGAGTCTTTGCTTTCAAGAAAACAACTTGCGAAAATCACAATCACACCCAGAAGATTGTAAGTTATATTTGCTTTCAGGTGAAAAAAAACATACTTTCGCGGTAACATATCGAGCTGATTTTGGTATAAAAATATATGGGACGAGGAACTTGAGGATGTCAGTAAGAATCAGCCAAATACAATAATACATATTTAAAATAATTAACGTTATACCCTGGGGTCATATAGACCCCAACTTACAGTCATAAGGTTAAACAATAGTGAAAACTTAATTCGTATAGTAAATCAAAAAAAAAAGAGCACACGGGATCAACTCTCCCGCAGTGCAAAACGCCGAGTGTTTAATTGACATGTTAGACATGCCGAGTGAAATGAACATCAACAACAATACAAGTAATTGGAAAACCGTAATAAATAATCTCAGCCAAGCTGTCAATAATTTTGACAATAAAAAAAGAAAGCGAGAACTAGATGCGATGGGTTCTAAATCGACCCTAGCTTAAAGCCGATTTTTCTGGAATTGAAATTTTCAGAATTTTTCTACCCTTTTTTATACCATATATCTGCGCAAATTGTAACATAATAAATGAGCTTTGAATTTAGCTGTTTTAGAATGAAAATTGATAATTAAGGTCACAAATTTGTTAACCTAGGCTATAGGAAAATTAAGGTCTACGTTGATAATACAAGAGTACACAAGTTGATAATTGATAAAATCCACGGAACTGGTATTGTATCGTTCTCAAAAAAAGAGACAAAACGTGCTTCAAAAAAAAAGAGACAAAACGTGCTTCAATCTTATTAAAAGGTGTTGATGGTGAAAAGTCTGTAGATGCAATCAAACAAGCTATATGTATTTTATTTTATTTTTTATTTTTATAAAGGGTTATGATACCCTTATACTGTTGCCAGGGCGCGGGCGGAAAGATAGAAGGAGGAGAGAGGAAAACATTGTTGTGATGTAGTGGTTTGAAACTCAGGTATATTTGGTTTCGATATTGACTCTCCAGGGGTAGGAGTCCGAATAGGACGGAGTGCTTTTCTTCACTCGTAATGATTCAGGTTATCAAATAACGATTGTTTTGTGCTTGAAACTCTACAACAGCCAAATCTACGTGCCAGTCGTTGCGACCTGTTCCGGATATAATATTCCGAAAAGCACTGTCTTTAAGTACTTAGGATCAATCGTTAACATGGAAGCGAAATGTGACGACGACGTAAGCCACAGAGCGAATGTGGGATGGATGAAATGGCGGGAAATTCGGGAATCTTTTGCGACCGAAAATTTCCACTTAAATTAAAGGGAAAACTCTACACCACGGTTGTTAGACCAGCTCTTATATACGGTTCACAGTGCTGGACAATGTACGAAGCGTTTAAAAACAAAATGACGGCAGCGGAAATGAAAATGTTAAGGATGTCTAGTCACTCCAAACGTCATTTGACTTATTGAATAAGCTTGCGGGTGGGTTCGAATGTTGCGAATGTTTTTTTTATCTCGCATTTAGTTTATAGGTCTGAGCAAATAGAATTCGCTTCGTTAAAGGCATGCACGAAATTCTTTTTGTGCTGAAACTTAAGAATAAATCAACAAAAGCAACAAATTTATTTAAATTTCACAAAAAAGATAAACTGAAACACGTACAAATTTAACATGAAAAGTATTTTTCTCTCTATTATTTTTTAGTTCGTGTAAAAACAAACACATAATTAACGAACGCATCCTTCTTAAAACAAAATCATTTCTTATAGCATACATTGCGCCATCTGAATTTCAATTTTTAAAACTTTATCGGCAGCAATGAATGGTTACTGACCTACCAATAAAATGCACCTATTGTTGTGATGTAGTGGTTTGAAACTCAGGTATATTTGGTTTCGATATTGACCCTCCAAGGGTGGGAGTCCGAATAGGACGGAGAGTTTTTCTTCACTCGGAATGATTCAGGTTATCAAATAGCGGTTGTTTTGTGCTTGAAACTCTACAACAGCCAAATCTACATGTCAGTTTTATGCCTTCACACGCAGATTTTTCTGACTGAGTTCCAATTACACAAATGAAAAACTTTTCATAAGTGGGATTCGAACATTGACCCTCCTATGGCTAATACAGCCACCCGCATGTACTATATGTATGGCTGCATGAAAGCCTTAGGGCTTGTCTTCGCTTGTATAGAACACCAGAGTCGGAGTACAAACAATTTTATGCTAATGACGTCCTTTACAACAGGGCGAACCTAATACGAGTGGACAACTTCGTAATTAAGCTGACTCGAAGGCACATTGCAAGAGCAATGGCCTCGACGAATAACCTGATATCTGGGGCATACTACCCCAATTACCTTTACCACGAGAGTGTGCGCTCTGACGGCTTCGTTTCACCGGAAGCATTCCTCTACTTAGATCAGATAGGGTTGATTCAGGATAGCTCAGCGGTCCCGTTAATCTTACATGTCGCTCGGACAGCTGGGAACAAGCGACTCAACTACGACAGAGACGTCGCACACGGCAGTGGGGCCAGTAAGTTAGTATACGATTTATAAGTAATTTTAAGCTAGCATTTAAGCATTTTCTGTTAGAGTGTAAGAGGTAATGATAAGTAAAATAAAATGCAAACAAACTAAAACTAACAGCTGCGCCAAATGTAAATATGAGCAAAGTATCTCCATTTACAACAGCAACAACCAAGGAGCTACAATAAAAATCAAGCCAAACCTATTCACAGTTCAGTAAGAAACCGGTGCATCTCCAAAAGATCTCACTTACATAAGATATCCCCTAGATCGACATGTTGACTGGGAAAAAAACATAGAAAATCTGTAATCTGTTTTTATCGGTATCAAAGGTTTAGTCATACTACTAAGTGTTGTGACTATAACAGTCGTTGCGTTATTTGAGATGAGAATTACAGCTCAGAAAATTGTATTAGTTCTATATAGGCTCCTTAAACTAACAAACAGGAGATTCCTGAACCTAAATGAGCCAATTGTGAATTACAATGTCACTCAACTAGCGACTGGGATCGTCCCTCTTAAAAAAATAAAAAGAAAAACATAACACGTTGGCCCTAAAAGCTAAATATCAAGCAAATAGAACTGAGTTTCATGTACAGGATGTAATCAACACATTCCTGGACTTCTCAGATGGCAAATGCGCAACAACGCCTGGGGCTAACCACTGAAGCGATCCAGGACCGAGCATTATGTAGACGCGTTCTGCGGTCTGCGATATTAGCCAACCCCATAAGCGGAGCAGCAGCGATGCATTAAAAATGGGAAACTCGTTACGCATAAGTTCGTATAACGAGGAAAGGGTTAATAAAAGGATAAGAAGAAGAAGAAATCAACACATTTAATTAGAAATTTTCTTAAGTTGACGGGGCAAAGAAATCATTTAATTCTGGGAGCGTAAGCAAACCGCCCCCACCGGTAAGCAATTTCAGTAGAATCAGTACAACTTCAGCGTTAAATACTCCACCCAATAACATCAACTATTTTTTTAAATTAAGCAAGAAGCTTATTTATTCCATCCTTTACGGATCTTCTATATGAAATTGAGCAGTTCTGACTAAATTACCAGAAACTACAAAGCAAAGAAGAAAAGATGTTGACATACATTGAATTGTAGCGTAAAACAAGCCACAACGTTGAAAGTTTTGTCAATCAACGTTAACTCAAAAGTTTCACATGAAGAAAACGAGTTTGAAGGTGTCAAGCTAAAATGCAATGAAACTTATTGAAAGTGTAAAAGAAATTCATAATTCTATTGTTAATATCCAATTTTTGAATCACGTTGAGATAACATCAACTACGTTCATATTTAAGACAATTGAATCAGTGAGCCAAATTTGGAAATTAATAGAAATGCTGCCGTCAAAAAAGAACCATCATGGTATAGGCAAAAATATAATTAGGGACGGCTACAACATAACAGGGCCAGCATTGCTGAAACTAATAAGCTTATCATTGCCACGAGGCATACTCCCTGATAGTTGAAAAACACCATTATTGTTCCAGTCCAGAAAAATGCAAATTTTATAAAATGTGAAGACTACAGGTCGGTAAATATGCTACCAATATACGAACAAATTTCGGCAAAGACTGTACAGATTCAATTACAAAACAATTTAGAAGAGAATAATTTTTTGGTTGAGCAACAATCCGGTTTCAGAAAGAAACAGTCCTGTGAAACAGCTCTAAACTTTATTATCACGAAGTGGAAGGAAGAAATGCATATGAACAAAAAATAGCGACAGTGTTTCTGGATCTTAAGAGGGCATTTGAGATCGTGGACAGAGATATATTGCTGCAAAAGCAAACAAGATATGGTGTAAAAATGCGGAGCTAAATTGGTTCAAATTGTATATGCTCGACAAAGACAAGGAAACACAAGGCTTTCGAATTTTTTTCCTGCTTACTTTATTTTATAGTTTACACGATGTGCTATCACAACCATTTAATATTGAACTGGGTGTTCCCCAAGGATCTATACTACATCCGTTGTTATTTTTATTATATATTTACGACATGCAGAATGTAGTAGATAAGGGTGAACTTATATAATTTCCAGATAATGGTTTATTATTTGTTATAGAGAACGATCTCAATAACTGCAAAACGAACCTAAAAATAAACATTAACAGTGTAAGAAACTTCCTAAATATAAATAAACTTAAATTGAACGTTGAAAAAAACGAAAGTTATGTTCTTTAATGATATTTTACCGAGTGACCATTTTGAAGACTTTTTGTATGTAAAAAAAATCAAATATTTAGGAAAAATTATTGATAGACATTTAAATTTCAAACCACATTTTAAATACACATGTGATAAAATTTCAAAGAAAATAGGACAGTTTAGAAGAGTAAGAAAGGACATACGCGTATGTACTCTAAAATCAATTAAAATTTCTAACACTACAATAAGACCCCACTTTGAGTATGGTGCCATTATATTGTTTGGCCAGTAGAAGTATTAAATAAAATTCAAAAACTACCAAGCAAAGCAATAAGATGCATATTAAAATGTAGTAGATACCTAGAATGAACAATATGTTGGAAACTTTAAGATGGCTTAGTATAAAACAAAGAATTACAATTGTTCTTGTATTTGTGTTTAAGATAAAAAAAAATGATTTGATGCCAAATCATTTAAGTAGGAAACTGTCCTTAAGGATGGATGTACAGCCATATAACTTAAGGAATGATTATAACTTTAATTTGCAATTGTTTAGAAATAATAAATCACAAAATGTGTTATTCTATAAGGGACTTAGAATTTACAATTAATTACCTAATTTAATTGAAATTGAAACCAATTTATACAACCTCAGAAATGAAGTAATTTCTCATGTAAAAGCAAATTATTAACCGATAAATTGTAAACAATACTCTAACTTAAGTAATATATATTTATAATCATGCGATTAAAAAAGAGACGTAAATCACAATTTAACGGGTATAAGTTTATTCAACAGTCCTAAGTTGGCAAACGCCGTGAATAGATCAGTGTTAATATTGTGAGTTGTGCTTATCATTTGGGCCTTCTGTTAAATAATTTTCTCTTCTTCTAATAGAACCTTACCTTAATCGTTTGACAAACAATTTGTAATAAATGGACGGGGGCGATCCGTCCCCAATCATAACCGGTTTGGAGTCCTCGAACCCGAAGTGGTCTTAAACTGGAGCAAAAAACACAAAAGAAAACACAATAGCGAAGATTTTCCTACTTTACGTGTAATTCATAATGATGTTCCACGTTACATCTTCATTACTGGACTAGAGAAAGATGAAAAAACTCCAACAGTTTTCGTAAACTATCAACCTACAACCCAATTCGAATCAATCGCGGACTTGAGCACATCTCTAAAGACATATTGGAAGTCAAGTCTATGAAGTCAGGAGACTTGCTTTTAAAGGTACTCAACGTTACAACAGCCGACAGTCAAATTGACTAACCACTTTTCCCTTAACTCGATCCAAGGTAGAATTTATTCAAAACTTATAGCGAACATAAGCGAATAGGAACTTTTAGATGAACCAAAAAATATAAAGTCATTGAAGTTCGAAAAATGATTAAGAAAGAGGGTGACTCATTGGTCTCAACCGGCGCAGCTGTCCTCACATTCGATCAAATTTGTCGCCCACATGAAGTTAAAATAGGCTGGCTTACCCACGGGTTACACAGGATTTCTTAAAAATCTTGATTTATCATTCTTTTCAATGTGTGTGTTGTTAGAAAATCATTTTCCGTTTTGTCGACAACCAGACGGTTTATTCTGTAATTGAACGGCATCAGCGACGGAGGTAAAGCGAGCAAATCATAAAAAGATACTGAGAAAGCCAACAGACAAAACAAAATGAGATATTGGTACATATGTATGTGTATGTGTGTGGACAAATCCATTCTTATTAACCTCATCGAGATTTGAAGCGTAAAACAATATTTTGAGCAAAGGTGATGGGTTTTGGGTATCTTCACCCTCAAAATTTAATGAATAAAGATTTGTTGCAGGTAGAATTACATGTTTGAAAATGAAAAGAAAATTTGAATGCATGTAATTCACATTTTTGTTTTTCGATAGCAGCGACATGACTAGGTACCTACTCGTACGAAATCCTAGATTGGACTGGTAAATTAGCCTGTGTGGACGCGCTTTTAATTGAACAAAAAAATCCCTAAATGCACAGCAAAACCCACCTGCACTGAGAATTTCAAAATGTTCACCTTAAAAGTGAAATGAAATAGTTTATAAAAAGAGAATCCTAAAGTGAGACAGAAGAAAATCTGAAGAAGAAAGCAACACACAAAATTTCACAAATTTTAGAATCTCGTCACTTGCGGGCAAAATTTCGGCTGCCAGTAGACCGACAATAGAATACAAATTTCCTCTCTCGTGTGCATGTACTTAACACAAGTAAATACGAAAATTTCTAGTTTAAATTGCGTGTGTGAACGTAAGGTAACTCGGTTTCCCGTGTACAGATACACATCCAGACTCTTAATAAATCCTGTGTAACCCCTGGGTCAGGGAAGAGCTTAGCTCAGTTAACAAATCATTCATCACTCCGACCCTCGTGCAACCACAAAATTATGCAAATAATGCTCTCTTAGAACAAGCGCAGCTTACATTGCCACCAGAGTCGGACACAGATTTGGGTTATGTAGCTCCCACCAAAACATCAAGTGACTACTCTCACTCTTCAATTAAAAAATCAAATAACTCGACCTCAATCAACAACTCAAACGCTCTTTCCACCGCCGCATAGTCTAACCCAAAAGACTCCCCACGCTCAAAAAATAGCTTTACAAAACAATAACGATACTGCTGGATAATGAATTCATTATCATCCAATGGAACATACATAGCTTCATAAATAACAAGCATACCTCAGAAAGATTAATCGCAAACTACAACTCAGATATTATAGCTCTTCAAGAAACACACATCATTTCATCAAATACACACTTGTTTACACTCAAGAATTACAAACCTTTTCCTCACAATAAAGGCTACGACTACTGCAAATCAGGAATTGGTTTCCTCGTTGAAATTAAAATACCTGTGGCCTCACACAGCCTCTCTACTTCAAATCTTTTGTATCAAACAATAGAAATTCCTGCTAAAAAAAACAATAAAGCTCACCAACGTATATCGAGGACATGGAGTTTACGTTTCAAATGAAATCCTAAAAGATATCCCCATAGATAATAATAGTCATCATCTATTATTAGGTGACTTAAATGCTAAAAGCACATTTTGGGGCTCCAACATCATCAACAACTTTGGCTTATCTTTCGAAAACTTTGCCAATGACCACGGCCTGATTATTTTAAATGACGGATCTCCCACTTTATTTAACACTAGGAACACATTTTCTGCTGTCGACGTTACATTCGCTTCTAAAGATTTAGCTGCTTTGCTACAATGGGAAGTACTGCCAAACAGGGAAAGTAGAGATCTCGTCCCAATCATTATACGCACAAGGGAGAATAAACTCGTAAAAAAAACCGTCCGCACGATTTAAAGAAACTCATGCTAACTGGGATAATTTTACGTCATCTACGCACTCTTTATCCCAATGCAATCCCAGTTCCAACAATATTAATCAAGAAGCAGCCATAATCAAACGAATTTTGAGAAATGCAGCGGCAAAGTCAATGCCAACAACTAAACTACAGCAAGACAGAAGAAATCCAGTGCAGTTTGACAAAAAAATAGCAATGCTAGTCAAAGCAAAGAATGCAGCTTGGCACAAAATTAGCTTAAGTCAAGTGCCCCCTCAAACAAACAAATGCAATGAGCTTCTACATAAAATATCCAGAAGAGAATTCGATACTACGCTATATATTCTTAACGGATCCACACCAGGTGAAGACAAAATAACCTATACAATGGTCAAAACAGCATCCGGCAACCTTAAAAACCGAATCTGTTTGCTTTACAACAACATCCTTCAAACGGGTATCTTTCCTCACCAGTAGAAGAAAGCTATACTCAAGCCGATTTCCAAAAGCTCTCAGAACGTCCACCAAATAGATGGATATCGCCCAATATCCCTTCTTTCTGTGCTCGCCAAAATTTTCGAAAAAATTTCAGGACGTAGAATAGGTTGGTGGATAGAAAAATGTACACGTCATGAACAACACGCATTTAGACCAAACAGAGGAGTTCACTCCCTTTTGCACCTAATGGAGCATAAACTAATGGACAATCTTTCATCTCGTAAGCACAGCGTTGTTATGTCATCTGATTTAGAAAAAGCCTTCGACCGTTTTACCATCTTTCCCATAATAGAACAGCTACACAACTGGGGAGTCCCGGAACAAATTTTAAAGGTAATCTCATCTTTCTTAACTGGAAGGACTTTCTGCGTTGACGTGAATGGCTTTATCTCAAACAAAATGCAACTTGAAAATGGGATACCCCAACTGTCTCCCTTATCGGTTAACCTATATAATGCTTACATTGATGAACTCATTGCCGAACTTGCACAATCAAAAAACAACCTGGTCTTTATTGGGGTTTACGCAGGCAATATAACGAACGACATACTTAGATCCGCAGATAATCTTAAACATACATGCCTGGACTCAACCGGTGCAATCGTCACATCAAAAACACCATCAACCTGCTAAAGAAACGGAACAACGTCTTAAAAGTGATATGTTCTCGACGTATAAATAGCTTTGGTTATAATTAAATCTTTAGTTGAAGGCGCCCTACAGCACGGGCTCACACAATATATGTGGACCTTTAAGAAAAACTTGGAGAATATCGACTTAGCCATTAACCAATGCTTCCGGACGGCTACAGGAGCCCTAAAAACAACACCAATTGAGGCCTTAAGAGTAGAAGCAGGCTTTTAATCAATCCATAGATTGGGACAAAAAAGATCAGTTAAATAAATAAACAAAGCAATAACCGATTCCACCCACACACTTCATTCAATTTCACTCAAAATTGTATCTAGGTCAAAACAAAACAGAAAAAACTTGATCTCCTCCTTGAATAGAATACTGAGTTTTATCCCTCTCTACGGATTTACTCCTCTGGACGAGTCACTCCACCTCATCAATTCCGCACCACCCCCTTGGAAAAGGCACACACTACCCTTCGACACTAGCCTTTCCGATTACAGTAAAGAAAACAACTCAAAACAACAATCCATTCTCCTCCACCGAGAAATAATCCATACTTCTAAACCGACAAGAACTCTATATACGGATGGGTCCTTTAAAGATAACAATACCTCCTATGCAGTGATTGAACTTTTGGATACAAATGAAGACATCACTCTTTCCCAAGGCATCCTTCCAAATGCAGCTGGTAGTTATCTAGCTGAAATGGTAGCACTGATAAAAGCGCTTTTTTAGCTCTATCCAGAGTGTAAAGACACTTATCCTCACAGATAACCTAAATATCCTGACGGGAATCAAAAGTGCCAACAATAACTGTCCAACCCTGAACTACATTCGGAGCGTTTTGTACAACAACATTGCTCTGGCATGGGTTCCAGGGCATGTGGGTATAAAAGGAAATGAAACTGCCGACGCAGCAGCTAAAGATGCGATCTGCTTTCCTCTAGTAAAATAACTACCAGGCGTTACCCACCTTATCTGCAAGATCTTCATTGAAATTGAAAAAGAAGAACTAATTAGTTCGTGGCTAAAGCAGGACAACTTTCTACGGATGCACCATCCTACACATCTCAGGATTCCCTACTGTAAAAACTTCTCCAGAGCAGAGTGCATAACTCTCTTCCGAATTAGAGTAAGAAAAACTGTATTTTCGAGTCGACATCTTTTCACCCATGAATAAAGTGAAATATATCAAGCTAGGGGCCTTTCTATCCACACCAACCAGAAATGTCAAACTCTCTTTACAAACAAGTTCGATAATTGATGAGGATACTAACAAAGCTTTTACTTACAAACGCGAGAAGAGTATCCCTTCCGCAATTCAATGCATCATAGAGTCCTCAAAAAGGCTTAGCCTATCTCTATTTGGAATAGCCAAATTTACACCAACCCAAACAACATGTACCCTCCACTATGAATCAGTTTTTTTTTTTCCATTTACAAGATCTTCGGAATGACGTGACTGGTTCTGTCATTTTCAATTCACGATTCCTTGAAATCTACTCGGTCCCAAAAGTAAAGGATACAATTTCCTATATACTCGTACAGATGGCTCCTTTGCAATTGTAAGTCAAGAAGTTTCCTTAATCATTCAAGGTATCCTACCAAAATTTGCCTCTATCTACACCACCAAAGCAGAAGCCATTCTAGAAGCAGCAAGTAGATGTACACAAACAAGAGGTAAATGGATCATCTGCTCTGATAGTCTCTCCGTACTACAAGGTGTCGCTTATTACCATCAAAAATATATTTGTAAAACTTAAAATTCCTATTTAGTAATATTAACTATTCCAAGAGCCGAAAGCCTATGGTGCTAACTGCTCTTAAATTTTTTTATAAGAAACAATCAAGCTAGGCATAACTAAATATAAGGAAAACTCTTTGATATTTGTAATAAAAATCCCAAAGAATTTAAAAAGAATCCCTTTAAAAATAATTGTACCAATACCAAACAAAGATTTAAAAGAAATTGACTATCCTAAAGAATCTATTATGGAGTACAATAGTGCTAGTTTTAAATATGAAGGATTAAAATCACTAAATGAACTAATTATATTTTTAAAGAAAATTGCAAGTTAATTAAAGACAATAAAATGGAAATTATTTTATTATATAAAGAAACAACAATAATGAAAACGTAAACTACTTAAATATAAGTCAAAATTGCAAAAAACGTAATTAACGTATAAATGGGAAACTTGTTAATACCTTTAATAATCGTACTATAGAAGACCGATTTTATTATCCAATAAATGAGAATTTCACCATTTTTACTTATTAAATAACATTAGACGATTAAAATATGTTAATTGAATTAAATTCTTAATTGTTTCAATAGCAACAATGTTGCTTTATTTCAAAAGAAAAAAATGTTAAAGTAAAGTAAAACACAAAATTCAGGAGAATTTTAAAGTAAAGAACAGATAAGTTTTGTATACGTCAGCTTATCCACAAACAGACACATTAGAAATGAGAATAGAAGAAATATTAAAGCAGAACTAACTTACAATATGTTTGTAGAATTTTCCTTCCTGACCACTTGCTACACAAGTTGCATGTGCATACCTGTGGAAATGCAGAAAGAGCTGATTAAACAAAAAATTAGAATATAAATAACCGTAGGAAATATTTCATTTGTCGTATTGTCCTCTCCTCTAAGTAAGTCATAACTTGGTTTTCATTTTGATAAAGTAAACTTTTCAGAAATTTAAAAACTGTTTTTTTTTTTTTACATAATCGCGGAATCGCGATATTTTTGTCGCGTACTCATACTCAACACGCAGAAGATCTCAGCAATCGGAGGAGTATTTTTTAAAAAGATCTCAGATTATTCACTTCCAACATCTAATTGACTCTATGTAAGTAAGCAAAATTATTATATGCCTAGGCATAATAACCGAGCCAGATTGGGCTACGTGCCACATAAGCCATCCATTGATATTGCTTGACCGCCACGGAGCTAAGATTAGTTCGATGTTACGTGAACAATTCAGAAACGATTCAGGCATTCCAAAATAAATTTGGTTATTCTGTTCGCGAAATAGGGGTCGAAATCATCGTCAATGTATTAAAAAATTGGGTTGACAAGATGGTCTACTGTTAAGACAGTGGAAGCAGTCATTTGGATGAAATAACATTCTAAAATTAAGCGGAATGCTTAAAACATTTATTATGTATAGCT
This sequence comes from Volucella inflata, assembly GCA_928272305.1. Taxonomy (NCBI): domain Eukaryota; kingdom Metazoa; phylum Arthropoda; class Insecta; order Diptera; family Syrphidae; genus Volucella; species Volucella inflata. The sequence continues at coordinate 8,657,672 of OV743721.1, read as the reverse complement.
TTTTTTAAAAATAAACTTATAGCTACCCAAGCCTTTTCGTAAAAGTGCTCAAAAATGCACATTGTCATCGCAGACGATTAGAAACCACTCTATGACAACACACCAGCCCGCACTACCTTCTCGTGAACCGCTTCATGGCCGATACATAGGTGCCAGTGGTTCCAAAACCCGCCTTCAGTCTACAGACTTCAGTCTTTTTCCACCCTTAAAAACACCCATTTTAGAACAGCTGACAAAGCTAGAGAGGGTTGCACGAAGTTTTTAAGGAAGCTTTCGAAAAAGGCCTACATTGGCATTTTCGATATCTGAAAATCTCATCGGAAGAGTTGCATTGACGCAGAAGCAACCTTTTTGAAAGCTTGTAATGTGTTATACCGATCTGATCATTAATTTTTTTTTTAATCAATCCACTGATATTACTTTTCGGACATACCGTTCTTCTTATGTCATGCTAGAATTTTGTAATTATTTTTTTTTTAAATTTGTGTAAGCATGTAAAAGTTTTTTACTCGTAATAAGTTTTATTACATTATAATAAGAAATATTGTATATTATATATATTGTCTACTGTATACAGCAATACGACTGTTCTTAGTACTTTCCAGTGTATTTGACCGAATTAAACAATAAATGGCGATCTGTTTTCCAGACGATATTGTAAAACGAAGGAAATCAATCACAAAACACGTAACAGTTCAATAAATCCAGTGACTGGATTAATTTCTAATACAACTCTGCCACTTGATAAATAGATTACAAATTAAAAACCGACTCTAATAGCCTGTACTCTTCCATAACACATTATTAAAAAAAATTGAACTCGATATCATTTGAAGGCTTAACTATAACTGAATAGACTCAGTCAAAAAGACATTCATCCCACTGCAGAGTATAACAGTGAGCAAATATTTCTGGAAAACTGAGGAGAAATCTGGAAAGCCAATAAAACTAGACAGTAAGAGTAAAAGCATACAAACAAAAAAAAAATTAAAACATGTAAGTATTCCCTGGGGTTGATATATGAATGATAGTAATTGGGCAAATAAATGATACAGGACAAAGCTACCAGTCACATACAATAATTTGAATGTATTTCCCATAACACTTTCGATTTCAAATAAACGGTATGTTAAATGTTTACAATAAGTTGTAACCACACTTTTGAAAGACTTTGTATGCGGCATAATTTGTTTACAAATTCCTATCCCTACAACTGACTTTTGCACTTATTTAATTGTAGTTAGAATATGTGAAGGTTCAAAGAAACTATAAATATACTATAAAAGCTCCCGCGTTTGCAGCTCCATGCGAAAACATTGCATTTAAATTCTCAGTCTGGGCACCTCCAGTGATAATAAACTATATTATTATGTCTACTGTTTCATGAGCATCCCAAATACTGGTAGTAAACCATGTGCCGTTGACGAATATTTAAACTTAAATCTTCTGATTCGAAAGTTTATAGGATTGCATTGTTACTTTATGCAAACGTTTTCCTTGACCTTTTTATGCACAAAGCGCATACTCGTTTTTCAATTGCAGCCCCGACCAGCCCCTATTAATAGTATCTAACATATTATTTACAAAGCTTTAGTCGTTGGTATGTAATTTAGCATGAATTCCTGGCATAACAAGCATTTCTCTCGTACAAATGACGTGATCCTTGAATGGACTTATATTTCCTTTGGAAATTGGATTTAATTGAAATTTTAGTTTAGAACTGTGGAAAGTGTACAAAATCGTTGGTGTAAATTAGTTGCCTTAGTTCATCAATATTTTCCATTTCCCCTTGAGATGTAGAGGTGGAGATGCTAGAATAAGGAAACATCAAAGTAATAAATGTACTTCATCAATGTGTATCCTATATATAACCATCAGTTAAAAAGTAGCTACCGAACGAACAGAACAGTACGTCTTGTAAAAAATTTAAAAATTTTGATATCAATTCCAAGATGTAAAATGTTATAACAAATCTCCGACCGTGTACTAAGATTATTTAATTAAAAGAAAGGATTTATATTTGTGGAAAAACTGCTTACATCCGGACGTGGTAACGTAATAGAATTATTATTCGTATTCTGCTTTCCGTAACAAAGCCGGTTGACGTTATTCTGCCGACAATTTATCAATGAGCTCTTTTGAATGTAAAGTTTTGTACACATCGCAACAGCGCCCATGCACATTGAAAACAGTGGTTTGTAAGTTTTAGGAGTTAACGCCAATTTACCGCAGGACCAAGCATATACAAATACAAATCGACACTATAACCCATTATATTGAACAACGAAACATAAGTCTTGACGAGTTGAGTAAAACTTGATTATTTTAGTATAAAGTTTATATTTGAATATGTACAGATTCAACTAACCAAATCAAATAAGTATCTAATTACTTCTTAAAAAAGTTATTCAAAATTATATTATATAAAAAGTGAAAGTTAAGAAAGAGCTTTCTTTGGCGTTTTTGATCGTTTCTCGATAAACAAGAAAATCGAATTTTGATTTTAGTAATATTTTACCCTTAGTTTAACTTGCAGTGATGTCAATTTTTATGATTAAGATTGAAGAACTTTAATACTCGTAAGAATTAACACTTCCGGTCTTAAACGCAGCTCCTGGTCTCGTGTTACTTACATCATCAGGCATCACATAGGGCTATCTAAACACATCACTCAATTTCTTCGGTCTAACTAAGAAAAACAAATTTATTTTTAAGGAAATTCGACTTGATTCAACAACATACTCTCCATTCAGGAGTGATGTACTCGTAGTGCATTCATTCAAACGCTTCTGTAATTTTTTGATGCCGCTTTTGTAAACCGATTTGTGCTTGCTCTTAAATAGGCCTAAGTACCGGCAATCGCTTTTTCAATTGACCCAAATATTTTTCGCTTAAATATCTTTTTAAAGTTTGCGAAAGGCAAGTAGTTGCTGGGGGTCAGATCTTGAGAGAACGGTACCATTACTCGTATTTCCGTCGGCTTGTGACATGGTCCATTGTCTTGGTGAAATAGCACTTTTTTTCGTTTATATGTGAGGCCATTTAAACTTGATTTAAACTCAATTAATCCAATAATGCCATGTAATTCGTTATTGATGATTTTACTTTTCTCAAGAAACCCGATGAACAAAATAACATGCTCGTCCTAAAACATGGATGCCATCAGTTTTCCAGCCGACTTTTTCGTTTTTATCGCTTTGTACGGTCTCTTTCGGCTGCTGCTCCTTAAGATGTATAATAATGGATCCATGTTTCATTTATTGTCATATACCGACATAAAATTAGATCACACTACCTCCTGCTGTCTTTAAGGTATCAGCTATCTCACGCAACTTCACTTTACACTCTTTCTAAAAGTATTTTGTGGATTTATTTTTGTGTTTTCCGGAATAACTGCAAATTTTTAGCGATTAGAGCATTCAGCATATTCAGTGCTTTTACGACCGCGTTTAAAAGCAGTCAATAAGCATTGATTTCTCTGGTGCAGAGCCCCATAACGCCAAGCATCACCTTCTCACTTTTATAGCTCTCTGATATCCATTTCGTCTTCTGCTTGCAACTATTCCAGATAGTCATCGGCACTATCTTCTGTATCACTGATTCCTGTTCCTACCAAGTCTGTCTCCGCTCCAGAATTATGTATCTCCATCAGGAACATAATTATCATCGTCATAGCCACTAACATCATCAACTTTAAGGCCACTCTCTCTTACTTTATAACGGTACCTATATAAGAACCTTCGTTGGCGCGTTTGGAGGAGCAAGAGAACCGACAAATCGGCAGCGCCAATGACCATTGTCGTAGAAAATGAGATTTATTAAAATTAAGATAAACAAACTGCGACGTTTGAAATTGGACATTCGTAATTGCCATTCAAACTTAAATTTCGTACATTCAATTTTCAAAATGAAATCTTGGATTTAGAAATGAGATATCAAAATTGGCCTTTTTAAAAGAAACTTCAAAATGGTAGATTCAAAACAGGAAATTATTACAAATGAAAATCTTAAATACTTACTTACTTACTTTAGGTGGCGCTACAGTCCGGGGTGGACCTGGGCCTCAGTCAACAAGCTTCTCCAGCCAGCTCGATCCCTGGCTAGCTGCCTCCAGTTTCGCACACTAAGTTGGCTGAGGTCCTCTTCCACTTGCGTGCGCCACCTGAGTCTTGGCCTTCCTCTACTGCGCGAAGATCGCCCGAAGAATTTTTCTCTCGAAGCAACCAAGAACACCCTCATCCATTTTTGATAATGTCCATGCCTTTGCGACATAGAGCAGCACCGGGATTATTAAAGTCTTATAAAGGGTGACTTTTGTTGTACGAGAGAGGGCCTTGCTATTCAATTGCCTTCTTAACCCAAAGAAACAGCGGTTGGCAAGAGTTATTCTTCATTTGATCTCAGAGTTGGTGTCGTTGTCTGTATTTATAGCGGAGCCTAGGTAGACAAAGTCGTTAAATACCTCAAAGTTGTATCTGTCGAGGGTGACGTTCTGCCCGAGACGTCGGTGTTGGTTGTCCTTTTTGCTTGACAGCATATACTTGGTCTTGCCCTCATTGACCGCTAAACCCATTTTCGCCGCTTCCGTCTCAATACTCGCGAAAGCGCCACTGACATCACGCTGTTTTCTCCCGATTATGTCAATATCGTCGGCGTATGCGAGTAGTTGGACGGACTTTTGAAAGATAGTGCCTCTTGTAATTGCTCCTGAGTTTTGCACTATTCTTTCAAGTACGATGTTGAAAAAATCGCACAACAGCGCATCGCCTTGTCTAAATCCTTTCTGGAAATCAAAGGTCTCGGTGAGATCTTTACCGACCTTGATGGAGCAGCGTGCATTCTCCATCGTCATCCTGCACAGACGGACGTGTTTGGCAGGGATGCCAAAACTAGACATTGCTCTATATAGCTCGTCTCTATAGATGCTGTCATACGCGGCCTTAAAGTCGATGAATAGGTGGTGGGTATCGATCTGAAGCTCATGGGTCTTCTCCAAGATCTGCCGTAGTATGAATATCTGGTCGATGGTGGACTTTCCTGGCCTGAAGCCACACTGATATGGACCTATCAGGTTGTTGACGAACGGCTTCAGGCGTTCACACAATACGGCAGATAAAATCTTATATGCGATGTTAAGGAGACTGATGCCTCTGTAGTTGGCGCAGTTCAGAGGGTCTCCTTTCTTGAGAATTGGACAAACAATGCATCATCGTCCAGGTTGAAAGGTTGATTCTGCCTGACAGCAGTATTTGGTCCGTCATCGCCGTTATACAGTCTGCATAAATGATCTTTCCAAATCCTCAGCATCGACTGCGATTCTACTACGATGTTCCCTTGTTCATCTCTACAGGCTTCGGTTCGGGGTTTGTTTCCCCGGCATGTTATTTTTACCTTTTGGTAAAACTTCCGAACCTCATTCCTGGAGTAGCATCTCTCAATTTCCTCGATCGCGCGCTTCTCATGCTCTTTCTTCTTCCTCCTGAGAAGCCGGTGCTCGTCTCACCTCTTCCGCTCATAGAGCTCATGAGCAGCTCTGGTCTTTCTAAGCAGCGCCGCGTTATATGCATCTTGCTTAGCTACATGTGCTTGCCGGCATTCATCATCGAGCCAGGGGTTTCGTTGTGGTGGACGAGTGAAACCCAGCACATCAGAAGCGGCATCTCTGATGGCGTTTTGGCAGTGTTTCCAATGGTCTTCGATGCTTGATGCTGGCGGCATTGGACCTCTTAAGAGATTAAGAGACACTCGATCGGAAAAGGACTTGGCGATCTCTTGCGATTGTAGCCGTCTGAAGTCGAACTTTCTCACAGCATTAGTTTGTCTTAGCGTAGTTTGGGATATCCGCAACCGTACCTTGGCTACAACAAGGTAATGGTCCGAGTCGATGTTGGCTCCTCGGAACGTACGGACATCCATAATACTGGAGGAGTGTCTTGCGTCGATCGCAATGTGATCAATCTGGTTGACTGTTGATTGATCGGGAGTTCTCCAAGTCCCCTTGTGTATGTCGAGATGTGGGAACCGCGTGCTAGCCACGACAATGTTTCGCCCCGCCGCAGAGTCGATTAGCCTGAATCCGTTATCGGAGGTGGTGTTGTGCAGGCTATATTTTCCGATTGTTCCACCAAAGATACCCTCTCTTCCTAGCTTTGCATTAAAATCACCGAGGACAATTTTAATGTCATAGCTAGGGCATTGCTCTTAGGTCTTGTTAAGGAGCTCGTAGAAGGCATCCTCTGTGGGGGCATGCGCGCATATGAGGCTAATGTTGGCGAATTTAGCCTTTATGCGGATTGCTACGAGGCGCTCGCTCACATACCGGAAGCTGAGGACTTCTTGTCTTAGTCTGCCTCCGACAACAAATCCGCATCCAAATAAGCGCTGCTTTTGCCGTCGATAGCAATTGCCATAGTAGATGTCGCAGTTTATCATCTTCTTTTTGTCCGGCACATCCCATCGCATTTCTTGGATGGCGGTTATGTCTGCTTTGCAGCAGTCTAGGGCCTCCGCTAGTTGCTCGGCTGCACGTGGTCTATTAAGGGATCTAACATTCCACGTGCATATCCGAAGCTCATTGTCCTTAAATCATTTGCGTGGGTTGTCAACAGTAGATCCGTCCATATCCGAGGCTTGTTGATGCTTCGTAACTTAATTTTTTTTTTAAATGGCCGGGCAGTTACCCCGGCGGCACAACCCCCAACCTGGAGGACCAGTTCCATTTTGAGTGCCCCTAAGACGAGGGGTCGGTTACCCCGAAGCCAGTAACCCGTTCCGGGATGTGAGCGCTGCGGTTGGCCTTTATAGGGCTCGTCCGCCACCATCTCTTTTCCAAGACCCTGACTAAGTCCTGGAAATCCTTTCCGGCCTGAGCTCCAAATATATCGGAGTAGCCCGGATAAGGTCTTGTTTTGTTTTTTCCCAGATGGCGCCACGGGGAGGGGTGAAGTAGGACTTATTAGCAGAACTGCAGAGAAAATCTTAAATTAAAGTTTAAAATACTTCCACTTTCACTCTTCTGATGTCATGCAAAATATGTAAACAATTGATGTATTAAATAATATATTTATTAATGATGAACATATTATTTATTTTATGCATAAATAAAGAGGTTTTTATTTATTTTGCAACACGGGATTGATACAGAAAAACAAATTTTTTTCGCGCCCACTACATAGTATATAATTTTTATCCACACTGAAGTATTGGAAATGTATACGCTTACAACGTAAGGAAATTTGGTAAAAAAAGCTAAATGACTATTTAGAACGGTTGGGTGGTATCAGGACAGGGTAGGCACTAAGAGATGTCAACCTGGCGATATCCAGTGTTGCAACTTTTTCTGAACATCAATAGTGCTTCTAATACCTCCACGTGGTAACCGCCGATGTCGATCCGGACTCGACCTGTTAAACTTATATGCCCGAGTGCTGACCAGTAGACATATATAGCAGCACTATAAACGGGACGGCCGATGAATTGCCCAGATGGAATCAACGGTGGAAACAACCCCGAATCAAATGAGATCTTATCCGGGCTACTCAAACATATTTTGAACGCAGGCCGGTAAGGATTTCCGAGACTAAGTCAGGGCCTTGGAAAGAGATGGTGGCGGAAGAGCCCTTAATGGACCAACGGCAGCACTCACATCCCAGTACAGGTTACTGGCTTTCGGTCCAACCGACCCCTCGTAGTTAAAATTTGGCACCCGAAAAAAAAACACAGACCATCTTAACTTAACAAGGTTTATTCAATAATAGAGAGTAACAAGAACGGAGAGTGAAATGATTGCATGCGTGGCCTTATATACAATCATGCGAGTATGTAAAAAGCAAATACAAACTAATACATAAGTGTAAGAATAATATGCATGGGATTGTAAATAACGTTGATCAAACAATTCATTTTAGCACTCCTCCTATCAACGAATTTTCAATTCTCAAATTAAATTTGATTTTAATAAAAATGTCAGAATCCTAGATTTTTAATACGATTATCATGCTTAATTTTACATAAACCATTTGTTAAAATATCTGCTGCCATTTTATTCGTAGGTATAAAATCCACTTTAATTCTTCCTTCCTTTTGCATGTCACAAGTATAGTGTCTACATGCTTCAACTTTTCATGAATCTTTGGTTAGTTTGATTGCGCTTTGGTTGTCGCAGAAAATGGTTGATGGACTTTCAGTAAGATGTGTAGCACCCACCTCATTCAGCATCTGTCTCTCATGAACAATTTCTTTCGTCACCTCCGAAAGCGCCATATACTCAGCTTCCATGGTGCTGAGCGCCACTGACTTTTGTTTTCGGGATTTCCAGCTGACAGGAACGTTTGCTAGCACATTTGCATATCCAGTACACGACTTCCGATCATCCCAATCAATGCCCCAGTCTGAATCCACGTAAGCATAGAGTGGCAATTTGAACTTCTCATAAAGTATTTTGTAGTTTTGTGTTCCTTTGAGATACCTTACTACCCTCTTTGCCGCTATCCAATGGCTTTTACCTGGATTGTTACAAAATTTGCTAAGAATACTTACAGCGAAACTTGCATCCGGCCTTGCTGCGTTAGCTATATAAATAAGACTTCCAACTAGCTCTCGATATGGATACCTCTTCATTTCTGCCACCTCGTCAGATGTCTTTCGGAACATTTTCTTTGACATAGGAATTTGGTATATCGATTTCGATTTTTCAGCTAATTTCACTTCTTTCATCCCAAATTTATCAATAAGCTTCTCGATGTGATGACTTTGATGAATTAAAATTTTGCCCGTTGAATTCTTTCTAACTTCTTGGATTCCTAGAATATCTGTCACTTCACCCAAGTCTTTCATTTCCAATTGTTTTGCCAGAAAGGTCTTCGTTTTGTTAAGAAGTGACAAATCATCTGAAGCTAACAACAAATCATCAACGTAAACCACAATAATAATTTTCTTTCCACTTTCGATCTTAACATATAAACAAACATCTGTCTTTGATTGTTTCGTACCTAGCTCTTTTAAATATGGGTCAAGCTTCAGATGCCACTGGCGGCCTGACTGCTTGAGTCCATATAAAGGTTTGTTTAGTTTGCATACCTTATTCTTTTGAGCGATGTCCTCAGGGTAATCTGGCTGCTCTATAAAAATTTTCTCGTTCAGCTCACCTTGAACGTAGGCAGTTATGACATCCATTTGGTGTAAGTACATGTTGTTTTCAGCACATAATGCAAATAACATACGGTCAGTCTCGTAGCTTGCAACAGGGGAAAATGTTTTACTGTAGTCAACACCTGCTGTCTGCACCCCCTTGCCGCAATTCTTGCCTTGTACCGTCTAATGCTGCCGTTGTCTGCTCTCTTTACACAAAACACCCACTTTCTCGACAAAACTTTCTTCCGTTTTGGACGATCTACTAATTCCCACGTACAGTTCTTCTTTAATGCTGCTAGTTCAATGTTCATTGCATCCACCCACTTGGCTCTATAGTCACTTTCAATCGCAACTTTAAAAGAAAACGGACTATTTAATACGTTGCTACATGATAAGTTTACCTCTTCATTCGACGCTTTATTTCGCCTGCATGTTCACGGAAACGTCGGTCTGAGCCTTGTTTTCTCAGCGCCATCATGTTTTGCTGAAATCGATGCAAAGCTCTGTCTGTCTGATCCTTCTTTAACTTCTTCGTAGCTATCTGATTGTGCCTATTCATCGCTTATTGTTTCTTCAAATTTTTCAGCTGCATCACCACAAACATCGATCTTCGGCTCATTACTGACCTTATGCTCCTCCTTTTGTTTTGTTGCACTAACTACTCTGTTGTCGTTGTCGATCTCTGGCTAATGTTCTGCCAAAGCCTGTATATCACCTCCTTGCAAAATACCTCCAGCATTTACTCTGGTCGTGTAATCCTCCGCATAAATTTGTTCGAAGAATTTACATCTCTTCGCTTCACAATTTGCCTGGTCGTATAGTCCCAAAGTCGATAGGCTTTTGACTTTTGGGAATATCCCACAAAAATATATTCTTTACCTTTCGGATCCAACTTACTTCTTTCGGGACATTGCTCTAATGCAACAGCTTTGCTTCTAAATTCCTTCAGGAAACCCACATTCGGTTTTATCCCAGACCACACCTCGAATGGAGTACGATTTCCCAAAACTGCAGTAGGACATCGATTTCGGATGAACACCGCCGTATTCACTGCTTCCGCCCACAAACATTTTGGTAAATTAGTATCCATTAGCATGCACGGAACCATTTCGATGAGGGTTCTATTCCAAAAAATTCGAGAACTCTTTTGACATATATTCTGTCCCATTGTCCGTCCGTAATCGCTTGATTTTCTGACCGCTTTCTTTCTCTGCCCGAACTTTAAATTTTCTAAATTTCTCAAAAACTTCACTTTTTGATTTAATAAACTGCACCTCCATGTATCTTGATTTATCATCAATAAAGCTAACAAAATTTTTCGCATCAATACAAGACTGCGCGCTGAGTAGTCCACACTAGAGGACATTCCATTTTTTTATGGTACCCCATTCATGTATTCACATCTTGAAAAATCAAATGAATGAATCACTTGATATTCGATTAGCGAGTAAGTACTTCACCCAATGATAACAAAACATTTAGTTCAGTGCACTCATATTAAACGGGTACTCTTCATAGAGTACACCGAATACTCGGTGTTTTTGCATACAGGCTGCAAGCTGTCCAATATTCACGTTTATTTTCATTGTTGGTGTAATTGTGTATCAACAGGAAATTAAAAAAAATAATTTTAAACAAACAATTGCGTGTCATACAATGATCACAACAGACGCGGCATATAAGAAACAAAAGATAAAAATCATCGTGATATCCAATCGATCGTAGTCACGCTCAGGTAACATGTCGCAACGTTTGTTTTTATATGCTCGTCTGTCGTATAAATATGCAACTTACATGTGTAAACCACTGTTCTTGCAGTATATTAACAAATTTTAAGGTATTGAAGTCACGCCTCGATAATTGAAGTGAATTCCCCTTGCTGGAAGATTTAAATTGCTAATAAAATTTGAATAACATATGTGTGATATTAAAATTATATGAATGAATTCACATCTTGAGAGATACCACATGGGATGGGGTGTACAACATTTCAGAGGCAGGTACCAACAAAGCTGCTGCAGCGGATGGCCTGACTGCCGAGCTCTTCAAAGCGGCAGGCGATGACTTGGTAAGGAGCATACACCAACTCATCTGTAAATCTGATGAATGGAACCTCAGCATTGTTTGTCCGATTCTCAAGAAAGGAGACCCTCTGAACTGCGCCAACTACAGAGGCATCAGTCTCCTTAACATCGCATATAAGATCTTATCCGCCGTATTGTGTGAACGCCTGAAGCCGTTCGTCAACAACCTAATAGGTCCATATCAGTGTGGCTTCAGGCCAGGAAAGTCCACCATCGACCAAATATTCACACTACGGCAGATCTTGGAGAAGACCCTTGAGCTTCAGATCGATACACACCACCTAATCATCGATTTTAAGGCCGCGTATGACAGCATCTATAGAGACGAGCTATACAGAGCAATGTCTAGTTTTGGCAATTCCTGCCATCGTCTGTCTGTGCAGGATGACGATGGAGAATGCACGCTGCTCCATCAAGGTCGGTAAAGATCTCACCGAGACCTTTGATGTCCAGAAAGGATTTAGACAAGGCGATGCGCCGTCATGCGATTTCTTCATCATCGTACTTGAAAGAATAATGCAAAACTCACGAGCAAACACAAGAGCCACTATCTTTCAAAAGTCCGTCCAACTACTCGCATACGCCGACGGTATTCACATAATCGGGAGAAAGCAGCGTGATGTCAGTGGCGCTTTCGCGAGTATTGAGACGGAAGCGGCGAAAATGGGTTTAGCGGTCAATGAGGGCAAGACCAAGTATATGCTGTCAAGCAAAAAGGACAACCAACACCGACGTCTCGGGCAGAACGTCACCCTCGACAGATACAACTTTGAGGTATTTAACGACTTTGTCTACCTAGGCTCCGCTATAAATACAGACAACGACACCAACTCTGAGATCAAATGAAGAATAACTCTTGCCAACCGCTGTTTCTTTGGGTTAAGAAGGCAATTGAATAGCAAGGCCCTCTCTCGTACAACAAAAGTCACCCTTTATAAGACTTTAATAATCCCGGTGCTGCTCTATGTCGCAAAGGCATGGACATTATCAAAAATGGATGAGGGTGTTCTTGGTTGCTTCGAGAGAAAAATTCTTCGGGCGATCTTCGGTCCCGTCTACATTGACGGTAGTGGAGGAGGAGATACAACGACGAACTGTATGGATTGTACAGCGACATGGACCTAGCCAGAAGAGTGAAGATCCAAAGACTGAGATGGCTGGGTAATGTAGAGCGTATGGACACCATTGGTCCGGTCCGAAAAGTCTTCGAATCCGCTCCCGAGGGACAGCGCAGTAGAGGAATGCCAATACTTAGGTGGCACACGCAAGTGGAAGAGGACCTCAGCCAACTTAGCGTGCGAAACTGGAGGCAGCTAGCCAGGGATCGAGCTGGCTGGAGAAGCTTGTTGACTGAGGCCCAGGTCCAGGTTAGGAGCCTCATTTGGAAATTTTCGTGGTGTAGTGATTTAAAACTACTTACTACTTACTACTATAAGCGCAACCTAAACGCTTCTGGACTCTGTCTTCTTTTGTAGGCGTTACTCTAGAATGAACGATATTTCATTAAAAATGTAGGTTTTAGTGCAAAATGTTGTTAAGTAGCTCATGTATGCTAAAATGATGTTTTCATAAGCCGCCTATTTTTTGGGGGCCTGAATTTTTGTTTGTTCCAAAATCTCCTTCAGAGGTGGACTAGAGTTCTATAGACACATTTTCCAACTTTCTTACTGGCTTCTTACTGGTTTCTTAATGGCTTTAAGTATACTCGTACATAAGAGAACATAATTCCAATTGTGTATGTACGGAATAAAGCATGGGGAACTGCAACTCATAGGCGAACACCTCACAGGGCTGGTGGAAGCCCTCCAGATGCAGCTTTTTAGAAAATTAAAACTGGTTCCAAACCGACTTGAACCAATTCTAATAGAGCAAGAGGTAGCCCAACACCGACGAATTGGACAGAACGTCACAACAGACAACATAACTTTTAGGTGGTTAAGTACTTTGTCTACCTCGGCTCTGCTATAACATCTGATAATGACATCTCATCGGAGATCAAACGAGGCATTACTCTTGCCAACCGCTGCTCCTTTGGGCTAAAAAATCAATTTAGTAGTAAGGTCCTCTCTTGAATGACTATGGATACTCTATACAACACCCGTTTGCGTTGATAGGTGCTGAAGGAGAAGACTCTTCGAGGCGACAACCTTTACGAGTTGAACAGAGGCACAGACCTAGTAAGGAGGCTTTGCAGAAGTTTTTATGCATGTATATAGAACGTTTCTTGAACATAAATATGATATTTTAGATTAAATATAGGTATAAGATATCTAAGATAGGTTAAGGCCGAAAGGAAAAAGTTTTAAGATAATGGTTAGCTTAGCGTGCTCGGATGGAGCCAGTAAGTCAGATTTAAGTAAAACTGTTAATTTAATTAAGTTATATTTATTCATTTTTGTCTAGTTTTAAGTAATAATGAAGGAAACAAACAAAATGAATAAAGAAGTCAAAACAGAGGCTTCGCATTGGACGTCTAAGGGAAGCTAGGACATGTAGAAAAAATGGACACCAATACTGCGCCCCGCCGAGTTTTCTAATCCAACCCACTGAGACAGCACAATAAAGGAAGACCTCGCCTTTGGTGGCTTACACAAGTGGAAAAAGACTTAACCTTGGCGTGCGAAACTCGAGGCAGTTAGCTAAATACCAGGCTAACTGGAGAGACTGTTGGTTGAGGCCCAGGTCCACCCCGGGCTGTAGCGCCACCTAGGTAAGTAAGTAAGCCCAACCTGTTGATTAAAGACTGCAAAATAATGCAAAACAGTAGCTGAGAAAAATACTGTTATAAATATAATTTAATAAAAGAATTATCGTACCAAAGAAAAAAGTGTTTATTATAAGATATACATTATTATTATTATTTTTTTTTTTTAAATGCGCCTTCATCTTTCTCTAAGTCAATACGAATTTCAGATTTTTTTACATTATAATTTAGGAACATAATATGATTGACTAAAACTGGGTCAGATCCAATTAAGCTACGTTTTTCCGAAATCAATTGTCTGAAGAAAAAACTCGCTCAGGCGGAGCACTGCTTGCAGGTGTAGCTAATATTTTGCAACTAACTTTAAACAAAATTGGGAATTCTACTAGGTGTAGATGCCACCACTCCAAAACATTAAAATCCTCGTAAAAAGTTACATTAATGCTTTCATAGTCGCGAAGTTCATTGTTAACTTTATCTGCAGAGTTTACAACTGCTGCAGCTGGAATAAAGTCATTGAACAACTTCTTACTATCCGATAATAAACTATGCAACTCCTCATTAAGCGATTGTTCTATAGATTCGACATTCGGTCCAGATACTTCGTAAGCGTACATTTGCATGATACGCTTACATTCATCTCTAGTCTCTTGTTTCTTAACTTCATTAAACTGAATTAGTTTATTTGCTGGAGGAAATAAAAAAAGGGCGAGTTTATGAAAAATTTATAAATTTTGTACGAGTAGTACTGTGGAATCAAAATAATTACTTAATTTTGTTTTGAAATTTGAAACTACATCTAAATCTTCCGAAACAACAGCACTTTTTTTTCAAGCGATGAATATGAACAATTACGAAATGAAGCGTTGCGTAGTTTTCGGCCTCCAAAACTCTTGAAGTTTCTTCAAATGGTTTTAAAACTTAAATTACCGCAGAAATATGGCTTAAATTAATCTTTACAATTCTTTGCAATTCGTTTTTTTCCTGTAATATATTTGAAATTTCGATTCAGATTTTTCTATTGATTCTAATAAATAATAAATTGTGCCTAGGGAAATCATATGGGCCGCGCTGAGGTCTCAAAACTTACCGGAAACGTATGTTAGAATAATACAAGACATGTACGGAAACGTGAAAACTGCGGTTAAAAGCTCTGCTGGACTAACGAGAGAATTTCCAGTTAATGTCGGAGTGCATCAAGGAAGCGTACTTAGCCGTTTCCTCTTTAAAGTAGTATTCAACTATCTTTTAAAGACTGCATGCGCGAAGCAAATGTAACGCCAATTCTCTTCGCTGACGACGCAGTTATACTTAGCGATAACGTCGAAGATTTACAGAACGCATTAGATTCATGGAGAAATGCGCTAGAGAGAAACGGGTTTAAGATAAGTCGTTCAAAGACGGAGCATTTGACGTGCCCATTTGCGCATCCGTTGCGACCTGTTCCGGATATAATGTTAGGCGGAATAGTTCTTCCTATCACTATTCCTAGCACTATCTTTAAGTACTTAGGATCAATCGTTAACTTGGAAGCGAAATGTGACGACGACGTAAACCACAGAGTGAGTGTGGGGTGGATGAAATAGCGGGAAAATTCAGGAATCTTTTGCGACCGAAAATTTCCACTTAAGTTAAAGGGGAAACTCTACACTACGGTTGTTAGACCAGCTCTTATATACGGTTCACAGTGCTGGACAATGTACGAAGCGTTTAAAAACAAAATGACGGCAGCGGAAATGAAAATGTTAAGGATGTCTAGTGGAGTCACTGAACGCGATTGCATTAGTTCTACGCGTATAAGAGGAAGTCTACATATAAAGAATTCGGTAACCGAACAGCTTGAGGCGAATAGAATAAGCTGGTATTGCCACGTTCAAAGAAGATCTGCGGAAAATCCGGTTAAAATGGCACTAGCAACTACGGTCACTCCAACTGTAAGAAAACGAGGTCGGAAAAAGAATTCCTGGATTTCTCAGATGGCAAATGCGGAACAACGCCTGGGGCTAACCACTGAAGCGATCCAGGACCGAGCATTATGTAGACGCGTTCTGCGGTCTGCGAAATTAGCCAACCCCATAAGCGGAGCAGCAGCGATGCAGTAAAAATGGGAAACTCGTTACGCATAAGTTCGTATAACGAGGAAAGGGTTAATAAAAGGATAAGAAGAATAAATTGTGTTCCAACGTATGCATATACTACTTTTTAGAAAGGTTTTAAGGGAAGAATTTATGCTTGATTTTTTAAAATATTTAACAAGTTCTGTGCACAGATTACATAAATCAGATATTTGAAGGTTTTCCTCAATTGTTTTTTCTATGGCATTGTGTATTAAGTGGTTAATACAAAATATGTTGTCATATGGGCATATTCAAGTTTGAACCTCTGTCTGTTACGATAATTGGCATTTCATTAAAATCGCACTTAAATTCATCCAAAAGACTATTGATTTTAGACTTTATGTTTTGGCCTAAAAATTGAACAAGACTGTTATTAAGCACTTAAATAAACAATTAAATAAAATAAATAACCTGTACATGATTCGTCTTTCATCGACTTTAAGCCTAGAAGTCTTGTATTTAGTTTACCCTCCTTGGTGTAGTGAATTGTTAACGATAAGTACACACTTCTTAAATAGCTATCGGTCCAAATATCAGAAGTAAGTCCGGTAACAGTTTTTCAATATCAACGTTTTGTCCATATTTTGTACCGGTCGATATTAAGAACTGCGCGAAATTTTGATGCAATTTTCGATTGTCTACTGGGTTATGACACGCACACTTTTTTCGTTGTCATCAATGTCCACATCCGTTTTTACTAATGTCTTATCAGTTTTTAATTTTTTTAACATTTAAGTACATTGGAGTACTTCTTTGATTATATTTATACACAGACAGATAACTTCTGCACGCCACTAAATTTTCAATTGGTTGATTATTTCTTGTTTCAATTACACCGAACACATCCCACACCTTGCTTCTGCCCCGTTTATTATTTCTTTTTGGATCCCCGCTTTCTAGTTTTGCTTTATTGGCTGAATTAATTTATAAGCCAGTTGCGCTCACGATTGGAACATCTGAATCATTTGTTGAATCCCAAAATAAATTTAAACATTAGTACTGTAAGTACAAATATTACTAAATCTATGCAAATTTACTTACTTCAATAAATTCCATTTTACAAATTATAATGAACAGATAATTTAGACAAAATTGATTGCATCCACACTGGACTAATGTGAGGGACACACTACCCACTCACTGCATTCGAATTATTTGAAACATTCGGTGTACACGGTGTAGATTAACAGTTAAACATGCACTCGTTTTGTTTGAATGAAGCACCCGCTCGCGAAAGAGAAATCAAGCACTGCATTCGATCCATTAACTTGTGATGGAATGTTGTGAAGTTTTCGTGTACACTGGTTTAAATAACTGCAGTGAATAAAATACACCTAACTACTGTACCCATTGAGAGAAGTAAATGAATGCATTCATGCAGACCTCTAATTCACACACATCAGAATTTACACTTCCCAACAATTCGTCATCTGCTTTACAGGATTTTTGAAATGGAAATTAGGCAATTTTTCCTTTACTGCATACCACACAGTTAATTTCACTTTTATCAGAATTTTCTTTCAACCCGTTGACCATACCCATGCTCTTTAATTTATTAACATCTCTAAAATTTAAGTGGCCAAGTTTCTGATGCCATTTCTAAACCAACGGTTTTTTTAGTTCTGCATTTACTAGCTCTATGTCCATGCTTGCCACATTTAAAACAGTTACCATCGAATCTATATGTTTGTTTCTGTCCTGGCTTGCAATTTTTTTTGTTTCCTCCAGAAATTTGACTCCTTTTCCACCTTGTCCTTTCGTCGACATATAGAGCACTATCGAATGTTTCTCCCACCGTTGTTTGGCCTCTGCGTTCTTCTTCTTCTAAAAGTTTTGTTTTCAGCGTTCTTATTTCGAGAAGTTCGTCACGAGTCTCAATTGCTATACAAAAGTTTCTTCAGGCAGCGAATTCAAAATCATTGTGCATAGTAACTCCTTTGGCATAATTATGCCAGCTTCTTCCAATGCATCATAGCAGCTTTGAAACTCCTTCATATGTTCAGTCATAGATTTGTCTTTCCCTTTTTCATTTGAAAAAGACGACGGTAAGAACTACTTTCCTGGCGGGACCTTTCGACATATGTGTCTCCTCCAATATTTTCCATGCAGCATTGGCAGTTGTGCATTTCTTTATGTAGCCTAGCTGATTTTCTTTTACTCCTAGAAATATCATGGCTAGCGCTTTCGAGTTCTTAATTTCCCACTTTGTCACATTACTAGCTTCACTGCCCGGTGGCTTAGGAACCGAGCCATCTACGTAATTCCACAATTCGTTACACATGAGTACACAACGCAAATTACAGTTTTTCTATTTTATTTAAATAAAAGAATACGAGTATATTCTTTATTAATATTTTGAGCAAGTTTGTTTATCGCACTGATACTGAAATTTAACTACCCTTCAATTTATTTTACTGATCTATTTATACATTTTATGATTTATCGAGTTGGGTGGCCTTGAGTCATACAAATCTATTATTCTACCAAATGAAACCTAACACTTATGGGATGCGATATTGTTCTATGATTTGGCCTGGTCGTTGGATTGTGTCGTTGCTATTGCAGTTTCTGCTATCTAAGCACTTCCTGCCTAAGTGTTGTGTCTGTGTCGTGTCGATTGCTGTTGCAATTTCTGCTATCTAAGCACTTCCCGCGTAAGTGTTGTGTGATTGCGCCATGCGTTAACTCCCCTCTTTCTTAAGAGAAACGTCCCGTTTCTTCAAACTTTTCGGATAGGTTTTTAATTTTGGAGCTCCGCTCGCTGAAAACGATTTCTTCAATTTCCTTTGTATTGTTTATATTTCTTGAAATTTGTATGGGGAACTTTTTCCTTATACCGTATATGGTAAAACTGATGACTATGATTGTTAACATGAATGTTGTCGTGGATGAAATCGGATGATTTGTAATTTCTTTTTTCATGGAATGAATTATATTAATATTCTGGAATCTTAATTCTCTATCCTCGGATTCTATACTCGTATATTCTAGTGTGTCGTAATTATTTAAATGGCTTGTTTTTAGGTAATTCCAAATTGCTGACGTCGGGTTTTGATATGTCGTATTGTCGATTATTTTTGTATTGTCAAATGTAACTAAGTAGACGCCTTCCACTGTATTACCATCGATTGTGTGTTTGCCGGAAATAAATATCGCTCCATCTTTAATAATTTCAATTTCTTTATTTTTCTCTTTAATTTTTAAGCATTGCCCTTTATTATTATTTAATATATCTGTTAAACATGATTCTTCTAAATTTAAAATACAAAATATGTTTCTCAACTCGATCTTACACTTTTTAACATTTAAAAACTTATCATTACATTATCAGTTTTCCGTCTTCATGGCTTATGGCCCTTGCTTCAAATAAAATACAATTTCTTTTAGTTATTGGATATTTAATATGAATAACTATGACATCTTTATTTTGTATAATTTTAAATTTAGAAACATCCATTAAGTCCGTTAAAGTAACGCTTTCATGTTCGTGATTTGAAATTTCTCTAATTTCTTGAAGGTTTAAAATAGCTGGGTCTAATACTCGTATACCAATTTAAGCGAAAGTTAATGTTTGAATTGTGTTTTGCAATTCTGTAATTATCAGTTTATTGCTTTCCCTAGTTATTCTTATTTTCGACTGGATTTCTAAGTCTTTGATTGAATTAGATAATTTATTGATTGAATTAAATATTTCGGAATTTGTAATGAATTGTTTGTTATTATTGCCTGTAAGTTCTGAAATTTTATTTGTTATAAGTACTTAGTCGTCATGGTCTGGTGTTCCTGCTATCCATTTCCAAATGGATCCTAATTCATTGATTCCTCTCTTCCTCCTATGTCTTGTCATTCGTAACTGTCCTAATAATGATTTAATTAAACTTATTTCTACATCGTTATTATAATTATTGTCGTATAGCTTGTTATCTTCGTCGGTAATAATTTCGTATTTTGTATATATATTGTATTTATAAAAATGAGTTTGCGTTTCTTCTACTAGTTCGTTTATATAAGTTAAATTGATAATATGGAAAATGTCACCGTAATCTTCGTAGATTGCCGTATTGCCTTGTTCTATAAGTACGTAATTTTCTCGGGTATAGTCAGTTATTTCTGTGGACGCTATGTCTATTAGTATTAACGAAATTATCCAGATCATTTTCCTGGAAAGATATTTAAAATTCTAAGCCTTAATATTGTCTTTATGCACTATTCGATTTCTTTGATGGATTCTAACTTTATTTCCTAGACCTTCCTTGACTTTTTGTTTTTTATATTTTGCCAAAAGTTTGTTCCTATTTCCTACAATTTTTTCATAAATAACTTTATTGGGAGCATAAGTTTTAGTATTTCTATTTTTATTATCTCTTTCTAACATTTTCCTCTGAGCTTCTATTAGCTTTGATTCTATATCTATATGTATCACTTTATTAAAGAGAACTTCATAAGGTTTTTGGTTAGTAACTGAATGAATTGTTTTATTGTATTGTTGTGCGGCTCTAAAGAGTGATTCTACAGCACTTATTAGATAAAATTCCTGTTTTAAGCATTTTGCAATTTTAATTAAAGTGGAATGTACCCTTTCTACCTGGCCATTTGATGTACTATGTTTAGGATCGCAAAAATATATCTCAATGCCTAATCTTTTCATTAAAGTTTTAAATTGTTCTGATGAAAAACCTGGTCTGTTATCCATTGTTATTCTTTTAGCTTCTGGAAAACTTTGTAGTAATTCTAAAACCTTCTCGTCTAATTTTGTTTTATCTTCAATTAATTTTACAACTAAGAATTTCGAAAACGCGTCAATACAAGTTAAAAATTTTAATTGTTGAGCGAAAAATATATCTAGGTGTACCTGCTCCCCCTCTTTCTTATGAATTGGAGCCTCTCCATTTGGTATCTTTGTTGGATGTCTATCGTATTTGCTTTTGTTGCAAATTTCACAATTTCTAACGAATTCCTTGAATTGTTTACTCATTTCGGGCCAATAATATGATTTATAAATTTGTTTGAGGTTTTCTCTGTAACTCCTATGTGCCCGTGTGTGTGTTTGCTCTGTTATCACATATTGATCCTCACTATTTGTAATATCTATTGGAAAATTTTTGGCATACAAAAATTTATTATTAAAAGTTTCTTTCAATTTTCCTTTAATTTCATATAGATCCTCTGGCGTACAATGTATTGCGATGATCCCTGGTTGGATATATTCTTTTAAAATTGTTATAAGGTTAACTACGGTATCATATTCTATAATGTGCCTGCTTTTCCCAAAATTTCTAACCTGTTAATGAATAGTAAAATTAGCTTTGCTCAGAAATATTTGCTGTTTAAATTGAGTAAAAGGTTTTGAAGTTTCCTTAATTTCCGAATTATCGCTGCTTTCAGCGGAATGTTGTGTTCCTGTTATTGAAGATTCGTCTGACAAGTTATTTAAAATTTGCCTAGAAAGTGCATCTGCGACTATGTTTGTCGTACCTGGCTTGTATATTATTTTGGGAGCATATTCTTCAATAAAAGCGTGCCATCTTTTCATTTTGGCATTAGGATTGCGGGTTGATACCGCAAAGGTTAATGGTTGGTGATCCGTATGGATCTCTAAATCTGAAACTCCATAAAGGTAGTTTCTCAAGGTTTTCAAAGCTCAAAAAATGGTATAAAGTTCTTTCTCATTCGTCACATAATTTAGTTGAATCTAGAGTTTTGGAAATAAAAGTTATTGGTCTACCTTCCTGTGTGAGTACACCACCTATTGCATTATTTGAAGCATCTGTTGTAAGAATAAATTTCTTATTGAAATTTGGTTGTACGAGTTCTACTTCATTTATTAATGAATCTTTCAATTTTTGAGAGGCTGAAATTCCCTCTTGGTCTAATGTGACTACTGTTTTCTTTGATAAATGTTGGGAGACTTTCCCATTTTGTCCTACAGTGGCATAGTTCTTTATGAACTTCCTGTAGTATTCTGTCATACATAAAAAGCTTCTTAACTGTCTTAAGGTTGTAGGTATTGGGAAATTCGATATTGCTTCAATTTTCTTGGGATCTGTCTTAATAATATTATCGCTTACAATATATCCAAAATATTCTACTTTTGTTTTAAAAAACTTCGATTTTTCCAAAGATATCTTCATGTTTGCTTTTTTCAACGTTTCGATTATTTTTCTTAAGTGCTTCCCGTGGTCTTCTAATGTTTCCGAAAAGACAATTATATCATCGATATAAGTTAAATTTACATTTGTAAATTTGATTTTTTAAAAAAATTTTATTTAATTAAATGGGCATAGTAACCCCTTAACAACTATTACAAACTGAACCGATCTAACAACATTACAATAGCTTAAATATAAGTTTATTGTTGACATCAGCACATATCGTCACGTACGATTCGCAGCACAGGTGAAACCGGATGACACTGTTGCAACATAAATCTCCACACGGTGGATGAAGGTGTAATTGGAATATCCACTTGGAGATGTGGTTCGTGGGAATGGAATTTGTCTGGTGTTGGCATTCCTTTAGTTTTTTTATGTGGAGAATATTTGAGGTGTTAACTTATATATGTGACAGATTTTTCCTATGTGTTCATGCAGTATGTTATCCATCGCTCTTTGGAATATGCTTGGAGCATTTTTCAGCCCAAATGGCATTCTCAAAAATTCATACTTCCCATTATTTATCATTTTTGTTCATCTTTTTTTTATGGAAGCCTGATTCTAGGTCAATGGTAGAGAAATATTTCGATCCACCCAAATTTGACAGTGTAACATTTGTGTCGGGTATCGGATATTTATCAGATACAGTTTTTTCATTTAGTTTTTTATAATCAATTACCATTCTAAGCTTGGGTGTTCCATCCTCATTTATGCCTTTTTTCGGCACTACCCATATAGGCGAGTTATATTGGCTTTTGCTTGGTTGAATAATTCCTTCATTCAACAACTTTTTAATTTCGTTATTCACAAACGAGTTAATAGATAGAGGGTAATAGAGGGATACTGTTTGCTCCATATTGGAGTTTCAACAGTTGTGCATATTGTTGCCTCTACATCTGTTCCAAACAACAAATTCGTATTTATATTGGAATGCATTGTTTTTACTTGATTTACAATTTCGTTCCTCATTTCGTCAATATTTAGTGTATTGACCTTATTTACTTTGTTATTAGTTCCTTCAACTAATATTTCTTTTTCCTTGCTATTAGTTTTTCCAACTAATGCTTCATTTTTCTTATCTTTGTTTGCGTTAGTTACTCCAACTAATATCTTAGAGGTTTCTTTATTTTGATTCTGAATTTGATTTATTTCTTCTTTTATTGTTTCGGCACCGTCTTCCGAGGTAAACATATCTTCACTAGTTCCACCTTGAGTTAGTGTCCCTTTTTTAAAATCTAATATTATTCCGCTTTCGTTTATAACATTAAAACCTATCAATAAATCTGCTTCCAGACTTGCTAATTCATAAAATCTTATCTTTTTATTAAATATATTACCTTCATAAAAGAGTGTGATAATAGAGTATCCATTAATGGTTTTAACTCTCTTCTTAATCACTAATTCCTGCCTAAACGATAAGATATTAGGTCTACAGTAAGAACTTGTAGCACCTGTATCTATGAGAATTTTTTTTCTCTTTCCGGTTCTATTGTTTTGTCTGAATATATAGGGCAGTCGAGGTGATCTTCTAAAAAGCGTCGTCATTTATGTTTTTTTTCCTTTTGATTTTTATTTTGAGGCTGTGAACTACTGTGAACACTTTCGTGCGGACTCATCTCAACCTGTTGGTTAAATCTTTGTTGATAATGGTTATTAGGATTATGGGGGTTGTTATTAGGGAATGTGTTACTCTGTCTGAAATTATTATTATTATAATTTGGTTTATTCGTGGTTTGTTTTGATCTATCTACATCCATTGGTTCCGGTTTTGGGGGATTATTTCTCTTGTTATTATTGTTATTACTTTGGTTATTATTCTGATTGTTATTTTGTGGGAACCTAAGGTTATTTCTATAATTATTATTCTAGTTATTATTATTATTATTATTAGTGTTAGATGTGCATTGGTTACGGCCGAATTGCATAGCAAAATTGGCTCTTAAATTATTTGATTCCAATTCCTGTGCTTTCGCTTAAGCACTAGGCAAATCCTCGGGGGATAAAGAGAATATAATGTTTGATAAAGGAGCGTTAAGCCCTGTTATAAATACGCGAAGAGCATTACGTCTGTTGATGTTATTTAGTTCTTTCGTGAGTGTCGTGTCCATACCGTGCGTCATAATGGACTTATTTATTAATAGGGTCAACTTCTTGTTGACTAAATTAAAATAGTCGATTATTGGCAAGTTTCCTTGTCGTAATACGCTGAGTTCTTGCTCGATTATATGAGCTGGTCTCTTGTCTGCGTATGCAAAATCTAAGCGTGCAAAAATTACATCGAAGTTGAGTACCGTTCCGTGATTGGTTAGAGTGTCATTCGCGTTAAGCGTGACTTTGTTTCTTAATATAGTAAGGGCAGCAAAGTATTTGCGGCTACCTTTCCTATAAAGGCTCATTGAACTGTTAGCAGCTTCTCGCCAACTAACACAGGTGTTTGAGGTACCAGGTTAACTTTTTTCTTCTTTTGTTTAATTTTATTTTTTTTTTTCTCCCTTTTGGGATACTTTTTTTTCACTTAAGGGCTTGTATCACTTTTCTCCCTTATGGGATACTTGTTTTTTTTTCACTTATGGGTTTTGTTTCACTTTTCTTTTCCCACCATACTTTTTATTTTCTATTTTTTTTTTTTTCATTTGCCTAACGTTGGGTGCCAATTACAGTTTTTATATTTTATTTAAATAAAAAAATATATTCTTTATTAATATTTTGAGCAAGTTTGTTAATCGCACTGATACTGAACTTTAACTACCCTTCAATTTATTTTACTGATCTATTTATACATTTTATGATTTATCGAGTTGGGTGGACTTGAGTCATACAAATCAATTATTCTACCAAATGAAACCTAACACTTATGGGATGCGATATTGTTCTATGATTTGGTCTGGGCGTTGGATTGTGTCGTTGCTGTTGCAGTTTCTGCTAAGTGTTGTGTCTGCGTCGTGTCGGTTGCTGTTGCAATTTCTGCTATCTAAGCACTTCCTGCGTAAGTGTTGTGTGATTGCGCCATGCGTTAACTCGCATGTGCAATTTCCAAAATTCGTAATTTTGGTCATCAAGCGTTTCAATGAATGAACTATTACCGATATTCATTTTTAATATTTAGACTTGTAAATATGCACAGGTAAAAACAATTTTTTTTTATTGGCCCATAACCTGTTAAAATGTGGCACCCGAAAGAAAAGAACAGACCGTCTTAAGTTAGCAATGTTTATTCAATAATAGAGAGTAACAAGAACAGAGAGTGAAATGATTGCATGCGTGGCCTTATATACGATCATGCGAGTATGTAAAAAGCAAATACAAATTAATTTATAAGTGTAAGAATAATATGCCTGTGATTGTAAATAACGTTGATCACACAATTCATTTTAATAAGTATCAATAATGGAACTGGCTCACGAGGTTGTTTGTCGTGCCGCCGGGATAACCATCCCGGGATAACCAATACAAATTCACAAACCAAACGAATTCAGGACAACGATTTTCGGATATGCACGTGAAACAGGCCACATGCAGTCGAACAACTAGCGAAGGCCTAGACTGCTACAAAGCAGACATTGCCGCTATCCAAGAAATACGATGGGACGGAACGGACAGAAGGAGGATGAAAAACTGCGACATCTACTACGGCGATACTTAGGCAAAAAGTCTTGAGTTCCCGGCATGTGAATGAACGCCTCGTAGCAATATGTATCAAGGCTTAATTTGCCAACATTAGCCTGATATGCGCGCCGGCTCCCACAGGGGAGAAAAATGACGACACCAAAGAAAGGTTGTACGAGCTCTTGAACAATACTTACGAACAATAAATTATCCATAACATTAAAATTGTCCTAGGCGATTTGAATGCAAAGCTAGGAAGAGAGGTCAACTTTGGCAGCACTGTCAGAAGGTATAGCCTTCACGAATCCAACTTCGATAACTGATTCAGGCGAATCGACTTTGCGGCGGAGCAAAACATTGTCATAGCTAGCACGCGGGTCCCCTATCTCGATATTCACAAGGGGACATGGAGAACTCCTGATCAATCAACCGTCAACCAGATTGACCACATTGCGATCGACGCAAGCACTCCACCAATGTTATGATGTCCGAACGTTCCGAGGAGCCAACATCGACTCGGACCACTACCTTGTTTTAGCCAAAGAACGGTTGCGGATATCCCCAACAACGCTAAGACAAGCCAATGTTGTGAGGAATTCCGACGTCAGATGGCTAGAATCGCAAGAGATAGCCAAATCCTTTCCCGATCAAATCTCCCTTAATCTCTTAAGAGGTCCCTTGCCGCCAGCATCAAGCATCGAAGACCGGTGGCAACACTGCCAGAAAGTCATCAGAGATGCCGCTATTGATGTGGTGGGTTTCACTGGCAAGCACATGCAGCTAAGCAAGAAGCACTCAATGCAGCACTGCAAAGACTACAGCTGCTCACGACCTTCATGAAGAGGAGAGATGATTCGGGAGTTATACTAATAGGTAAAAAAACAACATGCGACGAACACAAACCCCGAACCGATGCCTGTAGAGACAAACAAGGGAATATACGAGTAGTAGTAGAGGAAGGAACAATTCTGTAGACTGTATACCGCGGATGACGAACCAAATACCGCTGTCAGGCAGAATGAAACTTCGAACCTGGACGATGTAGACCAACAATTCCGTCCATTCGACCGAGAGCCAGGTGGCGCACGCAAATAAAAAAGGACCTCAGCCAACTTAGCATGCGAAACTGGAGTCAGCTAGCAAAAGATCCAGCTGGCTGGAGACGCTTGTTGACTGAGGCCCACGTCCACTCCGGACTGTAAATAAGTAAGTTACTAAACAGGAAAAAATGATTTTGAAAACGGGAAAGGTCTGGTCAGACCCACTCATTGATAAGATACAAATAATTATATCTTTTTTATAAAATACTTTTAATTTTCCTGTCTTTGTCTGCGAATTTCCTTTTTTTATAGAATCTTAACACTTTTGCTTATTTCTTCAATAGCCACTCTATGTGTTTCGTCTTTTTTTTAATTTCTTCGATTAACTTATAATCCACATTTGCAATTTCTACTCCTGAGTTTATATGTCCATGAAAGGTTGGTGCATAGTTTTGAATAGTGGGCATATCATATCAAACTGATTTGAAATATTATACTCGTACTTCAAAACGCTGTTAGGTAACTTGCAGCATTTCCATTTTTACCATGGGCGTAAAGTAATATTCCCCATACCAGTCCATAATTGGTTTTGCCTCGATTGACACTATTGCCTTTTATATGTTGAAGCCCAAAGTAATGCGATCCGGCAACTAAAAAGATCTGGTGAAGTTTCAACAACAATTTCGAATCAGAGCCGTTCCTTGTCTGCAAGTCAAATTTGTTGGACATGTTGATAGATAGATTGAAAAACTGACAACAATATCCTTTGGGTACTCAATCCTCAAAATAATGCCGTACAATATTGATTGGGGCTTTTTTGATGTCCATGATGCGTACTTTCGGATTTAAGCGTATGCCTTGCCTTGACACATACTCAGTCAGACTCCTAAACAACTTATAATAGAGTTTTGTTTAGATACACCTGTAACAACAAAAAGTTCTAAGCCTAAATATTTTACATCATTTGGTATTATCGAATAAATATTTCCGAGACAGCTATTGCGTGACAAACAAAATTTTTTTCGGTAAATGAAATTTGCGAAATTAATTTTGTCGAATAGGTAGGCACCCTCTTTTTTCATACAAATTTAATAAGCTTCCGTCACAAATTGGAAAATCTGGCACTTCAGATAGAAAACGAGGTAGTAGCTATGTAACAAAATATCCCTTGTTATAACCTAAGAGCTTTCTAATAACTTTCTCCTCCTTCATTTTCACAAGATAGGTTTTCTTCAATACTACCTTCTTTTCGCCTGTTTATACATACGATTATAGTTTAAGACTATCCTTTGTATGGGGCTTCATTTCACACAGTGTAGTTGTTTCGGAAAAGAATTTGACGATCTCTTTGATCATAGCCGATCAATGTTAAGCTTCCTCGAAGTATTAGCTTGTCTTTGCGGTATTTGAAAAACTCGCAACCGCACTTTGGCTACAAGGTAATGGTCCGAGTCGATGTTAGCTCCTCGGAACGTTCGGATATCCATAATGCTGGAGAAGTGTCTTACGTCGATCGCAATGTGGTCAATATGGTTGACGGTTAATTGATTAGCAATTCTCCACGTCCCCTTGAGAACATCAAGATATGGCAACCCCGTGCTAGCTTCTACACTATTTCACCCAGTCGCAATTTCAATTAACCTGTGTTTGCTATCGGAGGTGAAGCTGCGTAAGCCATAACTCCGACGGTACTACCAAAAATGCCCTCTCTTCCTTTTCTTGTATTAAAATCACCGAAGATAGTTTTTGGTCTTGTCTAAGAGCTCGTCATCTATCTCTTCTGTGGGAGCAAGCGCCCTTATAATTAAATTAATTGCACCGGATACAATTCATCCGTAGACTTTCCGCCGTGCAGCTTGCCAAACACCTTCGTAATGTAAGTAACATTCATAGCACAGAACACACTTTTAACGAAAAAGGAAAAAGGAGTCCCTTAGTATCATTAGCAATATACTTGGATTTGGCCCTTTCTCATAACTTTAGAAAACCCAAACAGACTCTATGTAAAACCTTGATCATCCCAGGTCCTACTTTATGATATTGAAGCATGGACTTTATCGAAATAAAATAAAGTTATCCTCGGTCGTTTCAAATGAAAATATTTTCGTAAGGACATGTAGAGCGATATGACACCAATCCCTCGCCCCGCAGAGTCTTTCAATTTTCAACTCAGTAAAGAAAGACTACTTTAAAAGACCCAACGTTTTTTGTCGGACTGCAACTTGCGATCATTGATGTCTTCGGCCCAATTAGAATCAAAATGAGCTCAAATTAGTTTCCCAGTTCTAGAAAAGATAATTTTTAAATTAATAGTTCCTTAGGTACTTCCCTAACAACAGATAAAACGAAATTCCAGTACTGTCGTCTTAGATCTTGATCAAATTACAACAACATTTTAACATTGTAAGAGATATTTGGCCAGCTGATGTCTTTTGATAATTCAACGGGGCACGAGTACGATAACTTTGACGCCAAGAATTGATAACGGTATTTTGTAGAGGAGTTAAAAACTAGCATTTTTTACTATGGGAGGGGGGGTCTATCGCGCCCCGTTGAGGAGTTAGGGGCAATTTTAGAAAAAAATGACTTAAGATGGAAAAAAAATTATTAAAAAACAACGGTAACACTTATAATAAAGTACTATACAGAATATGAAAGCTCGAAACTTGTTCTTTAATATAAAATTTACATCAAATTATTTGTGTGAACAGTTTTTGAATAAATCACATTCAAACTCAAATTCTTGGTAAAAAATTTAAAAAAAGAAAATGTTTAACAATATTACTCAAAATAAATAATGTGCCAAATTGGTTTTTTGTATTCAAAGCGCGTATTAATTCTGAATCGAACACAAAAAACCGCATGGCTTTATGTCCTCTAGTTTTTGAGCAAATTGAAATTGAAATTACTACTTTAGTTTTGTATATAGTCTTCCGTTGAATAAGTTAATGAGTATTATTTAAACATCTCGCAGACGCCTTTATCAATAGTTTTCTTAATTAAGAGTACACGGGTGACACGCTTCGCGGGATTAAGGGATTTCAACTCTCTTTCCGCAGGCGGCAGGTTCCGCTCACACAACTTCGTTGCTCCGCTCAGTGTATGTGCTTTTCGTCAGGCAGGCGCCTATGTCATCAATACTCTTCATCTACAGTACTCATCATAAAATTACAAAGTTCCCATTAATAAAGAAGTTTCACTAATTCGCATTATAGAAAATTCACATGTTCAGAGGCCGTGTAACCGAACAAATGAAAATCTTAGTGTTGGAGTTATTTTGTAAAGAAGATAAGGCCGGACGCTTCTTTAAAATGAACTCCAAAAGTAAAGCAGACTTGTAGCCTTATACATATACACAAATACGTTAACCCCAACAGCAGTCGTATTTATACCGACAGCGCACGCCAATACATAGGTATTGAGAAAAGGTTTTTTGCTTCTACGACTCATGAAATTACAAACCACAGCAAAGGCGAATATGTTGACAAGACCGATGCAACCAATACTATAAATGATCTTCAGAATCAGAACAAGCTTCTGAAAAAATCAATTTTATGCCGCAATACAACGCAACACCTTCACAAATATACGGCACTTTTCTTTTAATCCGTGCGGCATCGGATCGTCGTAAGAGGCGACAAAATGGGACACCAATCATATACAGGCAACTATGACACCAAAAATGAGCCTGTGACACTTTAACACCTTAAAACTTTCCCACAAGTTTGTATGCAATCAGTGGGTTCCCAAGTCTGGAGACTACCGGTGGGGTAAAAGAACAGTCAATCAATTCGAAATGAGCATACAAGTGTCAAACCACTCAAACTTTAAATTTCATGGAAATGATCGCAATTAATAGCACTACCCCGCTGGGCACCACGATTGCAACGCACTCGGGTGATCCCAGAGCAAGCAAAAGTGCTTGTGTCAGAGCCCGACGGATTCCGCGGGCGGGCAAAATGAAGTTTCCAAAATATTTTCATAAACTTCGGTTTGCAAGTTGGAACGTCGGATCGATGACCTCAACAAGTTTAGAACTGGAAGATATTATGCGTCGCAGAACTCCTCAAATCCTGTGCGTACAGGAAACGAAGTGGTGTAATACAGGAAATAAAGCGCGTTTTCTAGCTTTAAAAACTAAGCATTTAAGATGTTCTACCATGGAACGGTCAATGGACGAAACGGTGTTGGAATCGTTGTTGCAGCGGATCTTCTAAACAACATCGTTGGTATTTTGAAAATAAGCGACCGCTTGATGAGTGTTAAACTCGTCATACACAATGAAACGTGGAACATTGTTAGCGCGTACGCTCCACAAAATGGATGCGACCAATCGGAAAAGATACATTTTGGTCAGAGTTCGGTAATTTGCTTAGAAATATACCTATCGATGAGATGCTCTTCGTAGGCGGAGATTTAAATGGCCACGTCGGAGAAACAAATGTTGATTATGAGGACGGCCACGGCGGTAAAGGCTTTGGAACCAGAAATTCAGCTGGCGAAGACATCCTTGTAGCGTGTAGGGCTTACGGCTTAACCGTCTTAAATACAATGTTTATTAAACATCAACGAAATCTTATCACCTATAGCAGCGGAGGCCACGAAACGCAAATAGATTATCACCTCTGCAAAATGTCGATGAGAAACCGTGTTAAGGACTGTAAAGAAATACTTGGAGAATCGCTAGTAAGCCAACACTGTCTGCTCATTACAGAATTTTTCACAGCGGAACCACCGAAAACACGGGCATCGTTTGGAAAGCCAAACATCCGGTGGTATAATCTATCGAAGGAAAGAAGCGCAAGATTTATCGCACTGGCTAAAGAAGTACTTCACAATATAAACGGTATCGCAGACTCACTTAGCCCGCAAGAAATGTGGAACAGCATGCACGAGGAATGTATAACACTCGCAAAGTCCCATCTGGGGACTATATCGAAATACCATTACGTCGGCAAAGAAACATGGTGGTGGAATGACGAAACCAAACGAGCTGTGGCCGACAAGAAGAGTGCATTCCAAGCGTGGACAAAATGCGATCGGAGCGACGATATCGAAAAAGCTCGACTGGTTCTTGAATACGAGCGTCTTAAAAAGATCGCAAAGAAAGTCCTGGCTCGAACTCGAGCGGCAGAAGCGGAAAACCTGTACCAGGAGTTGGAACAAATATCCTCACGATCGGCGGATAGAAGACAAGCTATCCAAGAAGTTCAAACGTCGTACAACACTAAAATGCCAAATATTTTTAAGCTCGCTGCACAGAGGAGAAAAAATTCAATGGAAATAACCTCGCCGAAATACATCAAAAACGCAGACGGTCGGTTACTAAACAAATGAAAAGGAAATTTGTGACCGGTGGTTTGAATACTGCAAGGTTGCTTAACAAACAGTTTCCACGTGATATCATGCTATATAAGTATAGCAATTGGAAAAATGAAACGGGGGAAAGCGGCGGGACCAGACAGCATTCCATCAGAGTTTTGGTCGAAGATGGAGGGGATCGGCAGCGTTTGGCTATCGAAACTTTTAAATAAATTAAAATGCGGACAACCTATGCCGAATCAATTTAGAAGTAGCTTCTTGGTTCCATTATACAAAGAAAAAGGCGACACTCGAGAATGCAACAACTACCGTTCAATCAAGCTCATGTCACACACAATGAAAATCGTCGAAAGAGTCTTAAACGAACGTCTTCGGCAAATAATAAAGCTCGATAATAGCCAGTGTGGATTTGTTGAAGGAAGATCGACGGTGGACGATATCCAAAGCCTACGAATAATAATGGAAAAGCACCGAGATCCGTCTAAGGTTTACACATGGTATGTATCGACCTCGAGAAAGCATTCGATCGAGTGCCTAGGGATCTCATATGGGCCGCGCTGAGGTTTCAAAACGTACCGGAAACGTATGTTAGAATAATACAAGACATGTACGGAAACGTTAAAACTGCGGTTAAAAGCTCTGCTGGACTAACGAGAGAATTTCCAGTTAATGTCGGAGTGCATCAAGGAAGCGTACTTAGCCCTTTCCTCTTTAACGTAGTATTTGACTATCTTTTAAAAGACTGCATGCGCGAAGCAAATGTAACGCCAATTCTCTTCGTTGACGACGCAGTTATACTTAGCGATAACGTCGAAGATTTACAGAACGCCTTAGATTCATGGAGAAATGCGCTAGAGAGAAACGGGTTTAAAATAAGTCGTTCAAAGACGGACGGACGTGCCGATTTGCGCATCCATTGCGACCTGTTCCGGATATAATGTTAGACGGAATAGTTCTTCCGAAAAGCACTATCTTTAAGTACTTAGGATCAATCGTTAACATGGAAGCGAAATGTGACGACGACGTAAACCACAGAGTGAGTGTGGGATGGATGAAATGGCGGGAAAATTCGGGAATCTTTTGCGACCGAAAATTTCCACTTAAATTAAAGGGGAAACTCTACACCACGGTTGTTAGACCAGCTCTTATATACGGTTCACAGTGCTGGACAATGTACGAAGCGTTTAAAAACAAGATGACGGCAGCGGAAATGAAAATGTTAAGGATGTCTAGTGGAGTCACTAAACGCGATTGTATTAGATCTACGCGTATAAGAGGAAGTCTACACATAAAGAATTCGGTAACCGAACAGCTTGAGGCGAATAGAATAAGTTGGTATTGCCACGTTCAAAGAAGATCTGCGGAAAATCCGGTTAAAAAGGCACTATCAACTACGGTCACTCCAACTGTAAGAAAACGAGGTCGGAAAAAGAATTCCTGGATTTCTCAGATGGCAAATGCGCAACAACGCCTGGGGCTTACCACTGAAGCGATTCAGGACCGAGCATTATGTAGACGCGTTCTGCGGTCTGCGACATTAGCCAACCCTATAAGCGGAGCAGCAGCGATGCAGTAAAAATGGGAAACTCGTTACGCATAAGTTCGTATAACGAGGAAAGGGTTAATAAAAGGATAAGAAGAAGAAGACTGCACTTTTCCTTTAGCGGAAATACTGCCTTGAAAAAAATTATAAGGACGACATGGGCTCCCAAATCACGGAATTTTTAATTGACGTAAAAAAAGTGTACCCAGGTTTTGTCAAAGGTAAAGAAAGTGTGGGCTTGCAACTGAAGGACTTCGACCCGCCGACCGTTCACAATGAGCACTTAGAAGGTATTTTACCACCAAAACAACCTCGGCTCTTCACCATCATCGACGAACTCAACAAACTCGACATTGACACCAGTACGGACCATCTACCTGCTCGTGGTGGATTCTGGGTCACGCTAGAAGATTTGCTGTACTTTACTTACAAAGATGACCCTATCATCAATATAAATCCTCAAAGTGAGATCACCATAAATACCAAAAACAAAAACGTCTTATAAAAATTGTTTTAGTAATTTTCAATTTTCTCAAAAACTAGAAGATATAAAGCCATGCGGTTTCTTGTGTTCGATTCATAATTGATATGCGCATTAATACAAAAAATCAATTGGGCCATCATTTCACAATTTTGAATAATATTGATTTAAAAAAAAAAAAATTTCGTTTTTAAGTCATTTTTATCTAAAATTGCCCCTAACTCCTAAACGGGGGACGGGAAATAGACTCCCCCCCTCCCATAGTAAAAAATGCTAGTTTTTAACCTCTCTACAAAATACCGTTTTCAATTCTTGGCGCCAAGTTTTCGTACTCTCCCCTTCACCGGTTTTTTCTCTTCTGCATTGTTTCGTTTTGCAGTATACGACTATCTGTTGATGGCATTGGTAAAGTTTGTGGTTTACAATTCAAAAAATTATAGTTTGTTTGAAAGTTCGTAATATAATTTTACTGATGACAAGATAAAGTCCCTTTAGCGCAATCACGAAACATTTCTAACCCAATTGTAATTTGTGGTTTACCTATATCCCAGACATCGAAGTTGGCTTTTAAACGTAATATTCAATTTGAATAAGTTGAAAAATATTTCGTACAACACGACAAAACCGTCAAAATAAAAACACCTATCATAACTTGAATAAAAAAAAAAACCGTTGCTTTAAAATGGTGTCTAATTAAATATTCCACTGATTCCCAGACTGCTTTTAAAATAAATTGATTTTTGTAAGCCTGCAAATTTGATTCTGTTCATAAAAAAATCGTTCGGGTAGTCCCATATATATATGTATGTACACATTTTCTTCTACGTCCTTATACAAAAAAAAAGATTGAGATACATATCTACCGAGTTGACCTCCGACGAGTGCACACGCATTATCAGTGGCACATAAAAAAAAAAAAACACAAATACTCCCATCCACCTCAAATCCGCGCGCGAGTGCAGCAGTAATGTGAAAAATTCGCAAAAGAAAAAAAAAACTGTGCGAGTGCAAGTGCAGTGCAGCGAAGAAAAAAATCATAGCGCGGGCATCCCCCATCTCCTGCCCCCGGTCAAAGTGCTGTTGCTGGCATTTGGCCACTGCTATTCTGTACTTTGTTAAAGCAATGGTTAAGTGTATGTAACAACTGATGCATAGCGGGTTGTGTGTGGGAATTTTATTTGCGTACTGTTTCGTATTGCTGTAAGGGTATACATACAACAATTCGATTCGATGAACCAATAACAACAAATTTTCACTTCACGACCTTGCTTAGTATCGTCGGTGTTGGTGTTTTTTGTGTTTGTTTGTTATGACTTGGTAATTTATAGTGGATCTAGTCAATATAAGAGGGCTAAAAAGTATTCACTTCTTTGCGAACATTCACGTCTGCAAATTCAGGCATGTTAGTTTGGAACTTACTGGGAGAACACCGCCCACACTTCCAAGATCACTTTGATCTAATGCAACCTACCTACGAACTAGGCCATTATTCTTCTCTCACCCTGGTCTCGCCATTTACGTGCGTATTGAGCCTACCAAACTCCACCACAATGGAGTCCTTGTTCCAATCCGGAACTCAATTTCATGTGGTTAAAATTCCATCTCCGTAGGCAAATTATTCACTACTGCCCCAAACTAGACAGCAAGTCGACCTTTAACGAGTTTGATGCGCTGTCTGACTCCATACAAAGAAATGTATCCCTGTATCCTCATTATTATTACGGGCGATTTCAATATACACAATTCTGGTTGGCTTCGACATTCTGGACAGACAACACCCGAAAGATGGTGTGTTGAGATCGTCGCTGCTGAAAACAACATGACCCAGCTTGTAAATGAGCCCACGCGAATCCCAAACGTTGATAGTCATACCGCCAACATCCTGGACTTGTTTCTAACCTCTCACCCAGATAAGTACACTGTTGATGTGCTCTCACCTCTAGGTTCGTTGGACTTCTTCTTCTTCTTATCCTTTTATTAACCCTTTCCTCGTTATACGAACTTATGCGTAACGAGTTTTCCATTTTTACTGCATCGCTGCTTCTCCGCTTATAGGGTTGGCTAATGTCGCAGACCGCAGAACGCGTCTACATAATGCTCGGTCCTGGATCGCTTCAGTGGTAAGCCCCAGGCGTTGTTGCGCCTTTGCCATCTGAGAAATCCAGGAATTCTTTTTCCGACCTCGATTTCTTACAGTTGGAGTGACCGTAGTTGATAGTGCCTTTTTAACCGCATTTTCCGCAGATCTTCTTTTAACGTGGCAATACCAACTTATTCTATTCGCCTCAAGCTGTTCGGTTACCGAATTCTTTATATGTAGACTTCCTCTTATATGCGTAGATCTAATGCAATCGCGTTTAGTGACTCCACTAGACATCCTTAATATTTTCATTTCCGCTGCCGTCATTTTATTTTTAAACGCTTCGTACATTGTCCAGCACTGTGAACCGTGCTGTTCGTTGGACTATTGTGTCATATCAGCTAAATTCTAGTACATTGACCATAGAGTTAGAGAAAAAATTCCCAAAAGAACAGTATGGCAATACGAGAAAGCCAATTGGAGCGGACTTAACACCTTCTTTAGGAATTATAACTGGTCGTTATGGTTTCCGTAGCAACACGTCCACTGGTGATTTGATGGCATGTCTCACCGAAAAGTGGAACCAAAGTTTACATCAATCTGGCGAAAGCAAGGTAGTTGCACTTGATATTTCTAAGGCATTTGACAGAGTTTGGCACCAGGCTCTTTTGTCGAAAATGCGTGCTTTTTCGACGTATCTCTTCTTCAATGGATTATAAATTACCTTTCGGAACGATCAATTCAAGTTGTCTTGGATGGTTTCAAGTCTGATATTGACAAAATAAATGCTGGTGTGCCCCAGGCCTCCGTTTTGTCTCCGACACTCTTCTTAATTTTCATTAATGATCTCTTGTCTGCTACTCCTAATCCAATTTACTCCTTTGCTGACGACAGTACTCTCTGCTTTTCATATTCGTTGCCGGACTCACGTCCCTGCTCTTCGGCTGTAGAACGGGAACGAGAGCGTATGTTAAGCTCATTCAATTTCAATGTAAACAGCATAACCAATTGGAGAACTACCAACAGAATGGAATTTAATGCTTCCAAAACACAATGCTGTCTGCTGTCACTTAAGCGAAATTAAAATACCCAGCCATTATCCATGAATGGCACTTGCATCGTTGAAACCGAAAAACTTTTCATTCTCGCTATGTGTGTCAATGACAACTTACGTTGAAATGATCACACATTCGAAGACGCCAAAAATGCTGCGAAATGACAGGCTTCGCCCCTTCAAACCTCTAACCGTAACACCCGTCTCGCTATGAATGCTCATCAGTACACCCCCAAGCACACTTTCGGACTTACTCGCTTATGGAATACTCTGCCGAGCACTTCATTTCCTAGTCATTATAACCACCAAATATTTAAGACCAACGTACGTCGGTTCCTCTCTTTCTTTCCTCCCCAACTTTCCATCGCCCGCGCTGTGTGCAATCATTTTAAGGGTACTAACAACCCCTTGAACGCGCGCTAATTATAAAAAAAAAAATCTATATAGGAAAAATCGAAACCTTAGTCTGTTGCAATAGTATATAAAAGTGTAATTGAACTTATTTCGGCAGCTTTTGTGGCGAACGGTTCAAAATAATCAACATCGTATTGTCCGCGTTCGACTGAGCCATCTAGTTCAATTTTGGTTTTAAAAAGCCATTTACCACCTCCAATATTGATACCCTTTTGCCTATCTACAAGCTCCCAAGTCCGGTTTTTGTTTAAGAGCTCCAATTTATGTTTTTATAACATCCTTCTATTAAGACATTATATATTTGAACATATCGTAATCTGGTGTTTTGTTGCCGTTTAGTTTGGTGGGGTATCATTACGGATATAAGCTGATGTTTAAATTAATTAATTAATTCTGTTTACAAAAACTTCGGTAGCTTCGGTCTTTAGACAAAGTGCCATTTTGACAAGCGTTCTTTTAGCATTCCGTTTTGCTGAGGCGTATACGCATAGGAAAATTTTTGCTTTACACCGATCGCTTTACAATTTTCAGAAAATATCTTACTCGTATATTCTGAACCATTATCCGATCTAATTCTTTTATTCCTGAGTTTTTTTTTTGATTCTCAACATATGTTTTAAACTCAATAAACTTTTCCAATAATTCAGATTTCTTATGAATAAAATAGAAAATTTTTTTCCTAGATTAATTGTACATAAAAACAATAAATAAAAAAGACTTGCTCAGTGATTCGGTTCGCATCGGTCTGCATATATCCGAATGGACTCCAAGCACTACGTCGTTGAATTTTGCTGCTTTTCTTTAAATGGCAGCCGTTTCTTCTACCCTCGTACTCTTTTGTGCTCTTTTCTTTCACGTCAATTATGTACAAGATGGGGCAAAATTAATCATACTATCGGAGGAAGCTATGATTTTTGCAAATGGCGTCGTACGTTTATCATATTTGATATTTGTGAACTAGACATCTGCAGAATACAAACAGACAAGGAATGGAGTGCTATGATCTGCTGTCAAGCCATCCTCAATCTCAACAATGAAGAGAACGATTTTGTGTCGAAAAACCATCATGAGCGACGAGGCGCATTTCCACTTAAGCGATTACGTCAATAAGCAAAATCTTCATTTCTGGGGCACTGAAAATCCGCGTGTGATGCACAAAGAGCTATTACATCCACTGAAAGCCACTGTGTGGTGCCGCATTCACGCGGAAGGAGTGTTTGGGCCGAATGTAACAGGGCCATGATAAACGACTTCTTACTACCAGAATTGGATGAGCTGGGCGTAGTGAGCCACAATGGATATGAAGGAAGCGTTTCCTGGTCGCGTAATCTCTCGTTTTGGCGATTTGGCCAGCAAGAGCGCCCGAGTTAACCATCCCAGACTCCTTTCTTTGGGACTACTTGAAATCGCTGGTTTATGCCAACAAGGCTCAGACAATCGTAGCCCTTAAGGAAGATATTCGACAGGAATGAGAACAGTTATCACCGGAAAGTCATGGAAAATGCGGATATCATCTTTTCCACTTAACAGAAAAAATTGTAAAAGTCTAAATTGAGATTTCCATCAATAAAAATCATTTTTTTTTTTATTTAGTAAAAAAGTAATTCAAAAACAAAATTGGATCATGAATTCTGCGATACCTTGTATATATTAGTGCGCATTACATTCCGCACTTCGACCATTGAACGTATTATTGTTAAAATAATTATAATTAATATAATATCAATGCATTGTTTTTACAATGTTCATCAACTTTCTCCAGTGCATCAAAAGCAGCTTGCACCGTGTTATATTCTTCATGTAGACTATCTAATAATAAAATGATAAGATCATTATCTTAATTCACGTCTAACTCTCTGAGCCTTTCTATTGTAGTTCAGCTCAAGAAAGTCCCATATTTCTTTCGATGTATGCAGATTTGTAACCAGCGCTACTATATGTAGTTCCATAGACAGCAGTAGTTCGCTCCACGCATCCATGTCTTTGCCGTGCCATGACTCCTGTTTCTTAACGCTATTCTCTGGACATTCTTTCTTACCCTGAAAAAATATCTAGATTTGTGAAGGATTCCCTCTATCTTAACACTCCACGTTGGATAGTTCTCACCATTGAAAAGAGGTAAACAATCGTACACCCGCCATCTCAATCGAATTGAAGAACAATATTTTTTTATGGAAAACTTTTATCGCAAATATATTTGCTTAAGTAAAAAGCAAAGTAATTGATTTGCTTATGTGTCTTGCCTCACCTTGTTCTATTGTTATTTTCACCACCAGTACTCCACCGAAATTACCAGGAGCATTCTGCCCATTGAAACTTCCAAACGTAACATCCATCTCGCTATAAATGCCCATCAGTATACTCGTACCATCAAGTTCTTAATCGGACGTAGGTACTCTGAAATATCTTGATTATTTCCTAAGCTGTATAACTCGCTTATGAAATGCCCTGCTTAGTGCTGAGCTCTTTATTATTTGCAAACAATTAACCTCAATGGTCAATTTCAATTTATTTCATGGTAAAAAAATATAATATTAGAATAAGTTATGATGAATCTAATTAGTCAAAAAGTAAATACAATTTCTATAAAATACAACTTAATCGAATTCTGGATTTTAATAAAAATACGTGAGATAACATGGTCAGGGGTATTTTCTTTTTCTCCCTTACTTTCACTTTTCATATTAACTAACTGGGCTGCAGGAAATAAAAAATACTAGCAACTTGGAGTTCCAATGATGTGGAGAGAACCAACAAATCACGCTACAGACGGTTATACCAAATGTTGTTGCTTTTTATGTTTATCAGATAGTAGGGCTAGGAAAGACCACTATATTGAAAAAAATAATGACCTATACGCAACGAATATACACCAATCAAAGTGAATGTTAAACACAATTCTCTGATTGATCCGAAAAAAAATGTGATTTTACCGTCACTTCATATCAAACGGATTAATGAACAATTTTGTAAAAGCACTTGACAAAAAAGGATCTGCTTTTGAATATTTAAAAACCGTCTTTCTCAATCTCTCTGATGCTAAACTTCAAGAAGGAATCTTTGTAGGTCCCTACATTAAAAAAAATAATTATAGGATAACGATTTTGACCGCCGCTTATCCAGTGTTGAATAAGATGCTTGGTATTCTTTTAAAGCGGAAGTCGAAAATTTCTTGGGCAACAATAAAACAGAGAAATATGAAGGAATCGTATACAATTTACTGATGAATTACCACAAAATGGAAGTCAGCATGTCGTTAAAAAATCATTTTTTACATTCGCACTTGGATTTTTTTCCTGCAAACCTGGGAAGCGTAAGTGATGAACAAGGTGAGCGGTTTCATCATAATCTAAAGTCCTATGAAGAGATTTGCCAAGGTTTCTGGGATAAAAATATCTTAGCCGATTACTGCTGAGATACCTTAAGATAAACTGATACTAGTCAATATAAAAGAAAAAGTAATTCGCACCATTTCTGATTTTTTTAGGATTTAAATATGTAAAAAATGCGAAATAAAAAAATCATAAATATTTGCAAAACTGGACGTCCTCATTTTTTTTACTTCAATATCCAACTAAGTGTTAATTACAGACCGTCAGGTAAAAGAATCCTATTTTTTGGATATCCATCTCATGGCGGAAGTAAAAATAAGTTGTCTTCTGTGTGGTGTCCTGTCTCCACTGCTAGAGTGCATGTTGGTGGACTCGCTTCTTAGCACTCGCAATTGTTTTATGGTCTAGGCCAGGGCTTGAAGATATCTATCCGAAGTACCACTCCATTTTGCTCCCTTTTAAATCAATTTGGATATAATAGAAAAAAAAATGAGAGCAAACAATTTTACCTGAGCAGGAACAAAAATTTAATGATTTCTTATGAAAAGTTCCGACGGAGTAAATCCCTAGGAACAATATTTTTTTTCATCTTCATCAATTAAATCCGATTCGGAGCAAAAAAAATTTGATTTTGAAAATATTTTTCCGATTAAAAAAAAGTGAGTGTGTTTATAAATATACTCGTAAATAGAAATGAAATAAAGCGAACCTCTGAACTCTTATTATACCTGTATCGCTAATACATATTAATATTTTACTATTTTATTATTTGTCCACAAAGCTAGTAAAATTAAAAAGAATTAAAATTAAATGAATTCAGATTCATTTTTGCCTGTGTAAAAGCCTCTTAAGAGTGAAAAAAATAATAACGCGAGCAGCACAAATGGGTGCATGAAGCTAGACCCCGGCTTGCACCGGGCTGAAGCACCAATAAAGTTTTTTTTTGTTATAATGTATTGAATTACATGTACTCTGTTTTAATTTTTGACTCCTACTTATTGTTGCTTAGAAAGAATTTAACGTTGTTTTATAATTTCTGATAAGTTGAATAAGAAAATTACACTATTTTAGATCAAACTTAGTGATCTTTATTTTCTTTATTTTTTATTGAAAGGAGCGAAAAATTTTCCGATAAATATCTTACAGTATTACAGTATCTTACTCGAAGTAAATGAATTGCTCCGTCCGGATAAATATAAAGAACAATAGAAATTATTGGGAGCAAAATGATTTCCCTCTCTGTATAATAGTTTTATGCAATCAATTAATATAAATATCCACAAAAACCAATCCGCTCGGAACTTTTTATTTTGATATTGTATATCTATTTCAAGCCCTGGTCTAAGCTTGAGCATATGCTGATGAATTGGTCATACTGTCTGCTAAATCATGTCAATCAAATGTCTTAAAGCAGCGCTAAACGTGAATGACGATTGGTGTTCTAGAAATGGGAATTCAGTTAATCCTCTTAAAATTACAACTCTTCTTTCCACGACAAGGAGAAAGATATCAATTCGATCTATATCTGTTGCATGAAGATTTATTTCCGGGACGCATGACTCTGCTCTAGACGCACTGAACCCCTACCCTTTGACATTCCTATAATCGGCTGTATTCTCAAAGCGAGGGTATAACATCGACT
This sequence comes from Volucella inflata, assembly GCA_928272305.1. Classification (NCBI taxonomy): domain Eukaryota; kingdom Metazoa; phylum Arthropoda; class Insecta; order Diptera; family Syrphidae; genus Volucella; species Volucella inflata. The sequence goes on along the minus strand of OV743721.1, from coordinate 8,614,969 downwards.
TTCGCTGTACTCAAACTTAACTCATTCGACGGTCCTTATATCATTTGGAAAAAAGAAATTGTGTAAAAGGATTACAGGTTGAATTCGACTGGTTGGTACTCATCACAATCCTCATTTGTACCATTAAGTGAGACTGAAAAAAATAGTACAACGACCTAGCAAAGAATGGAAAAGAAAACACAACCATTTGTTTATGTATATAAAATAAAGTCCTGTATTTATAAAAGTCTTAGAATATACACTTAAAACAGTATACGAAATTTTAACAAAAATTGGCAATAAGACACTGTTAAAGATAAACGTGACATGACATCAGCAATTCTAATGCTGCGTCTTTCTTTTTCTCGTTGTGGTTTTCCATCTGCTTGCCTTTATTTTCTTCCCTTTGAATAGATCTAGAGCGATCGTTGAGATCGTGTAATTAAATGAATATATACATATGAAAATGCTGGATTAAATATATAAGTGTTTTTTTATTGTCATTCCTTGATACCACTCTTGATAATGAGGCCCTAGTTTTGGCCACACCGGTATTTGGAATATATAAAACTACGCAGTACAAATCGATTAGGAAGCATTTGTGGTGAAAAAGTTCACTGTCACCAAGATCATGCAAGTACATGACCATATCAGGACGAAAATTAGCCAACCAGAACTGCGGAAAGGACTACGATATTCGTTAATTACACCACGGCCAAGCAAATCGGCGCAAGTTCGACGGGCGAAATATACCAGAGCCACGGGTATAACGTATTGAATTCCCGCACCTGCATAACTACCAGTGAAGCCCACCAAGCTGGTGAGACTCTCTGTGAAAAATGTAACCACGAATGGTGGTATGATTGCTAGAATTGGAAATAGAAGCCGCCTCAACACAAAGTTGTATGTTTCAAAACGGGACATATCCAAAAATAAAGTCTGCAGGTTATTACGTAGCGTTATAGCAATGATGGGAAAACTTGCTGATAGTGTAAACACTGGAAATAGTGAGAGAAAATACTCAACAATTTTTAGAGTAACGGAGCCCCCTGCACTTGGTATAAAATTAAGGGTGTAAAGATCTTCAAGGTGAGCGAATGCAAAAGCTCCAGTTAAGGCCAAAACCAAATAAAAGAAACCTATCAACAAATAATCATAGGAAAGAAGTGATTTTATGTTTTGTTTATCACTAATCGGTACCAGCAGACTTGGCAAAGAGTGGTGGCACATGAATGAGTACACGCAAGCCCCAAACAGTGACGGAAGACCAAGAATATTGGCAGTTGGTGGACTACCCTGTGCACCATTAACAATTAAAGATTTAATTGCCAAACCAATCATTGTTGCAAACGCTGAAACGATACACAAAATAAATTTAAAACACAAAAGGGAATTTATTTCGACATGGAACTTACCAAGCCAACGGAACAAAACTGTGAATATCTGAATATATTTTGTTTTTTGAACGCTGTACAGGGCAAATGGACCCAAAACCATGATGAACGCGACTAAAAATAGTCGATACACATCCAAACGTGACAGCGTGTGCGTATCCCAGCAGAGAGCTTCCTCCGTTATATTTAAGTAATTGCTAGAGTCGGTTGTATTCAATTGGCTGAAAGGAAATTGTTAAAAATTATGTATGATTGAAAACAAATACATGGAGTAGCAATAACTTTATTTCGAAACTACGACGAGAGCAATCTCGGGTTCCTACACTATTTAATAGTGGTCAAATCAATGCATAAGCAATGCTTGACTGTCCCAACATAGGCATATTTTCCTTCCCTTCAACTATTTTTGCTATTGGAAGTGCCTAAATCTCCATTTGGTAACTAATTACTATCAAGTACTAGTCGATATCCATTGACTTGCCAAACTTACATATAAACACGAGTGCTGGCCAGCAGACAAAAATAGCACCACCATAAACGGGACAGCAGCTAAATTCCTCAGATTGCATCAACGTTGAAATAAAATCCCGCACAAAACAAATAAGACCTTATCCGAAGTAATCTGACATACTTGGAGCTCAGTCCGGTAAAGATTTGCGATACTAAGTTTGGCTTTTGGAAAAGAGAGAGTAGCGTATGAGCACTTAATGAACCAAGGGCAACGCTCAAATCCTCGAACGGATTCGGTCCTAGCGGCATCAAAAACGGAACTAGCCATCGACCCATCATCCTAGGGACATCAAAAATGGAGCTGGCCCTCCAGGTTGTGGGTTGTGCCGCCGAAGTAACTGTCATGCCATAGAAAAAATCTTCAGCTACGAAGCAAACTCAAGCCGCGGATATGGATGAATCTACTGTTGACAGCCGCTGCAAACGAAATAAGGCAGACTTAAGCAAGAAGTCTCGAGTTTCTCCTATTTGAACGAGCGCCTCGTAAAAACCTGTATTAAGGTCAAATGTTCCAACATTAGGCTTATTTGCACGCATGCCCCCTCAGAGGGTGAAAATAACGACATCAAAGATAGCTTCCACGAGCTCTTGTCATGTGTCTTGTCTTCGCCGATTTTAATGCAAAACAAAGGAGAGGTCAACTTCGGTCCGAAGTACGAAGGTAAGGTATTACCCACCTCCGATTCAGACTAATTGACTTTGGCGAGGGGCGAAACATTGTAGAGAACTGTTGATCAATGAACCATCAACCGTCAACCAGATTGACCACATTGCGATCGAAGCAAGACACTCCTCCAGTATTATGGATATCCGAACGTTTTCAGGGGCCAACATCGACTCGGATCATCACCTTGTTCCGTAGACAAGATACGGTACGGTTGCGGATATCCCGAACAGCGCAACAACAAGTAAGGAAAAACAACTGTAAGGAATTTCGACTTCAGACGGCTACAATCGCAAGAAATCGCCAAATCTATTCCGATCGAGTGTCTCTTAATCTTTTAAGAGGTCAACTGCCGCCAGCATTAAGTATCAAAGATCAATGGCAACATTGCCAAAAAACCATCGGATATGCCGCTTCTGATGTGCCGGTAGGCACATACAGTTAAAAGAGATGCATTCAGCGCTGCATAGAAAGATAAGACGAGCTATATGAGCAGAAGAGGAGAGACGAACACTGGCTTCTCAGGAGGAAAAGGAAGGAGGATAAAAGGCACGCGGTAGAAGAATGTAAGGAAATCTACTGGAGGATTGAGATTCGAAAGTTTTACCAAACGGTAAAAAACAAACATGCCACGGGCACAAGCGCCGCACGGAAGCCTGTAAGGGGGAGTAGAGCCACAGTCGATTTTGAGAATCTGGGAAGAGCATTTCTGTAGAATACACAACGATGGTGACTAACCAAATACCACTGCCCGACGGAATAACCCTTTTAACCTGGACGATAGCCATATCCAAGCTAAGATCCAACAAAGCTGCTGTAGCAGACGGAGCGGCCTGACTGCCAAGGTATTTAAAGCGGGAGACGATGAAATGGTATGGAGCAAACGCCAACTCATCTGAAAAATATGATCGGGCGAACGTATGCCCGATATATGGAATCCTAGGATTGTTTATTCGAACATCAAGAACTGCGCCAACTATAGTAGCATATGTTTTCTGCGTATTGCCTACAAGAACGCCAAATCAATACACACCACCTATGTATTGATTTTAAGGCCGCGCATGACAGCATCTATACAAACAAGCTATACAGAGCAATGTCTAGTTTCAGCATCCCTGATAAACTCGTACGTCTGTAAAGGATGACGTGGATAACATGGATGACGATGCAAAACGAAAAGGACTCACCCAGACCTTTAACTTCAAAAAAGGATTCAAACAAGGCGATGCGCTGTCATTCGCTTTCTTTAACACCATGATTGGCCGTGGTAGTGAACGAAAGACTTCCATTTTTTCAGTCAACAAAACTCAAGTAAGATGTGTAGTTGACTAGAATACAACAACAAGCCATCTCTCACTAACAATTTAGTCTTCCCATTAAATGTTGGATTCCACCCATAAAGCAAAGTAACCGCTGAGCCCAAACACCTTTCTTCTCTCTCTGTCCAATTTTCCAAAAAACGGGTGGCCGTGGTGTAGTGGTTCTAGCCATCGCTTCTCACTCGGACGGTCAAGGTTCGAATCCTATTCATGACAAGTTATTCATTTGTGTTATTGGAACTTAGTCAGAATAATCTGCGTGTGAAGGCATAACACTGGCATGTAGATTTGGCTGTTGTAGAGTTTCAAGCACAAAACAACCGTTAAAATTCACAACCTGAGTCATTCCGAGTGAAAACTCTCCGTCCTATTCGGACTCCCACCCCTGGAGAGTCAATGTCGAAACCAAATACACCTGAGTTTCAAACCACTACACCACAGAACTTTCCTTTCTTCTCCTTCTATTTTTCCGCCCGCGCTCTGGCAACAGTAAAAGGGTATCATAAACCCCTTGAGGCGCACGTAAATTATAAAAAAAAAAAAAAAAAAACCCCACTTCGGTCTTAAGTTCTTTAAAAAAAAAAAAAAAAAGTGGTGTTTTTGCGAGTATTAAGGAGGAAGCAGCGATGCAGAAGCAAGGCCAAGTATATGCTCTCAAGCACCCAACACTAACGTCTCGGACAGACCGTCACCCTCGATGTATATAATTTTGGGGTAGTAAAGGAGTTGACCCATCTAGGCTCTACTATCACTTCAGACGACGACAACAGTGCTGATATTAAACGAAGAATAACTTTTGCGAATCGCTGCTTCTTTGAGATAAGTAAGAAATTGACTAGCCAACCCCCCTCTTAAACAATAAAAGTTACCCTATATAAATGGATGGGCCTGCTCTTTTCTGCTTTGAGAGTAAAATTAATCGAGTGATTATCGGTAGCGTCTGAATTGAAGGCGAAATACAACGACGAACTGTGCCGGCTGTACAGCGAACTGAAAAGATCCAACGTTTAAAGTGGGTGGGTCATTTAGAGCGGATGGACAACAATCCGGGCTGAACAATTTCCGAATCCGCCCCCCAGACAGTGCAGTAGAAAAACACCGAACTGTACGGACTTTACAGCAACATTGACTTGGCCAGAAGAGAGAACATCCAACGTCTTAGGTGGGTGGATCATATAGAGCAGGTTGAAAACAATCTGTGCTAAAAAAGAAAATCGAATCCGTCCCAGAGGAAAAGCGCAGTAGAGGAAGACCGCGACTCAGATGCCGTATGCAAGAGGAAGGCGATCCGCACAAACTTAGCGTGCGAAACTGGAGGCACCTTATCATTGTATGCCAATCCCTTCGAAAAACCAAATAAGTTACTTAAAGGGTATATCATCAACAATAAACCTAATGATACATAGCGAAGTGACAATGGAGCATTTGCGACCATTGAAGCAGAAACAACAAAGATCTATTCAGCGATTAGGGTAGGTTTTGGTCCCGTTCGCATTAATGCATAATTAAGGAGACGTTTCAAAGCCAACTGTTTGGACTGTACAGCGATTTTCGTTAGAAAAACTCGAATTACCCGACTTAGATAGCTGGCACCTTGAGCACATCGTCCCGGCCCTCAAAGTTTTTGACTCCAACTCAGAGGGAAAACGCAGAAGAAGACGACCTCATCTATGGTGGCACGAATAACTGGAGGCAGTTGGCAAAAGACCACGCCAGATGAAGACATGTTATCTAAAGCCCTGGTCCACATCGGACTGTAACGCCATCTAATTAAGGGTTGCAGCAGATTGGCAATGTATGTGTATATAATTGTGACGAATAACACTTGGTTCTTTTTGTACACTGGGTTCTCCAGCGCAACTCAAACCTTGGCTTATTTTGTATTAGTCGCTAGTCCCGTCTATGCAATACTTAACTAAGTATGTAATGTAAATGTTAATCAAACTGATTCAAGTGAGATTCTCCTACCATACAACATCCCTCAAGCTCTTCGCCACAGCCGCTGAATAGATGCTTAAATCTCCGTACAGATATATCGCAATGCACAAATAAAACAATATGCGTCCAAAGTCATTGAAAAATAGTCCAGCCATTTCCCCAAGTTCGACTTTTCTCTCCAGCATATAATAATGAGATCTCTGCGACGAAAGTGGCATCTGTTCGATTCCGTAGTCTTCGCCCGACCGATTGCCATTGTGACGTGGCAGCAGCGACTCAGTCGGATCACTTTCATCTTCTTCGTCGTCTGTTGTTGCCTGCAAAGAAATTTAAAGTTACTTCTTGCCTCCTTCACACCTTCAATCTCACCTGATCCCTTTTCAGATATTGCAACCGCTGCCACTGTATGACTGCATTCGCACAAGACATCGTTTCTATGACAAAAGTCACAGTCATGTAACTTATGCTAGCTAGAATAATGATAACTAAAACACTAAGCAGCCATCCAGCTCTTGCGAAAACTGCAGGCAAAGTTAATGCTCCAGTGCCAACAATCAGATTGAAAACGAAAATGAATCCAACCTGGTGAAGATCCAAAGAAAAAAAAAACAAGATCAAGTAAAATTTCATTTCAATTCTCATTTTCCAATTGCAATTGAAGAAATGACAAAAATTAAATAAATAAATGGGAAATAACACCTACCCAAGTTGGATACTCATCGCCAGTCCTTACTCGGTACGGCATTTTAGTTTTTGTTTCGGTTTTCTGGTTTCTATTTAGAAAGCAATTGGCATTAGTTACTGTTTTCACAAAATAAACACAATGAACGTCCAATAGCGTTTTTCTAATGTTACACTGTGTTCGTTGTTAACTGCTGCAACCATATCCCTTGCAACGTAAATATTATCTCGATTTTCGCCTCGCATATGATAAGAATAAGCGAAGCAACACAAATGTTCCCTTTAAATGACAAATCGTTTTCTAAAATTAGTGTTGAAATATAAACAAAAGAAACTTTACCCTCTTCGTGCTGTTTGACGTTTGCATAAATCAAAAATAAAATAAAAATTAGAAAAAAACTAGATAGAAAACTGAACTAATACCATTGCAAATTAGTGTACCCCATACAGATCCATACCATAGATAAATGTACACTTTTGAAAAAGAGTGTCCCTCATTTAATTATTGGTTGGTCATTAATTTGCTATCACGACAGATATGTATGTTTTGTTCACTCAAAGGTAAAAAGAGTTCACAATAGTAAATATTTGCAGTATTGTATAAAACTATCAAAAATGAGATGTTAATAGTTTTGTTAGCGATTGCGGCAAAAAAAAAAACGATGCAGATCCGCTGAAGAGTTCATCATAAGAACTTGGTAGCAAAGACATGTCTATGGCGTTTATTGGTGGCTCATCTGCAGGTGTTGAACAAACTTATATTGTTTTGAAAAATTTTTGTAGGCGAATGTTTTAAATTTCTGAGAATTCAACGGAAAAATTCACCTAAAATAAAAAAATGGGATTTGGATGCATAGTACATATATAAATTGACTTAGCGTTGATCGCTATGTTATTGTTGTAATTAACAGGCAAATTACTTTTTAAAAGGAGAGAGGATTTGCAAAAAAAAAACACGACTCATATCAAGGGGACGAAGATTCATCAATGCATCTCCAACGCAGACGACACAGATCGTACTGTGGAGTTAGGTAAAAGCAGAAATAAACTGTTTTCATGAGGGCTTGTTCCTCTAGACAAACGATGCATGGGATATAATTTACTTTATCATTGCTATATAGATTTAATCACCGGTCGTCCGTGCCTAATACTGGTGACATTTGGGTCGGTGAAGTCAGTGTTAAGGCTGTTATGGATTGAAAATAAAAATATAACTTCAGAGGGTGTTGGATACTTTAAAAAAAATACACAACAATTCTTGCAAAACAAGGCAATGCGGCCGTGGGAGCCCGTCTTGTATGTTCGAAATATTAATGTGGCTAAATGTAAAACAGCATTTAATGTAATATTTAATCAAAAACACTATTAATTTTCCTTATATCTAAATTTATGAGGAAATTTAACCAAACAATTAAAGAAAAGCAACAGCATTTTTATGTTACCAAGATTTGACAAATGTGTCACACAAAATTAGAAACAAACCTTCATAATTTTATGAAACTTTAACCTACATATATAAGAATGGCTGTAATTTCTAATCAAATAACCCTTTCATCTTCAAACTCTGTAAGAACGATTTCAGACATCCAAAACACTACAAAATGTATATACAAAAAAAAATCTATGACATATCTGTGTTTTTTTCTTTTATTTATAAACTACAACCAAGTTCACTTGGTTTTTCGGTAAAAAAAAAAGAAATAACTTGTTTAAAGTAAAGTTAAGATTTGTAGTGTGTGTTAGGTTTTGCGCAATTGTTTTCTTTTTTATTAATCGAATCGGAATAGCACACGGTACAAATCGACAATAAAAAAAAAGAAAGCCTTTAAAGAATAACTAAGAACGTCACATTTCCCTTTTCACACAATTTAAGTTTTCACATTCGCCATTCGCAGTCGAACGTCATTTGCCTTGCTGGACATTAGCATATTTTGCCAGTCGTCGTTCGGCACATTCCCTTAATTGAATATCGAAATTTAGTGGCAAAATTTGTAAATAAAAATTCGCGTCCTACTTACTATATCTGTATTGAGAAAAGTCTAAATACTATCTGGTGTCTCTGCATCGAGAGTCGAAGTAGATATCACCAACAAGTTACGAGGCAATTTGTTCGTAAACAACGCCTATAAGGAAATTTGCATTTCCACAGATACGCCGAGGACTTCTTTGTTGGTTTTGAGAGAGAAAAAAAATAATAATAAAATAAAGGAAAACCCCCGAAAACGAGAAAAAAGGAAAAAAAAAAACATCCCTAACCGTGTAAAAATAAACGCCCAAAGCGAGTTTATGTCTACGAAAATGTTTTCATCTTAATAAATTGTGTGTGCTTTTGTCGCGTGTGAGAAGTCGGACAAGAATCTAAGGGAATCCAAAATTTGAGTCTGACTGTAAAATTGATTCTTAATCTGGTATCTGGTATCTATTATTTGGTGTAGGTACGCGACGTTGTCGTACGCGTTCGTCACTCAGCCACTCAGTCGTTGAAGAAAGAAAAGAAACTCAAACTGAAACTGCTGAGACTGAGGTACCGACTAAACGCAGATTCGATCGATCAATATGATAAATAAGAAAACTGAGTGTCACCTTTCTTATCAAAATTAAATCGCAGCGACATAGAAAAAAAAAATCATTAAACATCGAAAATTGCATTTGAGAAAAGTGCTCATCCATCACAAGAGATCCAACGCCACGCAATTACCTCGTCGATTCTTAAAATCATCCCGTGTGATTAGAGAAGTCGTGAACATTGAAAACCGTCTGCATTTGTTTCATATCGGAGCGCTGAGTTTAGAAGGGTAAGTTTCAAAATTAAAAACATTCAGTTGGCTTTGTTTAGTAGCCTAGAAATTTGAGGAAACTTTGCGAAAAATTCTAATAGCCTAGGTACGCATGTACTCGGTTTGACCAGAATCAGGGCGAGTGTACTCAGAGACATCTAAAACAACAACAACAAATACGTGTGTATCTACGAGTAAGTGCCTGCATGAATACAGAATATGCATACAAACATGGCTTAGTTTGGTTATACATATTTAAGAAGTAAACAAGAAATTAGGCGACAAAATATAATTAGAAACGGTATCTGGCGTAAATCAGTCGTTTGTATGTGCACAACACAGGCGGCAATGCCCAAATGACAAATGACAAAATGACGAATGACGAGACGACTCAACAATTCAACAACAAAATGACTCAATATAGTATTATAGATAGCGTCGTCCCGCTACGTATGAAAATAGACTCATATCAGTGGAGAGAATCTTAATCAAAAGCAAAATCACATTCTAGTATCGTCTGGCTATAGTTTTCATGTGAAGAATATAAAAGTAATCAAAAAACCGGTGAGCTAATATGATAAAAATTTAGCTCGAGATGTTTGTTTAACCGCCCCAAAGATAAATAGAGCACAAAGTGATTCGGTATTTGTAATGATAAGTCGAGAAAATGTGATGGCATTAGAGCATTTTAGCGTGTTCATTCTTGTCAGCAATAGATTTAGTCAGTTAACAAGTTAATTTCCATATAAAATCCACTTTTGTGCATCACCCCTTTGAATTACATTATTCAATATTTTGTTCAAGGTGTGGTCTCTCTTTGTGTAGTCCCTGGGGGAGCATACAAAAGGGTGCAGTTCAAAGGCTCTTGTGGTGTGGTGTTAAGATTCAAATATTTGCCCACCACAGTACCACCCCATATTGATCAGTGGCAAAACAAAGCCAGAGAAATAAAGAAAGGTGAATCTTAGCAAGTACCTACCTTCTAAAACAGCAAAGTAGATAATACATGACAATGGAATGACAGAAGGAATGGGGTCTTAGGTCAACACTCGCCCTTAAAAGCCAATCACAATTTGTACTTGACATGTTTGCATTGTTTGAGTTTTTTACAACGTAAAGGGCTTTTTTTTTTTTTTTTTTTTTAAAGCGAAAGCTTACTTTGATTTTGAACAACCGAGAGAGTACATTCAGCTGGATCTTATGAATGTCATTCAAAAGTTACAATTTTCAAGCATTTGTGGCCGTATGTCCTCAATAACACGAATAATGTTGGCTTCTAATGCGTCGATTGCTGTTGATTTATCAGCATAGACTGGCGAATTTACGTTTCAATAAAGAAAATAATCAAAATAAGTCAAATAACAAGATCTTAAAGCCCAATTTGCAGGTCCATTACACGAAATTTTCTGTTCATCATCATTAATCGTGGCTCTATTGAGAATTCCCTTGACCGATGAAAAAAAGAAATGCGTTCCGTTAATCTCGTGTTGATAATCTTCGCTTCAAATGTGACAGTTTCGCTTATAGACTGGCTCATTGAGCCAAAAATGAGCATCATCGTAGGACACGATTTTTCGATAAAACACCGAATCCTAAGTCAGTTGATTTTGGGCCCATTAACCGAAATTTCAGAGCAAACGATGGTCATTCGGCTTCCATACTTACATGAGCTGGATCTTGCAAGTCTTCAAACCAAGATCTTTGTGTAGAATTTTCCATAAAGTGGACAGACAAAGACTAAGCCGCTGCAAACGACGTTTAATCGATAAATTTGGATCATATGCAACGCTCTCCTAAACGGATGCAATATTCCCTAAAGTACGCACATTTCCTCGGTGTCTCAATGCCACTGGACCTTCCAAAGAAAGGTACGAAAACGGTAAACAATCTTCTTCTTCTTATCCTTTTATTAGCCCTTTCCTCGTTATACGAACTTATGCGTAACGAGTTTCCCATTTTTACTGCATCGCTGGGGTTGGCTAATGTCGCAGACCGCAGAACGCGTCTACATAATGCTCGGACGAAAACGGTAAACAATACGGCCAATAAAGGTCTCAGATGGTCGATTATGTCGGTTGTACAAGATTTCTGTAAGTTTTTGCGCACATTATCATAATTTTGAAACTAAAACTTTATCACAATGAATTACAATGACATTGAGAGTTTGCAATACGACAACTGGTTTAACATATATAAATGTCTAAAGTTAAAAAACAAAACCTTAACATACTTTTCATCATGCCCACTAGTATCATTTGTACTTACTATATTTTATATATTAAACTAGCTGAACTGGCAGACACAATTCAGACCTTTCTGTCCCACCAATGAATTCGATTTGGTCCCTGTATAAGAAAGTGTCGACAGAAGAGTTCGTTGCCACGATTGGCCAATCAAAAATTGGACGCAACGTGGATCAATCTCGTAGAAGCACTGAAATGAAGATAAACAAATTGAACATAGGTCATGATAATTCTAACTTAAATTTCGTCCCTGCGACTTATTTATGGTAATTGTTAATGCTAAACGTAGAGAAAATTATATGCGTTTGAACTGAATCTGTGCGTCGGTGGGTATCATTGGAATGCGTGGCAGTAAAACAATGTCTGCTCTAAAGTTTCCGTTTAATATGTTCGGTTCAATGATATTATCCATTACTTTAAAAAAACTTATCTCGTTCCATTGTAAAGTACGGATGCGTTTAAGTTTCGAAGCAAAACCATGGGTAAACCAATTTTCAAACGTAATGTCATGTGGAATAAACCCTAGGAAATCGAATGAGTTCAAAAATTCAGTGGGATAATTTACGCTTTCATTTTCATCTGCCACTGTGTCGATTGATTTAAATAAAATAACTTCGCCCCGCAATGTCTCCTCTATTTTAAAATTGATTTCGTCAACATCGACATTTTTAGCAGCCAAAATCGCTCGATCAAAGATTTCGAAATTTAGATTTTACATCAATTCTTCATTACAAAGGTTTATTACTCCCTTCTGCAATAAGAAATTCTAATCTTAAATGCATAACCAATGGATAGGAATCGTTGACAAATAGTTAATTCTGTATATAAACCATGAATTATTATTTCAAATAATTAACGTGTTATACATTAAGTGGTGATAATACCAGTTTTAAGTGCATTATTCAATAAAAGTTATTATGTCATTATGGAGAGCCGCAATGAAAATGTAAGAGCAGAGTAAAGGAAATAATAAAGGACAATTAACAAATGATAAGAGTTAACGAACTTTGGAGGGAATTGCTGAGTTAAGATTTACTAAGGATAAAACATCAAAATAAAGCTCAACAAAACAGGAACATCTTTGTTAGTTCACTTTTGTAATTAAATCCTTTGCACTTGATCTGGATAGTAGCAATAATTTTTTTTACGAATTTTATGGAAACTGTTACGTCTAATGTTATTGCATATATTTTAATAGAACGTCAAAAGTATTCTGCCTTTTGAAGTATCGTCGGTGTTTATGTTTCTTGTGTTTGTTTGTAATTATGACTCGGGACAATAGAGTGGACGTCGCCAGTATACGACGGCTAAAAAGTAATCACACACCGCCCACACCTCCCAGATCACTTTGATCTAAAGCTACCTACATACGAACTAGGCCATTATTCTTGTCTCACTCCGGTCTTGCCATTTACGTGCCTAGTGATGTAGGTTACCAAACTCCAACGCAATTTAATCTCTGTTCCAATCCGGAAGTCAATTTCATGTGGTTGAAATTCCATCTTCGTAAACAAATTATTCACTTACTTTAGGTGGCGCTAAAGTCCGGGGTGGACCTGCTGGGCCTCAAGCGTCTCCAGGTAGCTCAAACGTTTGCTAGCTGCCTCCAGTTTCGCGCACTAAGTTGGCTGAGGTCCCTTTCCACTTGCGTGTGCCACCTCAGTCTCGGTCTTCCTCAACTGCGCTTTTCCTCGGGGGCGCATTCGAACACTTTTCGGACCGGAGCATTGGTGTTCATCCGGTCTACATGCCCCAGTTATCTTAGTCGTTGAATCGTCACTCTTCGATGTCGCCGTACAATACATACAGTTCGTTGTTGTATCTCCTCCTCCACTCAGCGTCAATGCAGACAAGACCTAAAATAACCCGAGGGGTTCATGCCTCTGCGCCATAGAGCAGTATTGGGATTATTAAGGGCTTATATAGGGTAACTTTTGTTGTTCGAGAGGGGGCTTTGCTAGTCAATTACCTGCTTAGCCCAAAGAAGCAGCGATTGGCAAGAGTTATTCTTCGTTTGATCTCAGCGCTGGTGTCGTTGTCTGAATTCATAGCGGAGCCTAGGTAGACAAAGCACTTAACTACCTCAACGGCTAGGTAAATTGACAGATCCAAGAATATGGAACTACAATACATCGAATTCATGGACCAAAACTACCGACAACAATGGCATGAAGAACCACGAAGAGCTCTATTCTCTCGAAGAAATAAATTCACTCACTGCAGAGATGATCACCTTGCTTGGTATTTGTACTACTTAGGCAGAACAATTTAATACCATTACAAAGCTTGCAATTAAATATCTGTATAAAGCTAAGTAATGAGTTTATGCAGCTTAAACATAATACGTTGGAATGGCAGAAGCATTCGAGGAAAGCAATTAGAATTTTATTCTTTTCTTAGTAAATTTGATATTGACTTAGCATTAGTTTCTGAGACATGGTTAAACTCAACAGATCGTTTGTCTAATTCCGAGTATAAATGTTATCGTTTGGATAGGGAAGAGAGAAGTGGTGGCGGTGTTGCCGTGGTAATAAAACGATTGTTAATGCATAAAGTACTTTATATTATAAAATTTAAATTAATTGAAGCCATTGGTATTGAAATTCCTATTGTTAATGGTCTATCGCTAAAAATTTATAGCTCTTATTTTCCAGGTGGGGCAACCTCACCTCAAAAAAGTGTCGATCTCCGCAATGGCCTTTTACGGTTAATTAATGCTACCGCTAATGCTAATGCTAATTAATGCTTCCTAATAGGTGATGACTTTAACTGCAGGCAAAGGAGTTGGGGTTGTCTTAGAGAAAATGCTTGGGGTAACATTCTAGCTGACCTAAATTTAAGACATCCTTTTGAAATTCTTTATCCACCTAATTCTTCTTATATTCCGTCGAGTAGAAATAGAAACCCATCCACTGCCCTCTTTACTCCGCCTATAACCCTTAATGAACAAAGTTCCGACCATTTACCTGTTTAGTGTAGTGTAATAGCTTCTCCAGTGCAACGCACAAACCAAGTCTATGACTTTGGAAATGCAAACTGGAACTTGTTTAGGAGCCTGCTTAAGGTTAAACTAGAAAATTCTCTGGTTGAAAATAACAGTCCATCTCACATTGATAAGAATGTCAATTCTTTTACTTATGCCATTTTGGAAAGCGTTGAACAGTCAGTGCCAAAAAGAACGGTCGTAAGACATGCTTCCAATGTTCTTCCGCATTACATTCTTGAAATGATAGCACTTAGAAACACTTGCAGATCCAGATGGAGACGTACAAGAAAAGACTTCTATCTCGGACAATATTAACAAATGAATGCTCTAGTTAAATATGCTATAGCCCATTTTAGAAACCAATCGTGGAACAAAAGACTACAAGGTTTAGATAAGGGAAGCCAACCATTTTGGAATATCATTAAAATAATAAAGAAAAAAAATACCTATATTCCTTCACTAAAGGTTGGTAGCTCTGTAATGTTTTCTTGCCCCGAAAAAGCAAACTCGCTTGCAGTTAACTTTTTTAAAAATCATTCGATAGCTAGTAGTGCTTCGCCAACAACGCACAATGAATCTTCCGTTGACCAGTCAGTGAACTTTGTTAATTCACATTCCAATTTTAATGATATTACTCAAATACCCCTTAAAGAACTAAAAGATATTACGAGTAGTTTAAAAACGAGGAAAGCCTCTGGTTTTGATGGGAAAAGAAACCTCTGTCTTAAAAATCTCCCAGATTTTGCTCTTAATAAATTGACGGATCTCTTTAACAACTGTCTTAGATTGTGATACTTCCCCAACGACAGGAAAACTGCTAAGGTGATTCCAATATTAAAACCTGGGAAAGCACCTGACTTACCTTGTAGTTTACAGGCCAATTATTCTGCTAAGTTCACTTAGTAAGTGCCTGGAAAAAATTATAAAGAACACATTTCTAACTTTCGTTGCTAACAGTGCAATTTTGCTCCTAGACCAATTCGGTTTTAGAGCTTTACACAGCACTACTCATCAAGTGCATCGGATCACAAATCATGTTAAAAAAAATCTGTCAGAGGGTAAAAGTACTGGCATGGTCATCTTGGACATAAAAAAAGCAACATTTAATTAAAATCATTAAGTCATCCATCACCACCATCCTCCCGAGGTTTCAAGGTGTCTGTTAACCAGAGCCTCTCAAACAATGAACTGATGCATGCTGGAGTTCCACAGGGTTCTGTACATGGACCAGTGCTCTTCAATATATATACGTCGGATTTCCCCAACTTGAACAACTGTGATATTGCCCTATTTGCTGACACTACGTGTATTTATTCCTCAGATGCAATCGGTTTCAATGTTGAAACCAATCTGCAATCAGGCTTAAATGTTGTCGAAGCGTATTGTAGTAAATGGAAAATTAAAATTAATCCTACAAAGACTCAAGCTATTTTTTACTCACGTAAAAGGAAAGTTTGTTTACTTCCAAGGAACAATCTTCAAATCAACGGTGTACAAGTCGAGTGGAAGTCGAATGTAAAGTATCTTGGCATTCACTTAGATAAACGCTTAACATTCAATCTTCACATTCAGGAAGTCATTAAGAAAATTAATATTACTATAGGGATCCTTTACCCATTCATATGCAGAAATTCAAAATTGAATGATGCCAATAAATTATTAATTTTTAAAGCTATTTTCCAAGCAATTATATTCTACGGCTCTCCTGTTTGGGGCATGCGTGCAACAAGTTCTGTGCGCAAACTCCAAATAGCACAAAATACAAAACTGCTCAGAATGATGCTTAATCTTCCCTCGTTTTTTTTTTAACAATGGTATAACATATAATGGCTAATGTAGAAATGGTTACAAATAGAATCGAAAAACTTTATCGCCAATATAATATCTCTTGCTTATCGTCCGATAATGACTTGATTTTCAGCTTAGCCTCATGAGAGTATGACTTAATTATTTTGAATTATTTATTCACTTGTCAATTGTTTAATTATTTATTTGTTTGTTTTATTATTTATTTATCTATTGAATTATTTATTTATTAATATATTTCTAAATTTATTTATTTATTTAATTATTTATTTATTTATCTATTTATTTATTCATTTATTCATTTAGTTGTTCCTTTGTTGTTACTTATCTATTTATACGTTTATCTATTAATTTAATTTATCGTTATCCTACACAGACAGACGAGTTTGGCAGGTATGCCAAAACTAGACATTGCTCTGTATAACTCGTCTCTTAGATGCTTCATACGCGGCCTTAAAATCCATCAATAGGTGGTGTGTATGAATCTGAAGCTCATGAGTTTTCTCCAAGATCTGCCGTAGTGTGAATATTTGGTCGATGGTGGACTTTCCTGGTCTGAAACCACACTGAAATGGACCTATCAGGTTGTTGACGAAAGTCTTAAGCCGTTTACACAATACGGCAGATAGAATCTTGTATGCGATGTTAAGAAGATTGTAGTTGTCGCAGTTTAGAGGTTCTCCTTTCTTGAGGATCGGACAAGCAAACAAACAACCGACAAGACATTGCTCTGTATAACTCGTCTCTTAGATGCTTCATACGCGGCCTTAAAATCCATAAATAGGTGGTGTGTATGAATCTGAAGCTCATGAGTTTTCTCCAAGATCTGCCGTAGTGTGAATATTTGGTCGATGGTGGACTTTCCTGGTCTGAAACCACACTGAAATGGACCTATCAGGTTGTTGACGAAAGTCTTAAGCCGTTTACACAATACGACAGATAGAATCTTGTATGCGATGTTAAGAAGATTGTAGTTGTCGCAGTTTAGAGGTTCTCCTTTCTTGAGGATCGGACAAGCAAACAAACAACCGACAAGAGATGAGTTGGTGTGTGCAAGTCATCGCTTGCCGCTTTGAAGAGCTCGGCGGCCAGGCCGTCCGTTCCAGCAGCGGATATTCACTACTGCAAGACACACAATTCTGGATGGCTTCAACATTCTGGACCAACAAATCTAGAAAGACGATGTGTTGAGATCTTCGCTGCGGAAAACAACTTGATCCAGTTTGTAACTGAGTCCATGCGAATACCGCCAACACCCTGGACTTGTTTCTAACTTCTCACCATGATAAGTACACCGTTGATGTGCTCTCCTTTCTAGGCTCGTCAGACCATTGTTTCACATCATCTTAATCTTAAATCACTAAATAAGCTACCCGGTATACGTCATGTCTTATTGAATAGCCAACTGCTATATTAACGACAACAATGCTGACCTTGTTGTTTGCTAAGGTTTGTAACGAGTGTATAAATATTTCTCTTTCACATGTTCTTCTAGCAATTAAGTGTCTTAGTGACACCAATAATTCGAACCAAAACTAACTTATTAAACTAATAACGGACAAACTTTTAACTTTCAAACATAGAGTAAGATGTGTGGAAGACTTTAGTCAAAGTACCATCGATTTAAATGAATCAAAACTCTGTAATATCGAAAAGTAATTTGGCCGGTTAAATGAATTTGAATCTGCTAGATCCAGATCTGAAGAAACATCCAAGCGCCACATTGACAAAGTGTTGAGCGAAATCATAGCATGATTGACTCCAACAATAAATCGTGTAATTCAATCAACTCCCTTCGCGAAGACATTGATATTCATCTCCAGTCATCCCCTCATCCAATCTTCGTCTCTAATCTGCAATACACAAACATCCGTGTTTCAATTTGGGCTCCCGGTTCGTCGTTATTTAGGTCAAAAGCAAGCAAATAGTGAATTTTTCTTTTAATTTTTTTTTTTTTTTAACAAAAAAATAGCACCCGAGTATCCAAAACAGTTATTTCTTTATAAAAAATATTATTATTGCATTCCAAACATTTTAAAATAAATGTTGAATGTACATCACAAATCGGCGGCTATTACGCGTTTTTTGTCGTCTTTTAATTGTATGTTTATAACACGGATGACAGGATTCCCAGATTTTTTTCTTTCCGTTGTGCCCCGCTGAATGAATGGACCAAGATCTTCTGTGATCGTTGCTACCTTACGACAGATAATACTTTCAATTGCAATTTTAGTTGTATAATTGTGCATCACTTGAGGATTCGTCATGCGTACTTTAATTATTGGTTTGGCAAGTTCTTCACTTAGTTTGCGCATAAAATGAAGTCTTTTCATTGATTTCTTCTTGATCATTTTATTATTTTCATAATAAACTTTATGTGACGCGAGTGCAATAACGTCCAACATGTTGAGGAACATTGTCATTGGCCACTTTAAACATCGCCGCTGACTTGTGTATCTTCTCAGCATTTGAACCATGATAATATTCGTTTTTTTTCGCATCGTCACTCACAATCTTGTCTGAATGAATTGGCGATATTAGAATTACAGCACATCGTCACTTCTTCATAAAAACCAAAAACTGCCGAGTATAGCGGTCGTGATTTATTTGCTGCCAACAATGGTAAGATTCCACGATATTAAGTGTTTTGCAACAGGAATAGTTGGTGAAAAATTATCCATGAAGATATTTCTTCCACTTCCGCGGTATGGAGCTACTAATTCTTTTTCCACTCCCCCTCTTTCTGATTTTTTTCGCGGGTATTATTCGTTTTGCCAGTGTAAATTATACCCTGCAAAGGATACGCATGGCAAATCCACCAGGTCTCTTACTGAAATATTCGAAATTTGAATATTACAATAGGTGGGTACCCGGGTACCCAGGTGCTGAACAGCGTCGATAAAGTTGGGTATTAATAACATAAGAGTTAAGAATATAAATAAAAAACAAAACTCTGTCTTAGCTAAGAAGTCATCCAGATCCATTTCCTAATCCCGTCCCAAACAAGACTTCAACTAGAGCCTTAAAACCAAAATATTTCCCAATTTTTCCTCTTCTATCTATATCACTAAGCAACCGTCTTCACTTCTTTCCACAAATGCATCAATTGCGTCTCCCCCATCCAATCCCCAACGAAAACGCGTTTCTTTTAATTTAATCCGTAGCTCTGACTCGGTCACTGCTCACACATACTTCCTCCTACTAAGAACTCCTTTCCAATTTCGGCTTTACAACATGACCCATATTTTTAATCCCCTTTCCCCTCCTAATGTTATATTGACCCAACAAAATATAGATACCACGAAATGCCGTTATGCCTTCTTTAGGCTAAGGGATGACAAGATATACGAAAATATACGTCTCTTTCTTGCCTATCTTCACGACAAATCCGATTCTGTCCGCTTTGAAGGTAATACCAAAAGAAGCGTAGTGGTATCCATTCAACAAGAAGGGGCGCCTTCCGATAAAACTAGTCTTAGGAATTTTTACAATAGGTACCACGAAATTCTCGATACAACTCCCCAAAAAGTTGCCAATGAATTTGCTGATTTCAGGAACTATGTACTCTCTTAAAGAGTATCTCACATTTAGCGTAGCTGAACCGACCATGATAAATAATTTCGTTCCTAACTTGTCTTCTGTATCTCAATCAACTTTGCCTATTCCTCCACGGAACAATCTTCCTCTTACATTGTACTCACAAATTGTAATAAGCTTTCACTCTAAAACTCGCGCTGTTTTGTCTTAATCTCAGAAACCAATCTGGTCCCCAACATAAAGAACCAGGATTTGTTCTCCCACCGTCTTATTATGTTTTCCGAGATGATGACCCGGAATTTTGAAAAGTCCTACTTGCGACTCACAAAAGCCTTAACTCTGCTCTCATCGCTATTTCTTCTTTTGCTAAACTTGTCTTTGTTTCAATTAAAATAACACTCGCGGATAGGTCTCTGTACGTTATGTGTTGGTAAATTTTCTCGGCCCAACCTATCTAATCTTACTTGCTATTAAAGTGGTAGTTCACTTAATTGACCCAAGTGACTCCATAGATCCCTTTGGACGATCAACTCTTTTTTACCGCGTCAAACGCTAGTTCAACCAAGGAATGGCTGTTCATTGATCGGCTTACAGATTCAAACTAATCCCAAATAAGTAGCGTCTCTAACTCCATCGGTAGGCCCCTAAACCTTATTTTCACAACCTTATTCCCTACTTCAGACTACTTCTTTCCCTACTATCTATTCTTACAACTTCCATAAGGGAAATTTTCGCAACATTTATCCATACCTCGGCAAATCTTCTTTCGATTTTACAAACCTATCTTTAACAGATGCTCTTTCTATTTTTTAAAGTGAAATATAAGATTCTTTTTCTCTTTATGTCTCCTTGTCTCGTCATAAGACATCATCTACTTCTCCTCCCTGGTATTAAAGAAGGCTTCGCTGCTCCTTACGAAACGAAAGAAATAAACTACGGGAGGTGTTTCTTCGCACCAACTCTTGTTCCGACTACTCCCACTACCTTGGGACCTATCTCCAACTCCAATTTACCCAGCTCTATAACTGCCTCTTTCAGCGCTTTCTTACCATATTAACGATTCTAAGTCTTCTTATCAATAAAATAAAATCTATGACTTTGTCACGTAAATCCAACCAATCTGTTCCTCGACCTTATTTTCAGCACGGCCAACCCATACCACATGTTCAATCCCTTCGCGACCTTGGAATATTGTACGATAGAGAGTTAAACTTTCGCTTATATATTGATGAGATAATTCTTAAAGCCTTTTATAAAACAATGGTCTAAGGCATTTTCCAAACCCTATGTGACCAGATTCCTTTACATTACCTTTGTTCGACTCCTTCTGGAATATGCCAGCCAAGCATTGTCCCTCTTTCAGCGAGTTTACATATCTCGATGGAGGGCATTCAGCACCACTTCCTTTGACTTGCTCTTCGAAGACGACCCTGGGATGACTCTCTTATTTTACCGCCCTATCGGGATCGCCTTAAACTTCTTAACTTGAACACTCTCGAAAAACGCAGAAACGTAGCTGACATTTTCTTAATCCATCGACTGCCCTCTGGTTCCGTAGATTGCGCCTCCTTTTACAACTTTATTTCCTTCATCGTAATTTACGATTCCCTCCTCTCTCAACAAGCTACTCAAAATGATACTCATCATTCAATCCGCGATCTGCATAACAAAGCTAATGTTGAATTGATCTCTGACGATACGCAAGCTCACCGAAACATTTAGGATCAGATGTAACCTCTCTGGTAACCCTTTATTTTATAATGTTTTTTGCAAATCCTCTTTTATGTACATTGTATTTGAATGTTTTGTGTTTTTTCCTAGCGTTAACTTATTAATTTAATTATACAAAGCTCCTATATATATTTTTTTCTTTTAATTCAAGAATTTATTAATTAGGCAATTTATTGTATGTTGTACTTCAAATAACAGAAGACAGAAATACTAGCTGAATAGATGATGATTTCCTTTAAACCAAAATTAAAAGCCATTTTTAAACCACCCTATATAATAAAAGACCATTCTTGGTGCATGTTAACTCAAGCGGCAAAAGGTTGAAGAGTCTAGGCGCTACAGAAGAATAGGAGTTTAAGAAGTAATATGTGTTATGAGATGGAATAGCTGGATAGATGGAATCCTATTAAGAGAATAACCTCTCTCTCTCTCTCTTTTCCTATTAAGAGAAAAAAAGCAAAATACTGTTTTCCAGGCGTCTCCTTCTCCAGATAATTCTAATATTATGCTTTTGGACAACAAGCAAAAGTTGGAATTTATTACGATGAGTGCCGCCCAAAAAAACTAGACCATACTGCAATCTAGATTGTACTAGTCCATAGTAAAATGTTTCAAGTAGTCTTAGGTGGTACATTATTTTCGTCGTTTTAAATAAATATTTCCTAAGTGATGCAGTATGAGCGCTCCAATTCATCTTACTGTCGATTTCTAGCCCCAAGTATTTAAAAACTGTAGTCCTTTCAATAGTAAAACATTGGGGTGCGCAGCTTAATTCAGCATTATATGTGTTACAAGAATAAGTTTAACCACAATTATCCGGACAAAGCAATATATGTTGGCAACTAGTGCTATGGAAAGTCAAATTAGGGAATTGGGCACCATTAGTAGGCAAATTGAAGAACATGATTTTGGTTTTGTCACTTATGACTACCAATGCGAAACCAATGTCTAAGCTGTTCTAAATCATGGTTAATATTTGAATCCCTTTAAGGTTTTGGGTAAATATGGAATTGATGTTTATCAGAAAATGAGTGGGGCCAAGAACCGAACCATGCGGGACACCGATTTAAATATCCAAAGCTTGGCTAAATCTTCTTTATCTTTACTTATGTATTACTTTTAATTTCTATGTACAATACTGAGAGTCACTTTCTCTATTTGTTATTTATTTACTTATTCTAGTCGTTAGTTATTTGTTAATTTTTTTAATTAAACTATAATTTTATCTAATCTACGTATTATGTTCTTTATTCATTTATCTGTATTTTCTTTTATATAAATGGTTTTGTTGTTGTTTCCCTTTGGAAAATTAATAACGAAATCTTATAATTTATACCCACACTTATGGACAAAATAATAAATACAGCTTGATGAACTTGTATTATGTTCATTTTTTCTGGCACTAATTGTATTTACGCACTGAACTACATACCTATTGACAACTTGGTAAGTACGCCAAGTAGAATTCGTTGCAGTTACTTATAAGATTTAATTAAATGCACCTTAGGGTGCATTTGTATGTGGACAAAAATATAAATACAGCTAACAGTTATTGAAAATTTTTATTATAACTTGATTTTAATAAATGTTATTATTTACAAATATTGATTTGTTTAATATCTGGTCTGTATGACCTTCATTTTTCATCACTCCTGTGCATCTGTTTGGCATGGAGTTCACCAACTCTTGGCACATGGCTAAAAGAATAGATTCCCATGCTGTTTTAACCTCCTGTCAAAGTTCCTTTCTATTTTTCGGCATTGCTTTGGCTACGACATCCTTAACCATTTTTCAAATGTTTTGGATGGGATTAAGGACTGTGACGGCCATTGTGGAACTCGTAATCCCTTTGCATCTATTCAGTTTTTTTTGTATCTTTGGCTGTATGCTTTGGATCATTATTAGCCTGCAATGACCAAATGATGGGTGAATTTTCTTCCGCAAATGGGAGGAGTGTATGTTATTATACTCTTCTTTCCTCATCGCTCCCTCTATTAAATGCACGGGACCAACTCCTAACCAAAAAAAGCCTGCCCAAACCATAATATACCCACCGCCTTGTTTGGCCTTTTTTATTGTGTAACGGGAATTTAATTCCGAATTTGGAAGACGTCTTACAAATCAATTACATCCGACCCAAATAAATCAAATTTGCATTCGTCTGTCCAAAATATATTTCTCCATTTTTGTTGGTCTTCATCGCCAGACTAATTTTTTGAATGTCTTACTGAGATGTAGTATTTTCCTGGATGATTTGACTCACCAGCCTACTCCTTATTGTCCTTGACGAAACATTTGTATTTAACCTTTTCAAAGTGGCACCTGACGAGACCAATGGATCTTTCTTGGCTTTCAAAATTATATTTCGGAACATTCTCGTTGTTGTTTTTCTAGGTCTTCCTCTAATTTTCCTCAGTTTTTTTCATTTAATACATTTTGCACCTTTCTTAAAGACCAACGGACCGTTGCAGCAATTTTTCTATAACTGAGGCTCTCGCTTTTAATTTTTTTCATAATGTCTGCCTCGTCAAAGGTGCAGTACTTTTTGCGGCCAATTTTTAATTCTACAATGTAAATCTTTTTTTAATAAATTCGGTAAAAAAAAAACAACCGAATACATTACTTAATCAATTTCACTTTATGACGTTATTGTCAACTTCTGTGTGAAAGAGCAATAGTGTATTTATTTTATTGTCGACACAAAATCCAACTACTCGTAACACTTTGTACAGAATTTTGCAATAAATGCATCGAACTCTCTGTAAGAATAATCAATAAGTATGCAGTTGAGTGGCTAAATACAATCAGCACCAGAAAAAGTGGAAAAAATTCTAGTTCTTGAAGCTGTATTTATGATTTTAACCTTAAGTGTAAATATATAGTATTTCAGTTGAAAGATATACCTAATTCGTAATATAAATATCATATCTCTGAATTGTAAATTGTGTGATTCTCCATTGTTATATTTTAAATACGGAATAAAATTGATTGATTGATTGACTTTCTATTACCGTATTTTTCGAATCAACAATGTTGCACAAATTTTCAGGCAATTTATTATCAATTTTTCCGTTACCAATATCGAGTAATTGTTTGGAAAATACTTTATGTAATAAATCGTTTGGTAGTGTAACACGAATATTTATTGTGAGTATGAACACTTCGCCAAAAAGTATAACGTATGCGGATGAAATCAGCGCATGTTTTAAGAACGTGGAATAACAAGTAATATTTGTATGAAATCACCTGATAACAAAATTAGACCGCCACCAAATAATCCTTCGTTGCCAATTAAATCTTCTAGGGTTCGATTTAATGTTTCCAGTGAATGTTTATGGGCCATTGTACATTCATCCCAGATAATAATTTGACATATTTGCAGTAGTTTAGCCATACCAGAGTGCTCTTTGATGTTACATATTGCATTTTCATGCATCATACAGAATGTTTGACGGTAGAGTCGAATCGGCTTTTCTTCCGCCATCCAATAGACATTTCAATTGATGCAACAAGTTGAGTAAAACAGTTACTTTCGAGTGGAATAAACGTCCTTTGGGCAGGAGAAAGGGGCCCGAAACGATCCAAAAAGTAATACGCGATTTTGTAGCAGAAGACCACAATGCTCACGATAATGCACCGAGTCACATAGCACTCCTTTTTGATCAGTTTTTAGCTCGTAATCAAGTTTTTGTGTTAAAAAATTATCCGCATATTCACCTGACTTTGAACCGTGCGATTTCTCTTTGTTTCCGAAATGGATGATTTTTTGACGACATTCCGATCATTCAAGCAGCTTCGACACGAGCAGTGGAGGCAATTCCGTAAAATGAATTTGGGATTGTATGTAGTTTTGAATGAGGTATCTAAAAGAATTATAAACAAATAATAAAATTTCATTGAAATTGCTTAGGCGGTTTCGAAAATCAGCTCACGTGATTTACTATATGTGCAGATGCTTAAAGTGTCCTCCCTGGTAACAGCCTTCCAATTCTCTTAAAGTTGTTATTTCGGTTGAAAAAAGAATCTCTCTCATTATATCCCTGTAATTTCAGGAGATCTTGCAGGTCAGTGATCTGGACCATTTCTTCCTATCCAACTCTTCATCTAGACAATTCTAAACCTCACGACCAAAGTGCGCTAGAGCACCTGTTGGGAAATGAAGAAGCTAGTTGAATCACTAGAATGTCCTCCAATAGTTCTGGTTAAGCTTCAGATAATTTGTAGAATTCAGCCTAGGTGGTAGTTTGGAGGGGCTGATTAGCTTGTTTCCAAATCCAGCTGCCCACTTATTGAAGCTGAATTGGTATTGAAAATGTTTTATGTCTCCTTGTATGTAAATTGTCCGCAGTCCATGTATGAGGTTTATTAGAATTTGTGATCTCATCTCTTGTAAATTGAGATCCGTCCTTCCAAAGAATTCTGCTTATAAACGCGTTGTCATCCAAGCTTTTGCCAGCAACCAGTTAGAAAATTCAAGTCTCTTTTCCAAATCATCGAGAGGCAGTTCATGCACAGCTGTATGGTGGTATGGATAAAGATTTTCTCCATGCCGTACATAAGAAATTTTATATCTGGAAACATGAAGGTTTTGACAGGTAGTCAAATAAACGAGAACGTTTTAGAACTTTTTAATAGCTATGTAATTTTAGAAAGTTAGTGGAAAATTATTAGTTCTTGGAAACCCACGGAAAAGCACGTCATATAACTATTTAATAAAACAATCTAGTTGGTCTTTTTAGGCCTTCTCTAATGGTATTCCATAAATGTCTGGGTAACTTGAATGTTGTTAGAAGCATAATGAATTGCTTTCGATGGGTTTATTATGGTTTGAACTTGCTTGATAACTTTTCTGATTGGGAGGGCTTACGAATTTGTTCTACAATATATGAATTCTTTTAAGACTTCCCCGAATTTTTCTTATTATAATCAAAGGACTTTCTATTTTAATGATCTCTCTAATTATGAAGCTGCTGTACTCGTATGACAAAGCATTTCTTTTGAGATCTTTTGATGGCCTCAAAGTTTAATGGAGGTTTTTGGCCTTCATGGCTTGATTTGCCTAATGGTAAATGAGAGAGAAAGAGCACCGACGTGACTCATCAGACGACAAGGTCTAAGCCTTATTTGAAAGTCATATGAAATAGATTGACTGACCATCTCTTTAATTTACCAATAGCGACCAATATTGGATTCACTGTTCCGTAAGGTTCTGACATTAGCATATAGACTCCAGGTTTTTCTTTCTTTTTTTTTTTGTAAAGAGCAAGAACTTTGTGTTTCAGGAGATAGGTTTTCGGTTCTTCGACCAAAAGACCTCTACTTCGCTTAAAAATTTCTAAAAAAAACTGACAATTTCGTCGACGGGATTGAAATAATATTATAGTTAACTAAGTATGCTTGTAAGTGTTGAAGATTTTTCGGAGCCTAATTACAGCATCCAGTTTTTTTTTTTTGATTGGATCTTAGTTTATTATAAATGACCTAATTATGTAACTTCGATCATCAGAAACTCAGATTTTTCTAAATTTATTATGTCTTGATGTTTGTTTAGCCTTTCAAGAACTATTAAACAGAGATTCGAACATTAAGATGCAGTAAGTCATTCATATCTTGGAATATACCCGGGACGCTTGACACTCCAAAAGGCAAGTCGGTGTATCCAAATAGTCCTCTGTGGGTGTTAATGGGTGATTCGAAAGCAACAGACAGCTGGAGGTAGGCACTTGAAAAGTAAACTTTATTAAAGTACTGACAATTTGACAGACTCGCAAAAAATTTCGTTAATGGGTGGCATACTTTTATTCTGCTTTTCGACAGGTTCTATCATAGAATGCCTTTTTGACCATTTTCGTCAATTCCTTTTCTACAGGTCCTCTTAAGGCATATGGCAATCTACTCGTGTATAACTTACAGAAAATTGGACTAGAATGATATTTCAGAAATATTTGGGCCACGTAAACTTTGGTTGGAATTTGTTGAGTTTGGTATATCAAAAATGTTTGAGAAATTTAGTTTAAGGTAATTCATTAACGATTTTTCTGGTTCTATACTTGTGCGTGCTAATTCGGATTTTTCTAGTTGACCCAAAACTGGTTTCTCCACAGATGCACAATATTCCAAACAACATCCAAAAGTCAGACACTGTTTCTTAATAAAACAATTCAAATTGCTTTCTCCTTTACAAAACTACAGCAATTTCGAAGTTACGTGTGCTCACAGTCTAATGATCAAATGTCTGCAAAAACACATATAAGTGGCCTCAACGATAACATATCATGGGGGTTCTTAATTTCGTACACGAAGTCAATTGGGGTCAATCACTACTTGTGCACGCCGTTGCTTTTTATACCAAAATATACCGACATTTTTGTTCGTTCATTGATTTGTTCCTGTGTCACATGGGTTGCAGCAATGGAGAAGAATCGTCTGACTCTGAGTTTTTCTAATAATATGGATTGCGCATACGATGTATTCTCTTTTCTAACCTTGAAGATAGTTAGTGTGATGCAATCAAATTGCCAGAAAAGAGAGATTTAACTTTTAATAATTTATAATCCATAAGTTGTCGGAAAAACAACTTTTCACCACAATTCTACGTTTGTTAATTTGTTTAAATTGTTTTATTAGTTTTGATGAATATTCTTTCAAAAGTCGTGCCTATATTTTCTTTAACTTAAAACTTGTAAATACTTAGATTTTTTCTATTCGTCTAATATGAACTTCAGCATCTTCAAGGACTTGCACACACATTAACTCGTCAAGTCCATTTATTTCGGTCCGAATGTTGTTTTTCATCTGTGCAATTGTTGTTTGCTTATCATCATAGACTTTACTTTTCAAGAAACCGTAAATAAAGTATTTTAATGGTGTTAAATCGCATGATCTAGATGTCCAGTTTATGTCACCTTTACGAAAACTTAGATTGGATTCGAACATCGAACCTTCCGATTTGGAAGCCAGTTCACTACCACCTGAGCAACGGCCACTCACGTGTTGTGTGACTCGTAGTTCCATCCAATGTGAAATGAGCTTCATCACTCAAGACGATTTTGCGTGAAAGCAAGAGTAGCATCTTGTTCTAGCAATCAATTGACAAAGGTCGCGTTGATTATAATCTTTTGTTAATTGGATTTTGTAAGGATGCAAATGCAAATCCGTATTTAAAATAACACAAACAGTCGATGGATGGATGCCTAATGAGATGTGGCACCATCATATCTAAGTTTTGAAGCAGAAAAATTCGGTTGGCATTCGGCCTTTATGTGGATGTCTTTCGACAGTTACATGTGGATTTTCACTTCCCCATATGCGACAATTTTGTTTGTTAAATTATCTACAGTGTGAAAATTTTGCCCCATCGTAAAAAATTGGTCATCAATCGGAATATGTTTTACGCATTCCTTCAGCTGGCTTTAATTCTTGAGTGAATTTAACTCCACTACCCCCAACCAAATATATCTACAATTTTCATATTTTACAAATTAATGTTTTTTAATAAGAATTTTGAGTTCGTTAGGATTTTTACATCTCTATGGAGTCGATTTAACATGTTAAGACCTTTGTAAAAAAGATTGTTTTGTGTTTGCTTTCTCTTGTAAAGAGGTAATTGAAGATTACCAGCATTTCTTTAAACATATCTCCCGCTGGATATACATTCTACATCTACGTCAAAAATCGGGGTTTAAATTGTGCTTAATTTTTAATATCATTGCCAGGAAATTAAACGTTAACCATTGTGCAATAGTTAACTATTCGAACGATCGTAACATATCAGTGACAGCCGTAAACGTGCCACATTTTGAAATAGTCCTTATTGCACTGCTTTGGAGAACTTCTGGTTTTTATCAGTCGATTCCACTCCGTTCACAGAAATTGGGAAACTTTCAGTCAACATTGTTGCGAATTTTGCCGTAAAGATCTTGGCCTTTTCTCTTACAAGATCAAATCAACTCAAGAACTGAAGCCTCTTGATCATTTGAAGTTATTAAACCACTTGGGCTCTGCAACATTGAATTTCATCGAAAAATCTTCTTCAGCGACGAAACTCATATTTGGCTTAATGTTTTCAAGAGACTATTGCATCCACAAAAGGTGACCGTCTGGTGTGGATTTCATGTCGAAACTTTGATTGGGCCGTATTTTTTAATATTAATTTTTTTGGCCAGAATAAAATGGAACTAACAATCACATATGTGGTAACAACAAGATGGTTGCACATTTCAAACAGCTGGTCAAATGACTGATCTTTTGAAGAAAAAGCTCGGTAATTGTATAATCTCGAGAAATGGTAGGGTCGACAGCCCACCACCTCGCTTATGCGATTTTACGCCGTTAAATTTCCTTTCATGGCCTTACGTAAAGCCGTTGATCTAAGTCAAAGCAAGAGGGACTCAGGAACAATATCAAAGGCGAAATTGTCAGCTACCTTCATTCTTGCCCGAGCATACATCAAAGCCTTCGGTTGCTGTGCACTTTTTAATAAAATTCTTCACTAGCTAGCAGAGCTTTTTGCTTGCCGTAAAGATGACTCAGTTGTCAGAACAATTGTCTTGTCGGTTGGGCAAAACCATATGCCAAGAATTTTTTCATTATGATTGAGTTTCATTATCAATAGGCGGCACTATTTCATTACAAAGATGATTAGTAGGTAGATACCTTCGACTAAAATAAATTGTTGTGTAATCTATTTGTAATTAGAAGGAGCATTTGTTCAACTTGGTAGATGTAGAGAGAATACCTTCTCAGTTGTGTGGATTTCTTTTAATAGAATGACGAGAATGCAGTTAACATTTGCCCATAACCTTTCCATATACCAGCATATAGCATTTATTCTATTCGTTGAGAAAATCTCTTTTCAATTTGAATATTATAAATATCTTTCAAGATTATTAAGGTCATCGGTTACTTCGTTATCCTTACCCCTGATACTGACGCAACTCAGACGTTACTGTTAAATCCTTTTTGTTGAATTACTTTAATATTGAATTGTATTTCCAAAGACAGCGCTGATTGAAAAACTATTGTTGCATACGAGTACATCAATGTGAACAACTTTCAATGACTTCCTGAGCATCTACTTAACGACTTGACTCTTCTTCATTATAGTAGTGACTTTTTTTTGTTTGACTAGAGGCAAATACATTTAAAGTAAGAAAATTAGCTTGAGCAGTACTTTTATGAATTGAGCTATGATTATTAAATTTTTTTTATATTTTTCGCAAGTTTTATATTTTGGTTTTTTTAGGTGCGCAACCAAGCTATCGCTATTTGTCAATAGATGGCGATGGCTCCAGCAGTAAGTCCTATTTAATCGATTTTGACATATCCTGAACGTCATGAACCACGTCATATGAAAATGTCTGATTTTGTGTCAAATAATCGTCTTTGCGGGAAGCGTTGATTTTCTGCTTTTATTCGAACAAAATGGCGGCTGATTGCATCGAGATCTCCAAAAGGTTTACGGAGATGCTGCTCTAAGTGAAACAACGTGCCGTAATTGGTTCCGTCGCTTCAAAGACGGTGATTTCAATGTTGACGACCGTCCGCGTGAATGATCCTTGCCAAACGCAAGAACAGCTTGCTTCAGCGTAAGGAACAAGGAACTTGTGTTCCTTATGATTTGAAGCCAGGGGACGTTGAGTGTCGTTTTTTCGCCTATGAAAAACTGTTCCAGCGACAAAAAAAGGACGGGTTTTCTTCATCGCATTGTGACAGGTGATGAAAAATGGATTCATTACAGCAACTGAAAGGGAAGAAATACACGGGGAATGCCCGGTCATGCTCCTCGGCTCGGCCGAATATTTACGCTGCGAAGGTTATTCTGTGTATTTAGTAGAACCAAAAAAAAGATTCTACAGCAAGACAACGCTCGGCCTCACGTTGCCAAACCCATTAAAACCTACCTGGAACTTACTTAGGTGGCGCCATAGTTCGGGTTAAAACTGGGTCTTAACTAAGAAGCTCCTTCAGTTAGACAGGCCTTTAGCTTACTGCCTGGAGTCGCGCACTCCAGGCTCGTTTAGGTGCCCTTCGACGTGTACGTGCCACATAAGGGTATTACCACGATCTGGGGCATGTGGTTAGTGACACTAGGTTTCAAAAACTAAACGTTCACAAGACAACTTGGTTTTCTGCTAGTGGCCCATAACATCGACTACGTGCTAATAGAAGTGACTTTGAGCGTTTATACTTTTAGAGGAGTACAAGTCGGCTGTGGCCATTATCTCATTTCAACCAGATTTAGAGGAAAAACGTCCAATAAGAAGATACTGCCAAGGCTCAGAAAAGGGACTTAATGTTAGATCTCTTGATTGACATACCCACGAACTGGGTTTAGCTTTGCATCATGATAATTGGGGAAGCCAAATTTACATAACAGTACCAACCACTACTTACATAAGTGCGTCCGTGTATAAATGTTGTACAATAAATACGGTTTAAGATAAGAACAAGACAGCCAACTAAAAAATTTGAAGTCACGCGATATCAAATAAAAATCTGGAAGTTTTGTAGCGTACTATTATAGCTGTATTAAAGTTTGAGCAATTGCTGAATGGGTATAATTTTGAAAAAGTGATTTAATTTATCGTAAGCAAAGAAAAAATCGCCCGTGGAAAAGGTCAGCGCAATCATTGAAAATTTAAAAAACCATAAGCCCCTTACTCTGATTATATGTTAGGATAACTTTTGCAAAAAATCAGCCTCTGTTTCAAATCAATAACAAATATGGCTAGACGAAATCATCCCAGGCGACTAGACATTCAGCCCCGTATCTTGTAAGAACTACAGAGCCACATGAGAATGTCTCAATCCTTTCTGCGAAACACTAACTGCCAACCACCAGTTCGGATTCTGGCCAGGAGACCAACTTATTTCCGCACTAAAAAAAAAACCTGGAAAGGACAAACTAATTTCAACCCGAAACAAGCATGTATTCGAAGAACAGGGGAAATAAATTGCTCTTAGACTATATGTGAACCTAACCAATTACATGCTGTCCAGAAATAAGGAAATGCTTTCTGTCTTTATCACTTGAGACAATAAGGACAAAATGTAACTGTTGAAACCAGTAACTTCGTCGACTCGGTTGTCTTCGCAGTAGTGCATGCTGTCAACCCAATTTCCCAAGAACTTCTTGAATGTTTCTTGCTCTATACCCGGACGCTATTCGCTTTAAGGGCTTGAAGCGTTTCTGGATTATCCGTTCAATGTCGATATTTAAAAGTAGCCCACCAAACAAAATGTCTAACATGGTCAAGTCGCAGTTCTGAGGCGGCCAAATGACATCGCCAAAGCAGCTGATAACAATCACCGAATCAGAGATCGTTTGTTTAATGGGCTATGTGAGTGCATTGACTCTCGATAGCCACGTGCGGATTTTCCAATCACCAGATTCAGCAACTTTGTTTGCTAGCATAGCCGCTGAGATAAAAATATGCCTAGTCAGAAAAGTGATTTTTCTGCCAAATTTGACGCCAAGGCGTTGGTGGCTTGCTTTCAATTGTTGAGTCAAATGGACTTTCTATGGGTATAACCCGAGACTTTTCAGCAAAATTCTCATCAGGCTGGTGCGTGAAATGTTGAGTTGTTGGGATCGATGTCGAATCGATGTTCCTGGATTGAGACGAGCACAGCAGCCATATTCTCGTCGGTATGTACCATACAAGGTTATATGTAAGTGTTGTCCACCAGCAAACCAGTTGTTGGGATCGATGGCGAGTCGATTTTGCTGGATTGAATTGAATTGAATATGCTTTATTTACCTCAAATAGCCAATATTAGATACATTGTTAATTATTACATTAAATGATAGAGTTTTCTTACACATTCTACTAAATTATATTATTATATGTGTACAATTAAATAAGTCTTTAAATTATATTATTATATGTGTACAATTAAATAAGTCTTTAAATTCATGTAAGTTGCTGAGTTTTCGATGTCATCAGGTAAGCTGTTGAAGAACTGAAATTCAAAAAAAAACTTGTGTTTTATACCTATCACACTTTAGTACAGTTCGCATAGCCTTATTTTGTAGTTTTTGCATTCTTTGTTTTAAGGACAAGTCACAAAAAAATAACAAACTGGGACAATATTCGAAATTAAAGGTTTAATTATTACATTATATATCTTTATTGCACTATTATTTAAATGATTTTTCGAATTTTTCGAATTTCTCTTAAAACACCAATCTTATACACTTTTATATGTCGACATGTTCTTTGAACTTAAGCTTATTGTCTATTATTACCTCAAGGTACTTAATGGATTGAACAGCTTCAATAGGACAGATTGAGTCGAACACTCGGCCATTTCCGTCGGTATGTACCATACGATGTTGTAGTTAAGTATAGCCCACCAGCAAACCAGTCTGTACAAACTTGCTTACAACAGGCGCAGTGGGTGCGTAGTTGTTCAAGCGTAGGGCGGGAAATGGCTGTCAGTGTCAGAATAACATATACGAGGGCGGGTCAATAAGTCCGTGACTTTTTGAATTTCTGACCTCTTTACTGAAACAGCAACACTGCTCCTGTCAACAGGCATCTGTCATTTGACTCCTGTCAAAATTTAAACTTGCTGCGTCAGTTAGTTTGTGTTTGACAGCTATTTTTATCAGACTACTCACTAATTTGAGGAGAAAATGGAAAAAAGTGAATTTCGTGTGCTTATTAAGCATTATTTCTTGCGAAAAAAAACCATTACCGAGACCAAGGCTAAGCTTGATAAATACTATGGGGACTCTGCACCATCGATTTCAATGGTAAAAAAGTGGTTTACTGAATTTCGTTGTGGCCGTATAAGCACTGAAGATGCCGAACGTCCTGGACGCCCAGTTGAGGTCTCTACACCCGAAACAATCGAAAAAATTCACGATATGGTGTTGGCCGACCGAAGATTGAAAGTGCGAGAGATTGTGGAAGCCGTAGGGATCTCGCATGGCTTAGTGGTTTCAATTTTGAATGATCACTTGGGCATGAGAAAGCTTTCCGCAAGATGGGTGCCGCGTTTGCTCACAGTCGACCACAAACACATGTGCAGTTGCCATGGCAAAAATCCATGAATTGGGCTATGAATTGCTCTCTCATCCACCCTATTCTCCAGATTTGGCTCCGAGCGACTACCTTCTTGTTCCCAAACCTGAAGAAATGGCTTGCTGGAAAAAGATTTGACTCCAATGATGAAGTCATCTCGCAAACAAAGGCCTATTTTGAGGACCTCGACAAATCATTTTTTTTGGAAGGGATAAAAAAATTGGAGAAGCGTTGGACAAAGTGTATAGAGCTCAAGGGAGACTACGTTGAAAAATAAAATTATTTTTTTATCAAAAAATCTGTGTTTTAATCCAAAAGTCACGGACTTATTGACCCGCCCTCGTAATTAACGAAAAACGGACCACCCGTTGTAACCAATATTTTTTTTATATGCCCATAGCTTAGATATAAATCAAACCGACCTAGTCTTCAAAGGGCTACCTTTAACTCAAAGAAAACGATGAGCGAGTTTCCTCTCCTTCACTTAGCCACCAAAATTGCTAGTTTGTTGTTGGTGCTGTAGTGCAAAATCTCTCATATTGCTACCGCTTTACTGAACCAGCGACGCTCCCCACTGGCATGTGCGAGTTCTATATCTTAGTTGAGCTGCCTCCCGAATCTTTTCGAGCGACTTGGAAGACTAGCGGGACGTTAATTTATATGAGATCAGCTGTTTTTTTTTAGATCAAGGCAGGAAAACTACTCTGGGTGCACAAAGCCTGTGTAATTGAGGTAGAAAGCCCCAGAGATCAGGTTGTTCGTCGAGGAATATGTCTTTGAATCAATTTTTTGACGAAGCCTTCCAATTTTACGAGTATAAGGTTCGCTCTATTGTATGGAACTTCATTAAGACACAATTTCGTGTACTCCGACGCTGTTTTGCACAAGCGAAGGCAAGCCCTTAGGCAGGCCCTTTCAACCATTAGCTGGCCGGTAAGAAAGTCACCAAGTGTTGGGAATCCTAAAGTTTTTCAAAAATTTATATAATCTGGCGAATTTGTAAATAAAACATATTATTTTTTGAAACACGTATTCCTTAATTTTAATAAACAGAAAGTGCTTTGTGTACTTGAGTTATCAGCGTTGTATGAAAAGTCCACAATATTAAAAGAAAAGTTTTTCAAGTTGCATTGAATATTTTTCGCAATAGTAACTCCTATAATTAGCTTTATTGCATGCACATAAGTTACTTATATTCCGAACAGAAAACTATAAATCACTTTTATCATAATGAATGCAACAAAAGCGAATATTCCTTATTCAGGTAAAGTGAGTTGCAACATGCATGTTCAGTTGCTCTAAAAACATTCATTTAAACGATAAAGATACCTGTAAAGTAAGTCATGATTTCTTTAGGTTCGTGCAGCTACCACAAAACATTAACGGTATCGATAATGATGTTATCAGATTTCGTGTTATCATTATTTCCTCTGTGACATGATTTCGCAATAAATTAAAACAACATAACATATTGTTAAAATTTTAAATTGAGATTTAATCAGCAAAAAAGTACTTTAATTTGACACCTTACAAGTATGAATTGTATTTCATAGTCATAATTGGTTCTTGCGTGTTTTTTGTTTTATTGTTTGTGGTTAAAACAGTTGAGCACCGAATACTATGACAGAACTGTCAAATTCTGGTGGAAACACTAAATGGTAGATTTCCTTCTAAGTGAGCAGAGTTCATTATAAGTCATAGCTGTTTACTTTTTAGAAATCTCTCAAATCAGGACTGTCTCCCTTCATGAATTTAAACTGGTGTATAAGGGTTTTTAGCAGCTTCTTCTTCTTCTTATCCTTTTATTAACCCTTTCCTCGTTATACGAACTTATGCATAACGAGTTTCCCATTTTTACTGCATCGCTGCTGCTCCGCTTATTGGGTTGGCTAATGTCGCAGACCGCAGAACGCGTCTACATAATGCTCGGTCCTGGATCGCTTCAGTGGTTAGCCCCAGGCGTTGATGCGCATTTGCCATCTGAGAAACCCAGGAATTCTTTTTCCGACCTCGTTTTCTTACAGTTGGAGTGACCGTAGTTGATAGTGCCTTTTTAACCGGATTTTCCGCAGATCTTCTTTGAATGTGGCAATACCAGCTTATTCTATTCGCCTCAAGCTGTTCGGTTACCGAATTCTTTATATGTAGACTTCCTCTTATACGCGTAGATCTAATGCAATCGCGTTTAGTGACTCCACTAGACATCCTTAACATTTTCATTTCCGCTGCCGTCATTTTGTTTTTAAACGCTTCGTACATTGTCCAGCACTGTGAACCGTATATAAGAGCTGGTCTAACAACCGTGGTGTAGAGTTTCCCCTTTAATTTAAGTGGAAATTTTCGGTTGCAAAAGATTCCCGAATTTTCCCGCCATTTCATCCATCTCACACTCACTCTGTGGTTTACGTCGTCGTCAGATTTCACTTCCATGTTAACGATTGATCCTAAGTACTTAAAGATAGTGCTTTTCGGAAGAACTATTCCGTCTAACATTATATCCGGAACAGGTCGCAACGGATGCGCAAATGGGCACGTCAAATGCTCCGTCTTTGAACGACTTATTTTAATGTAGCGCCGTCTCAGATGGAAAAGATTCGGGTGTTTGAAAGCCAGTGTCTTAGGACCTGTCTGGGTTTGTATAGAACACCAGAATCAGAGTACAAAAAATACTATCCCCACAAAGCCCTTTACGATGGGGCTCGTCTGAATAGGATTGACAATTTCCTGATTAAGGTGCTTCGAAGGCACGTTGCAAGGGCAATGACCAGCGACAACAGCCTGATCTTTTGGGCTTTTTACCCCAATGACATGTACCATGAGAGCTCACTTCTATCGGGCTTAATTCCGCCGGAGGCTTTTCTTCATATAGATGCTAAAGGTTTAGTGCAAAGTAGGGATGGTATTCCGGTAATATACCACCGCCACCGCGGTGCGAAGGACAAGCGGCTCATCTACGACGGGTATGTCGCTAATGCTCAGGAGCTCCTCCGTTTTTAGCAGCAAGTAGCATTAATGAAACATTTGAGGATGGAAAAGGGGTAAACGAACACACCATTCGTTAATCTTATTGGATGGCTATGCCAGGCCTCATACCACACGGGTACAAAAAATTGTTAGAATTTTTTTCTATTTACTCATGTTCCCGGGAGAAAAGCAAACAGAAAGATGATTCTCAGAAAAAAATTCTCGACTTATAAATCCCCTGGAAGGTATCATACGAATTTTGGGTCAAAAAACGAAGTGGTACCTTTCCTAAACGGACTAAACAGCATTAACATCCAGAATAAATATGTGCTAAAATGCTTAAGGGAAGTAATGGTAATTTGTATTCCCAAGACGTCTAAGCCCAGCCATACAACGATCCTACATGAAGTTGTCAGCATGATTGGAAAAAGTCTTTATGACAAAGAGCACACGTTTGTAGTCCGCTTAGACATTAAAGGAGCCTTAAACAATCTCAACATTTTCGCCATAAGTAGAAACGTTCAACTGAAACATCAATTCAACACTAGGTTACACGGTATTAAGGGCCAACACCTCGAAGGGCACCGCTCAAGGAGGAGTGCTATATCGTCTTCTGTGGACCCTAGTGGTTAATGAAATATGTACAGTAAAATCTCGTTATTTCGTACCCCGTTAAATCGTAAACCCCGCTTATTCGAAATAAACTGCTGGTCCCTTAAAAATATCTCGGTTAATCGCAAAAAACCAGTGCATTTGGGTCCCCTCGTTAATTCGCAATAATTTCCATATGCAAAGTCATCAATCGTCTTATAATTCGTAAGTTTCTGTTGACAACCTCGTTTATTCGTAAAAAAATCATCTTTTTCTCTGTGTTCAATTCCCTTTCACTATTTTTACTATAAACATGTTTATGTTTGAATACAAAAAAAAAACTTGGGAAGCAAAAGCAAGAAGGATTGTCTTACACTAGAATGTGTGGTAAATGGCGCCACCACCCATGGTTTCGGCAGCTGTTTCTGTAACGACTAACAACTATTGTTCTAAGTTTGCATTGCAGTCGCTTTTCTTTACCCTCATTTTTGTCTGAATATGAGTTCAAAACGAACCCATAAGTGTTTATCGATTTCTGAAAAAAAAAAACAATTTTAAAAGCCATTGTCGATGGCGAGGAAAAAGCAGATGTGATAAAACGCTTTAAAATTCCTTCATCTACACTGACGTTGATTTTAAAGAAAAAGGACATCATTGCCGAAATGCTTTCCAACAGTAAAATGAAGCGGCACAAAACAGCTGAGTTCCCTGAACTGGAACGCTGACGAAATAGGCTTATTTTTTAAGTGCATCCCTGATCCCTGGCCAATGCATTTTTAGGACGAAAAAGGTCATGGCGGCAAAAACAGTAAAGAAAGAGTTACTCTATTATTGACCGCATATATGGATGGCACTAACAAGTTAAAACCTTTGATGATCGACAAGGCAGTGAAACCTAGATGTTTCAAACACATAAAATCATTCCCAATGTTTTACCGTTCAAACAGGAATGAATGAAGTCTGATTTATTCAGTGAACGGCTGAAATTATTGAACCTTGACATGGATAGACAACAGCGTAAAATCCTATTATTCGTCGATAATTGCACTGCCCACAATGACACTTTCGTTTTTAGTCATGTGAAAATAGAGTTTTTGCCGGCGAACACGACCTCTAAACTTCAGCCGCTTGATCAGGACGTCATCAAAAAATGTAAGACCCATTACCGCAAGGAAGTGGTACAATTGCTATTAGATTGTATTGAAGATGGAAAGGAGTACAATATCTCAATACTCTCAGCTATGAACATTGCTGACAAAGCGTGGCAAAATGTAAGCCATCCACCATACAAAAATGTTTCCGTGCATGTGGTTTCATGGAGAAAGGACTGCATTTCTCAGCTGGTGATGAAAATATATCGACTACTGTAGACTCTTCGGAATGGAATCGCCTTCCTCAAAGCGAAGAAATCACGTTTTATGATTTTGTTAACTTTGATGACGATGTGGCTGTTGCAGGAATTCTTACCGAACGACGACATTTTGGAGCTACTAGAAGAAGACGATGTGAATTAAAGCAGCGGTGACGACGACGAGGACTTTCCGGTTGTGTCATGTAAGGAAGCGAATGCTTGCATAAATAGCTTGCGTACTTTTATGATCAGAAAAAAATGTAAAGATGGTGTTTTTTCTGCGATTGTCACCTTGGACAACGCAATTGATAACAAGTGCAAGCAATATCTCTGTGAGAAAAAAATTACAGATTTTTATTCGTCCTGAGATCCTGCATATTTTTTTTTTTTGTGGATATGTAAATGTATGTAAACTTTTGTTAAATGAAGTTTTCTTTTATTTATTTGTTTTATGTTTTCTTGTACATATATAAAAGTATGTATTTTATATGAAATCTTATTTTCTTTGCTTTTTGTTCTTTGTACATAAAAAATGTAATACTTTATAAATGTAATATTTATATATATATTTTAAATAAAAAAAAATTAAACCCCATTTATTCGAATTTTAATTTCTCAAATCTCAATAATTCGTAATCTCTCTAATTAATTCCACCTCTTCAATTCGTAATAAACTGTAGGTCCCTTGGTACTACAATTTATCGAGATTTTACTGTATATGGATCCAAAAAGGGATGGAATAAAAGTCGCTGCATGTTCGGATGATGTGGTTCTTATGGCCACCGGCAAGTTGGTTCACTCAAAATCCTTGGAGAATGGGCCAAGTTCTGTGGGCTGGGAATAAGCTCGCAAAAAACAGAGACTCTTTTTTTCACACATATAACCTTTTATTCCACTTCTTTCCATAGATGGGACAACTCTTCGACTGCCCAATAGTTCTAAACCCTTAGGTATCGTACTAACAATTCGAGTTTGGATAGATGTCGACAATGAAACCACAAACACACAATCGGCAAATAACCATCTGCAAATTGTATCATAATGGTCCTTTGTACACGCGTGGGTCCATTTTGTTGTTAATTTTTATTATGAGATATTTTTTTTTAAGGAATCTGATCCGCCAACTGTGGATAGCACTGGGTGGCCGTGGCTCAACTTTTTTGATGAAAGTGAGAATTTCTTTGACGGAGATTTTGGGAATCTGCCCAGGAATTGGAATTTTTTGGAGGAAGTATAGTCTCCTTAAGACACATACATTTACATAAGATGTGTTCTGCCTTTGTCTTCGCCAGTTCAAAGACGACATTCAGTTCCCTGAATAAGACCTATTTTGTGTAGGTGATATCGAAGATGGCAGTGTCTGGTAAAAAATCCAACTAGTCTTCTGATAACTTCCCTTCTTTGCTAGAGGGTTTCTTTTGATT
This sequence comes from Volucella inflata, assembly GCA_928272305.1. NCBI lineage: Eukaryota > Metazoa > Arthropoda > Insecta > Diptera > Syrphidae > Volucella > Volucella inflata. Next base: position 8,574,043 of record OV743721.1, on the reverse strand, counting down.
TATTGAGAAAGGACTTTTCATTTATTGACTCTGCTGGCCTGACGGAGCAGTGAGATATTTTCCCAAAAGGCTATGTCGATTTTGTTCTCATAACACTTTATTGCCGAGTTTATAAGACTGATATCATAACAAGACAAAGCAAGGCAAACCATTATGTACTCTGAATTGAATTGCTTGCTTTTTGAGCGCCAAAGTTAATTTTTACCACCAGATCCGAACCGACAAAGCTTAGGCTCATCGCTCTAAAACACATGTCTCCATTAATTGATTTCTTTGCTCGAATTGTCCTTGACAATCTCTATCGTGCCCATAAAGTTTTTTTTTACACGAGAGGTTTTTATTACGAAACACGTATTATTTTCCCGGATTTTTTTTCTATCTTAACGACATTTTATGGTTCTTGAAAACATAGTAACGTCATACATATTTCGACAGTAACTCACTTCAAATGGCACTGGAGCTCCTAAATGGGTTATTGGTTGATTATTATTGGCGATAAATGATTTGATCTTTTCTACAACTACTATACAACCCTCTTTGAATGCTCTGTACCACTCAAATGCTCCTGTCCTAGTAGGCTTTCTCCAACATCTTCAATGAGTTCGAACAAACTAATTGACAGATGTCGCCCAAACTGTGCAGGACAGTTAAAACAACATACGAAACAAAATTGTTTTGATAAACCATTAATGCGGTCCGTGTAAATGACTCAGTCCCAGCTATATTTTGACAGAATGTAGGTCTTTACACGACTTGCCAAATTGATTGATCATTAATTATACAATGAGATTTTACACCACTATTACTTTGTCAACAATAACTTAAAATAGGGGTTTACTTTGTCAATAGTTAGTCTGTATTTATCAAGAGTTTGTTGAATATATAGTACGAGTATAACAACTACGACCATTATCGGAAAATAATCGAATTTATTCATGCAAGTTGATTATCAACGAGTACCCCAGTTGTGATACCCTATCACTACTGTTTAAAGAGCTATGAACTTATTTATAAGTTTTCACAACAGGTGGTTCAATAGAAGAAACACATGAATTATATAGCAGTAATCGTACGTAAGTATTTGCACATTCATCAAGAACAAAGTAACAAACATGGCCTTAAACTTGCATACATAAAATGTATCGAGATTATATTTTTGATTTCTAAACAGCGCATGTATTTGCAAGGGTTTTTGTGGCAAGATAAGAATTATAAGTAATAATACTTCAATGTCTTAATCATAATCTTCATATCTAAGTTGCCCAATAAAGCAGTAATACTTCACAAATAATAAATAACCCAAAAGATAAAAAAAATATTTATTGTCAGGTGATATTTTAGTCGAATTGTGACTAAGACTAACACGCACCCTAGTCTTACAGACCTGAACAAAGATACATTTTATTCTATTTCAAAGAAATATATATACACTTGCGGTCATAAAAACCGCACAATATCGAAATATCAACTAAGTTATCATTAGTTGGTATATAGTAAATCTCAAAAGAAATTTCATAATATCTTTCACTTATGAAGTGCACTCGGACATCAATGTGTTTGGTCCTCGAATGATATTCAGGATTTTTGATGAGATTCAAAGGTCATTGATTGTCTAGCATTATCCGCACATCAACCTCACGTAGAAGGTCTTTCAGTAGAGCTTTGAGTCACATAAGTTCTTTTACTACTTCTGATGCTGCCACATATACAGCTTCTATAGAGGATAGCGCTGCACAACTTTGCCTTCGTGATCCCCAGAAATTGATAACTCTTCAGGTAAAAAAACGAAACAGCTAGTCGATCGTTGAGTTTCAACGCAACAGAATCACTATAAGACAGAAAATTTAAGCTAGATAGTTTTTCTGAAAAAAATACGCGTCTCTGTATTTTGAGTAGTCTTTAAGTAAAGAAAGGTTCGTTTTACAGTTTTGATATGCTGTGGAGCTGGGCTGTCCAAGTATCTACTCAGAACTCCAACAACATACGAAATATCCGGTGTTGTAGCAAAGGCATCAGGCATGCAATTGCTTCTCAGAAAGGTAAATTTTATGAATTCCCAGAAGTTTCACGGAGAACTTCGTAGCTTCACATGGCGTGAACGCTCCTTTTGAATCTGTTAAATCAAATATAGACATTTCGCCTCAGTTCCACGGACCTACGTATGGCTTATTGTGGGAACACAACGAATTTAAAATCTACTTTGACGGACCATATCGTATATCGCCAATCATCCTGCTACCTTTCTTGATACTTTTTCGTCCATATCAACGAGCTGTTTTCATGTTTGTTGTTAGGAGACGCAGCTCTGCTCTTATATGGAATACTTTTCAAACGATCTTTCATTCTTAATATTTGTAATACATTGTCCGTCTTCTGTGTTGTTTTGCGTTTCGACCAGGAGGTCCTTTTCCTATTCAGTTGACTCAATTTTTTTCTTTATCAGTCGCATAATCATCATCAGTCATAATTAGTCGCAACAGAATGGAAATAAAGCCATCCTGGTTTGGGTAGGCCAGGAGAACTGGACGATGAGCTCCTGAAGGCCACCTTCGAAAAAAATCCCACTGTTACGGTAAGGGAATTCAGCGATCGACATCATCGACACCTAAAAAATATGGCAAAAGTCATAAAGTTGGGAAAATGGGCATCACACCACCTATCGAAAAACATCTACTGTAAAAAGTCGAAGCTTGCACTGCGCCTCTCTCGCATCACAATCGAGAGCCGTTTTTGGAACAGATCATTACCGGTGATGAAAAATGGTTTCTTTACGAGAAATTAAACCAGAAATGGACTTAACCCGTTCGCGGTGTTACTGTCTGTATGGTCGGATGCTGGTACTTTGTTGCCAAACTATCACCGCATAAGGCCACTGTCAACAGCTATGCAAAATAAAGTTGACACTAGAGCAAAAACTGCAAACTCTGGTTAACCGAAGGGGTGTGCTATTCCACTGGGATAACGCTCGCCCTTTTACGTGGCTTAAGTGTTTGTGAAGTGGTTTCCAAATAGAAAGGTTCGGTGTTCGAATCCAAGCCGTGTCCGAAAGACTTGCATTTTTTCAGTAAACGAAAATCAAGTAAGATGTGTAGTTGACTAGAATACAACAACAAGCCATCTCTCACTAAAAATTTAGTCTCCCCACTAAATGTTGGATGCTACCCAGTTTTCCATAAAACTTAACACATGCTGAGGCATTATAAGTGTACTCATACTCGCTTCTTAAAAAAAAAAAATAAATGCAGTCGATACCACCTGCGCGTAGTTATAGGAGTTCGGTTATGAACAAATATTGCATCCACCTTATTCTCCAGATTAAGCAGCTTCCTCTGTCATCTTTATGTTCGAATTATTCATGTTATTGAGAAGAGAACAATATTTGTGCATATATTCATTAATGAACGACTCCGTTCTTTAGGTGGAGACCGAGAACGACAGCTCATAAAATTTCGACGTAAACTGAAATTTCGATAGAATGTAGTTGAATTGTGGTCTTGCAAAAAAAATGACATTAATGTTAGATGACATTAACATAATGTTATTGTCTGAAATTGAAGTATACATTATGCTCACATGCTGTCTGGTGCTGTACAATTGCTCACAAAAGAAAACATCTCAATCCTATAAAGAATATTTAAATGCGGCACACTTAAAGCACTATGACATCGAGTAGAAAATATCATGATCTGTGCGGTAAGAGACCGCCTTCAAAATACATTATGCCTCGACAAAGGATTATCGACGGGATTCCCAGCAAAGAAACACGGCTTAGCAACAACCCACCAAACAGCCAAAATGGCATAAAGTTGTATACGTATGTTTCTAAAATAGAATCGGGAACGGGAGCTGTGGTACACGGACCAAAAACAAGCATATCAGTTGCTATGGGAAAGAGTCCTAGTGTGTTCCAAGCTGATCACCACGCAATTAAAGAAAGCACCAACCTTATCTACAACCCTGGTATCAAATTCGCAAACATCCACATTATTCACGGATGAAGCCTTTAGCTCCCATATCCTTGACTCCAAACCAGTCATAAACAGCTTCAAAACCCTCCAAAAACATAGTTCACACATTCTCTTTAACAAATCTGAACCCTTTTTCTGCACCCCTAGAATAGCAGTTTTCAGATCTATTGTATTATAATGTCCATCTTTTTTTGTTTTTTTACGTGTAGCTGGGTAATGAAATTCATTAAAAATAACATCGCAGCCGTGTTTTGCGATAGTGTGGTATTTGACCCACCTGCAAAGAACACCCGGAGAAAGCATGGTGTAACCATCCTTCTAGTAATCCACCTTTTCTTTAAACTAATCAGCATTTGTTTCTAATACTTATAAATCTTTGTTATAAGGAACTAACATTGGTCTATTACCTTTTATTTTTTTATTCTTTATCACCTTCGTGTGAATATGTTATAATATATATTTCTTTTCTTTATTGCTACGAGTAGTTAGCTAGTTCGAATGTTTTTTTATAATTATTATAAAAAAAGGATTAACCCTTAACATGATTGCACACGGTGAAAAATTAGGGAGGACAGAAAGAGGGGTACCGATTTAAGTTGGTCTTAAATGTTTGGAAAATATAATGACTAGGGAGGGCATTCCATAAACGAGTTGTTCGGTTTAGGAAAAAAATCGCCATATTTTAGGGTACGTCCGAAATTGGGCTTGAGGATGAAAAATGAATATTCTTAGGGAGAACATAATGCACTTACATACTATACACAATGTAAATCGTTGGCTAAACAATTACAATTACCCCTTTTTCTTGTTAGAAAATGTTCATTTGTGATAAGATTTACATTCGCAGTCAACAAGAGCAACTGTTCACGTTATCGAAAGGTTCGTATTCAAGTTACTGGATAGCTAATGTAAAAATTTGTGTGTTCACGTTATCATATAGTCACGTTACCGCGAGTGTACTGTATTAGTATCGCCTATAAGTTTTATCGCAAGGTTTTGAATCCTATGTAGTAGGCGCAAAGAAGTCTTGGGGGCACCTGATTAGATGTGAGCATTGTACTCCAATTTTTGGCGAATGAAAGCCTTGTACATTGAAGTCCGATCAGAGGGAGTGAAATATTTCTTACATCGGTTGAGGAAACCTAGACATTTGTAGCATTTTTAGCGACTTCGAATATATGGTCATTCCAATGTAAGTTGTCATTGACACACACACCGAGAATGAAAAGTTTTTTGGTTTCAACAATACAACCGCAATTCATGGATAAAGGCTGGGAGCTCGGATTTCAGTTTAGCGACAGCAGACAGCATTGTGTTTTGGAAGCTGTAAACTCCACTCCGTTGAAAGTTTCCCAATTGGTTATGCTGTTAGATGGATAGACAGATAGATCTTTATTTCGCACGAATTTCTTAACAATTTCTTTTAATAACCTTACGATTTGCAGATATATGGATATTGAAATATCTTTTATCTGTAACATTATTTTACAAAAGCTGAAATATAATAAATATGGATTTGATAATGATTTATAAAAGGAAAAGCGGAAGAAAAACCTTTTATTTAAAGAACAAAAATAAAAAATTAAAAAATAAATAGTAAATGAACAAAGAGAAAAATGGTAAGTCAAGGATATAAAAATACAAAAGGATAGTAATCCAATGGCAAGCAAAACCTCTTTTAAATGTTTAATTAGAGAAAAATGGGTAAATAAATAAACGCAATTCATATCAAAATTTTAATAAATAAACAAAATATCACTTAGGTAAATAATAAATAAATAAACAATTAAATAAATATAAATAAGTATAACTTTGATGAAGTTCAAGGGTTGGGTAATGCCACGAAAGGTTAAGCATCATTTTCAGTACCTTGTTTTGTGCCACCCGCACTCTTTTAATATGGCACTGAGTAGCTTAGCCCCGTACTTGATAGCCATAGCATATTATTACCTGAAAGATTACTTTGTATATTATCAATTTATTGTGTTGTGAAAGACAGGATTTTCGGTTGATTAAAGGATAAAGCATTTTTATTGCAATATTTATTTTCTTTAATGTTGCGATAATATGGTCACTAAAGATCAACTTTTGGTCAAGTTTAATGCCAAGATACTTAACTGGGCTTTCCCAGGATATAGTTTTTCCGGTCACAGTGAGACTGCCACTTGGAAAATAGCAAGCATTCCTGTTTCGTGTGAAAAAGATAGCCTTTACCTTGTGAAGGTTAAGTTTGATTTACCATTTATTGAAATGAACATGAACTACTTCCATCGCTCCATCTAAATTTCTGCCTATATTGAGAGGAAACTGATGAGATGAAAGAATTGCATTGTCATCAGCGAACAATGCAGTCTCGCAATTTAACAACACGGGAAAGTCGGCCGTAAATAATATATACAATATAGGTCCAAGTACTGAGCCTTGAGTCACACCATATTTGCCATCAAAGGAACATGAGACACAATTGTTGATATGAACTTGAACAACACGGTTTTTCAGGAAACTTTGAATAATTTTGTGCAAGTAAAAATAGCGAGGACTATAGCTTGATAGTTTGTATAATAAACCATTATGCCATACTGTGTCGAAAGCTTTTTCGATATCTAAAAGTATCATCCCTGTTGATCTCCTTTGTCTACGATTTGATTTTACAATTTCGGTTATTCTTGCAACTTGTTAAATCGTGTTATGACTTTGTCTAAAACCGAATTGCTCATCAGGCAAAATATTGTTTTCAAAAATTAAAGTCATTAGCTTGTCTTTTATAATTTTTTCGAACATCTTGCTTAGTGAGCTAAATAAACTTATCGGCCTATTACTCTCTGCGTTGTCCGGAGGCTTACCAGATTTGAGCATAGGTATAACTTTGGCTTTTTTCCAAGTATCTGGAAAATATTGCCTCTTTAGACAAGAGTTGAAAATGAAAGTTATATATTTTATTCCTATCTTAGGAAAGTGTTTTTAATTTGATCGAGGCCTTGAGGTTTTCTTACCTTGAGATGCTTTATCAGGAGAGCAACATTGTTTTCGGAAACATACGTATTTGTAGGAGTTAGACAGCCTAAGGTGTTGAATTCTTCAATCCTTGAGTCTACTACAGTAGTTAAAAGAGGATCACCGATATTGGAAGCAATAGAATGATTTTTCTTGAAGACATCAGCTAGAATATTTTTTTTTTCCTCATCGGTAAAGTTAAAAGAAGACGGGCTGCGTTTGTTTTTTAAAACAAACCCGCATTATATTCCAGAAGGGCTTCCCACATTTGTCCAAGGAACTTAGCCAAACTCTGTCAAATCAAATATCAAGTGCAACTATCTTACTTTCGCCAGATTGATGTAAACTTTGGTTCCACTTTTCGGTGAGACATGCCATTAAGATGGTGTTCCGAGATATTTTATGAGCTGAAGATCATTTATGAGCGCTTCCATGACCTCGGAAAGAAGGGACGTAAGTGCAATGGGTCTGTTAGAGGAGAGAGAGAAGAATATTCGCCTTTTTTAGCGAAGGGCTGGACAAATGCTGTTTTCCATCTGTTTGGAAAGAGTCCTGAAGAGTAGGATTGATGGAAAACCTTATGCGGAGATATACCATCTGGACTAGCGGATTTGTGAATGTTAAGATCTTTAAGTGAAAAAGCATAGTACTATAATATGTATACGAGTGCGAAAGTGGATACGTCACATTGATGATTCGACGCACTCAAGTGTACGCGGAAACAAAGCTCAATCTTGTCCAAAGAGCTGACAGCTGGAATGTCATTGTAAATGAGCATTGGGATGGAGGATGAGGCAGAATTTCTAATGTTTTTGACGAACGACCAACAATTTTTACTACCTTTGGGACATTGTAGTATTTTTTGCCTCAGTTTTTGGTCGTATATAAATTTCACACGCTTAAGAAAGGCGTTGCAGTCATTCCTGGCTCGTTTGAATTTTTTCCAGTTTTCCTCTGTCGGTTTGGCGTTATAGGACCAAAGAAACATTTCTCTCACCCTGAAAGGACAGCTCGAGTTGTACCACGCCTTTTCCTTTGGTCTGATACTCTTTACCCGGTGAGGGATAAAGAATCTCATTCCAAAGAGAATAGTGTCTGTGTTAATATCAGCAGCGACATCCACGTCGTTATCGAGAAAACATAACGACCAGTTACAATTCCTAAAGGAGGTATTAAGTCTGCTCCAATTGGCTTTCTCGTAGTGCCATACTGTTCTTTTAGGAGTTTTTTCTCTAACTGTGTGTCAATGTACGAGAATTTAACTGATATGACATAAAGGTCCGACGAGCCCAGAGGTGAGAGCATCAACAATGTATTTACCAGGATGAGAGGTTAGATACAAATCCAGGATGTTGGTGGTATAACTATCAACGTATGGGATCCGCGTGGGCTCACTTACAAGCTAGCTTAAGTTGTTTTCCGCAGCGAAGATCTCAACACACCGTCCTTCGGGTGTTGTCTGCCCAGAATGTGTATATTGAAATTGCCCGTAATATGGATTTCAGTATGAGTATACAGGGATACTCGTTAATGGTTTAATTGCTGTCAAGAAGCCAGTGGCTTCTGTAAATAAAGCAGTAGTGGGTAACTTGCTTCTGGAGGTGGAATTTTACCCACATGAAATTGAATTTCGGATTGGAACATAGACTACATTTTAGTGGAGTTTGGTAAGCTACATCACTACGGACGTAGATGGCGAGACCACTAGTTCGGAGCCAGATTGCTTCAGATTAGAGTGATCTGAAAAAGTGTGGGCGGGGATCTACGTGTGTTTCACTTAGTGCCAAAACAGCTTTCTTGTATTTGGAGACGTGGATGCACGCAGACAAATGATTCCTTTTAGCCCTCATATATTATTTACATCTACTCTAAATTCGCGAGTCATAATAATAATTAAACACAAAAAACACAAACACCGACGATACTAAGCAAGGCCGTGAAGTGAAAATTGTTTGTCATTGGTTTACCGAATGCTTTTCCTCTTCGTAATCATCTTCTTAAATTCTTGTTATTAAGTAGGTGAATTACTTCTAAATTATCATGATTGGGAAGCCTGCCTTCACGTTTTCTTGCGACCTTCCCGACTTCGTCCTCTTAATATTTTTTTTATTTTCATTGCGCTTATTAACGTATTAAAGATATACACATACTCCGACATTTGACTACCAAGTACTTACGAAGCTCAAGATTAAATTAAGTTCAGGAACTACACGGAGATTTTAACGCAAACAACATATCTTGGGGCTCAAGATTGAGATATACAAGGGGAAGAGAATTCCTTGAATCTATAAAAGAAGACAATGCACATAGATAGGAACAAAATCCCGAACGTTATCGACTTCATTCTTACTAAGAATATTTCCTCAAATTCTACCCAAGTGCAGCAAGGACTAGTTCTTGAATCAGATCACTTATCTGTGTTATTCACACTTGATAATAAAATTATAATGAAGGAACGCAACTCATGCCTAGTGGACAAGCTAACTGGATTGATACACATATTTCCTACATTTGCTAGGGGAATGCCTTGAACTGACCACAACATAATATTATAAAACAGAGCAATTTGGGAATGAAGTGCAGACTTCACCCTAGATATACAAAAGGCTGCTTGGGCTGCAACGCCTGAATCAAATTGTAAAGTAAAAAGCAACGTACATTCCAAAGAAATATGCGCCATTATAACTGAAAAGAGCAGAGCTCGTAAACGCCTACAATTGTCGAGAACGCCTAGTGGTGAAACAAGACTTAATAGTTTAAACAATAAGCTCAGAAAAAAGATCATGGAATTGAAAAATGCTACGGTGGAAAGATACCTTTCAAATCTGGCGAAGGATCCCAGTACAGAATACTCACCGTGGAAGGCTACATAAAAAAAATTTTAAAGATTAGCAGCATACTTACATTCCACCAGTTAAAAACAACAGAGGAAACTAGACAAAAACAAACAAATAAAAGGCGGATCTATTTGCGGAGTTCAATTTGAAAACATCTTCCAGGCATACGAAGTCAATGACTGTGTACAACAAACGGAAGAAATGTGCTAAGGCGATAGATTCATTCCATCAGTAACCTTTAGGAAAATAGCCACAGAAATAAAAGAAAAGATTAACCCGGAAAAAGCTCTGGGATTTGATCTAATCACGGGCGCAATTCTAAAAATACCAAAGATGGGAAAATTGCTAACTGAAGTTACCTCATATCGTCCGATCTCATTGCTGGCAATCCTGTCAAAGCTCTTTCAAAATGTACTTCTGAAACGACATCATCCGATTATAAAAGAAAAGGCAGTGGTACCACACCATCAATTTGGATTAAGAAACAGATACTCAATATGCTGTAACTGATAAAAAGCAAAAAGATGAGTAATCCGCATCGAAATATATAAAGGCTTGATTACCGCAAGGTAGTGTTTAGGACCTGTGCTTTTCCTCCCATAACCGAACGACCTACCACAAAATGACGAAAGTTATTTATTTACTTTCGATGGCGCTACAGTCCGGGGTGGACTTGGGCCTCAGTCAACAAGCGTCTCCAGCTAGTTCGATCTTTTTCTAGCTGCCTCCAGTTGCTTTGCTAGTCAATTGCCTTGTTAGCCCAAAGAAGCAGCAATTGGCAAGAGTTCTTCTTCATTTGATTTCAACGCTGGTGTCATTGTCTGAATTTATAGCAGATCGTTTTTTTTTTTGCTTCACAGCATGTACTTAGTCTTGCCCTCATTGACCGCTAAACCCATTTTCTTCCGTCTCGATACTTGCAAATTCGCCACTGACATCACAGTGCTTTCTTCCAATTATGTCAATATCGTGGGCGTATGCGAGTAATTGGACGGACTTTTGAAAGATTGTGCATCTTTTGTTTGCGCGTGATTTTTGCACTATTCTTTCAAGAAAGATACGAGGGCGGGTCAATAAGTCCGTGACTTTTTGAATTTCTGACCTCTTTACTGAAACAGCAACACTGCTCCTGTCAACAGGCATCTGTCAGTTGACTCCTGTCAAAATTTAAACTTGCTGCGTCAGTTAGTTTGTGTTTGACAGCTATTTTTATCAGACTACTCACTAATTTGAGGAGAAAATGGAAAAAAGTGAATTTCGTGTGCTTATTAAGCATTATTTCTTGCGAAAAAAAACCATTACCGAGACCAAGGCTAAGCTTGATAAATACTATGGGGACTCTGCACCATCGATTTTAATGGTAAAAAAGTGGTTTACTGAATTTCGTTGTGGCCGTACAAGCACTGAAGATGCCGAACGTCCTGGACGCCCAGTTGAGGTCTCTACACCCGAAACAATCGAAAAAATTCACGATATGGTGTTGGCCGACCGAAGATTGAAAGTGCGAGAGATTGTGGAAGCCGTAGGGATCTCGCATGGCTCAGTGGTTTCAATTTTGAATGATCACTTGGGCATGAGAAAGCTTTCCGCAAGATGGATGCCGCGTTTGCTCACAGTCGACCACAAACACATGTGCAGTTGCCATGGCAAAAATCCATGAATTGGGCTATGAATTGCTCTCTCATCCACCCTATTCTCCAGATTTGGCTCCGAGCGACTACTTCTTGTTCCCAAACCTGAAGAAATGGCTTGGTGGAAAAAGATTTGACTCCAATGATGAAGTCATCTCGCAAACAAAGGCCTATTTTGAGGACCTCGACAAATCATTTTTTTTGGAAGGGATAAAAAAATTGGAGAAGCGTTGGACAAAGTGTATAGAGCTCAAGGGAGACTACGTTGAAAAATAAAATTATTTTTTTATCAAAAAATCTGTGTTTTAATCCAAAAGTCACGGACTTATTGACCCGCCCTCGTATTAAAGAAATTGCATGACAGCGCATCGCCTTGTCTAAATCCTTTTTGGCATCAAAGATCTCGGTGAAATGTTTACCGAACTTGAATGAGCAGCGTGAATTCTCCATTGTCATCCTGTACAGACGGGCGAGTTTGGCAGGTATGCCAAAACTAGACATTTTCGTCTCCATAGATGCTTTTATACGCGGCATTAAAATCGATAATGAGCTGGTGTGTATCGATCGGAAGCTCAAGGGTTTTTTCCAAGATCTGCCGTAGTGTGAATATTTGGTCGATGGTTGACTTTCCTTGCCTGAAGGCGCACTGATATGGACCTATCAGGTTATCGCCTGCCGCTTTGAAAACCTCGTTGGTCAGGCCGTTCGCTCCAGCAGCTTTGTTCGACTTCAGCTTAGATATTGCTTTATTCAGTTCATCCTGGTCGGGTGGACGAAATTGTTCGTCTACATCGTGCAGGATGAAAAGTTCATTCTGCCTGACAGAGGTTTTTGTAACGTCATCGCCGTTATACAGTCTACAGAAATGATTTTTTTCAGATTCTCAGCATCGATTGCGTCTTCACTACTATGCTCCCTTGTTCGTCTTACCATAATCTTTATTTCAAGAATTTAGAAGTTTTCGAAAACTACTTTCAAATTGCAGTAGTTCTATAAGGTTGGCTCTGTCCTGGCTATAGACATCACCGTTGATTCCATTGAGGGATTCTTTGACCTTTGTAGCTTTCTCATTTTGACGAATATAATAAGTCTTTCGATGGCATCTTCCAGTCAGCTTCTTCTTATCCTTTTATTAACCCTTTCCTCGTTATACGAACTTATGCGTAACGAGTTATCCATTTTTACTGCATCGCTGCTGCTCCGCTTATGGGGTTGGCTAATGTCGCAGATCGCAGAACGCTCGGTCCTGGATCGCTTCAGTGGTTAACCCCAGACGTTGTTGCGCATTTGCCATCTGAGAAACCCAGGAATTCTTTTTCCGACCTCGTTTTCTTACAGTTGGAGTGACCGTAGTTGATAGTGCCTTTTTAACCGGATTTTCCGCAGATCTTCTTTAAATGTGGCAATACCAGCTTATTCTATTCGCCTCAAGCTGTTCGGTTACCGAATTCTTTATATGTAGACTTCCTTTTATACGCGTAGATCTAATACAATCGCGTTTAGGGACTCCACTAGACATCCTTAACATTTTCATTTCCGCTGCCGTCATTTTGTTTTTAAACGCTTCGTACATTGTCCAGCACTGTGATCTTCCAGTCAGCATATGTCAGTATATTTTGGCTAAAGTTTATTACACAGCTATACAGCAGACACCGCGTAGAGATAAAAATGCGATTATTTTTTTAATCCTGCTTTACCTAATTATGTAACTGCTTTTACTTTCAGTTTGCTTTATATTTAAAAAATTTCTATACGCTATAAGCAAAACCTATTTGATAAATGTCCTATGTTTTAATCACTATTGTTTCATAATAATAGCCAGCTGCATTCAATTCAGCACATATTGTTATGAATATTCATCAGTTTAGCTTCACAGTCATATTTAAATGCAATATTATAAGATACTCACTTACTTTTCTTTCTTCTTGTCACATTGCCAAAATATAACATTTATTGGCGTACGCCCTTCCACACAGCTAGCAATTGCAAGATGAAACACAAGTCATTGTGTACTAAAACAAATTGTTTGGCATTGCTTTATTAATATCGTCTGGGAAATTATCAAACTAGGTATAACCTTCAATCTTATCAGCGAGCTCAGTGTTTTTAATAGAAAAGGCTATTGATAGTAGATGGACTTTTAATACAATTTTATTTTTATTGCTTATCGTTTTGTAGGCAGGACGTTTCCTCTATGAATTTGTAAAAACTATATAGTATCCTTCTCATGTTATGTAAAATATGTATTATCTTCTGGGTATGTACTATAAATTATCTAAGAACAGTTAATTTCTATGCCCTTTGATATTCTGATATTGCTTTCGTTTGTTTTCTATGAATTTGTACGCTTATCTAAAAGTAATTGGTTAATTTTATTTATTATTCATTTTGTTGCACTTTATTATTTCTTGGAAACATATTGATGATTAATTTTGTGTTATCATGTTGCCTATGAATCCACTCCCGATTAAATACTATTTATAGGTACTGAAATGAAAATGAAGAGCGTGCCAAATGAAATATCCCCTTCGCTCAATATGCGTTTGTTTGCATAGAAATATGAAATCACATATATTATACTGTTCGTAGTTGCACAGTTCGCGGGTTCTCACTTATAGATGAACAAAGAACATACGGTAAAAATGTACGTTAAGTGTTTTAAAAATGTTATAGGGGCTTGGTTAAAGAAATGACGTTCGATACCAACGCAGTTGCCATTTTTTAAGTTATTTTCTGTGAGTTCCATTTGGAAATAAGTGGAATGAAAATATGATTTGTATTTGCATGACTTTATCCACTTTTGTATTCGACGTTATGACGCATACTTGGGCTTCATATCTGCTGTTCGAGTTAATTTCATTTGTAGAATTTTACCATCTCTGCTTGAATCCCAGTAAGATCTAGTGGAAAACATCCTTCAGAGAGGTTTAAAATAGATTTTTCCTCTTGCGCTTAATAATTAAATTTGGATTGATTATTCTCCTTTCAGTTTAAAAGAAATTACCTTGATATACAAGTATTTTGCATTATTTTCATATAAAAGGGAAGTGAGTTCTGAACACAACTCTCATTAGTCACTATGACTTCCAGTGTACCTGTTGCGATGAAAACTATTGTACATTACTAACAGTGCAAGCAGCTGTTCATAGTCTGTTGGTGTTTTCAATATTTTCATTAAAATGTGAATCACTGTCACTATTTTGGGGTTTTTTCTATACTATTCAATACGCTATTTTAATTTTTCTTTTATAATTTTATTTTGGTATTTACTTACTAAATTGTTAACTTTTTTATCTGCAGTTTTTTAAAAAAAAATAAAACAAAAGTGATTTGGACTTTTTATCATGGAGAAAAAGATATCAAGTGCACAGCCGAGGATTTTAAAAAAGAAACACTTTCGAGTAAAGCACCAAAAAGTGAAGCTCTTTCGGGCAAATGAGCCCATCTTAAGCGTGTTTATGTGGGGCATTAACCATACGGTATGTATTTTATTTTGTACTATAATTTTTATAAAGTGAAGATTTAATTGCAGATTAACGAACTTAGCCATGTAAATATACCAGTTATGTTGTTGCCAGATGACTTTAGGGCTTACTCAAAAATTAAAGTTGACAATCACTTGTTTAATAAGTAAGTTTGTTTTCTTTCTTTCGTAATATGTAATTTACTCCTGTCAATCAAAAAAAAAAACAAATTGAAATGATTTTTCTGTATTTATATACTTATACCTATATTTTGTGTTTTTGCAGAGAAAACATGCCGTCGCATTTTAAAGTCAAAGAATATTGCCCGCTAGTCTTTCGTAATTTGCGAGAACGTTTTAATGTCGATGATGTTGACTATCGTGAATCGTTAACGCGATCACAGCCTATACAAATTGATTCATCTGGAAAGTCTGGTGCACAATTCTATCAAAGTTACGATAAGTTTTTTATCATCAAGAGTCTGACATCAGAGGAAATTGAAAGAATGCACGCGTTCCTTAAACATTATCATCCAGTAAGTAGTTGAATAATTCAAATTATGCCTAAATGTTTGCATATATGTTAAAAATTAGTTTCCTTTATATTTTTTAACTTCCTTATAAGAAAGTTCTTGCATTCACCTCGAAAATCGAATATGAAAATTTTGTGATATCATTACGTTTTAATGGTTTTTATCTTTCTCTCTTTATTTTTCGTGGCCACTGGGTATGTGGCCGTGTGCGACTCCTACTCTTTAAACCCTTCCTCCCAAAGAAGCAACGCCCCTGTTTTGCCCCTCGGAACCGCCGTAAAACATAACTTCGTGGCGAATAGCACTAGCCTTTGACTAGAAATCGTGGGGTTGTGAATCGAGTTTTCGCATTTGTCACATTTTTGGCTTATTAGGCCGCCGACGTTCTCCTGAGTTTCTGTTCTACGTGAGTGAATTTCGAATTTTTAAAGGGAAGAGAAAAGTTGCTAATTTGTGTATGGTCCGTGCGCGTGTTCGTTCACTCCGCTGCAGAACTCTTGATTGTAAGAACACTCCCTGCGGACCTTCATTATTTCATGGTGCTGGTTAGACAGACACTTGCTGCATCAGTACGTTTTAGTTTTCCTATCTTTCGCAGCTCGTTTTTTGGGCTGTCTGGGGAAGAAGGTAAGCTATTTCCATGCTATACAGTGTCGATTCGATTTGTCCAAACGTCTATGACTGGGATCAATCTGTGTGTCTATCTGCCCTTCGTTGTGGTGTTTCACCGAGCTCGCCACTTGGTTATTGTCGTTCTTTCTTCTACCTTGATCTTCTTGACGACTGTCGCCTCTTGGTTACTAGATATTCTCTTATTACAGACTTTGCATCTCGTCTCAAAGTATACTGATGGAAATCATCCCGGCTGTGCCAAAAGCTTCTTTGTCCGAAATCGTTCTTAAGACACTGATTAACATCTATACCCTTAATACGCTAAAGCGATATGTTGATAATAATTGTCTCCCGCCCATACTGGGATAGCGTATAACAAAACGGAATTTATTACCCCGGATAATATGGTTCTTCTAGCATCTTTCGGTCTTCCAATGTTTGGCAGTATTCCAGAAAGTGCTGTTTGGAGCTTTGACGCGATTCCACTTTCACACTCTTGACGATTCCACTTTCACACTCTTGACGATTCCACTTTCACACTCTTGTAGTACCCAGAATACCAAGAGATGGTAAACGGTTATATCTCGGCTTCTTCCGAAAAGATGTTCTTCCACGAAGCCAGAATAACGCCTTATTTTTTGTTCATCAATCCGATGATTTTTCCAATTCGATGGAAAACAGTATTTGACCACCCCGTCCCTCCTACAGACCCATTAACCGCACGTCCCATCTTTCCAAGGTCATAAAACGCTGATAAACCGGCAGCTTAAAAAATATTTTGAAATATGAAGACTTCTCAATGACCGGCAGTGCAGTTTAAGTAGCAAAAAGTCCACTGGTGATTTGATGGCATGTCTCACCGAAAAGTGGAACCGAAGCGTATATCAATCTGGTGAAAACAGGATAGGTGCACTTAATATTTCTAAGGCATTTGACAGAGTTTGGCATAAGGCTCTTTTGTCGAAAATGCGTGCACTCGGGATCGACGTCTTTTTTCTTCAATGGACTAGGAATTACCTTTCGGAACGTTGAATTGAAGTAGCCTGATATTCACAAATCAAATGTTGGTGTGCCCAAGGCCCTGTTCTGTCTCCGAACCTATTTTTAATTTTCATCATCTTTCATGATCTGTCTTGTCTGCTACTTCTAATCTAATATATTCCTTTGCTGACAATAGTACTCTCTGCTTTTCATATTCGTTCCCGGACTCACGTCCCTGCCCCTTAGCTCTAGAACGGGAACTCCAGCGTAGGTTAAGCTCAATGAATTCCAATATTACAAGCATTATGCTTCCAAAACACAATGCTGTCTGCTGTTGTACAGCAAAATTTAAATACCCAGCCATTATTCATAATTTCCCTTCTAGTGTCAATGACAACTTGCTTTGGAATGATAATATATTCGATGTCGCTAAAAGAGCTTCGAAATGTCTAGGCTTACTTCAGCGTTTTAAGAAATATTTTACCCCTACTGATCTGGCTTCAATATATAAGGGTTTCATCCACCCAAGTTGTACTAGATTGCTTACATCTGGTCTGGCGCCCTTAAGACTTCTTTGTACTTGCTATATAAGATTCAAACCCGTGCGATAAAATTTATGGGTGATGCCAATAAGCCACAGTCGATTGACACCCTCGATCACCGGTGTAATACCTTCTGCACACCACCAGTGCTCCACCGAAATGGTTAGCTGCATTTCGCCTCTTCAAAACTCGAAGCGTAACACCCGTATAGCTATGAATGCTTATCAGTACACCCTCAAGCCCACTTTCGGACGTACGCTAAAATATTGTGATTCGTTCCTTAGCCGAACTTAGGTTATGGAATGACCTGTCGACCTTTTTTTTCCCTAGTCGTTATTTGGAATCTTCTTTTCATACATTCAAAACCGACGTACATGGGTACCTCTGTTTCGCTCCTTCCTGACTTTCAATCGGATGCGCTATGTACAATCATTTTAAGGGCGCGCTTCTTAAAAAACCTTTAATACCGAATTACCGAACAATTTTGATGAGCCCTTAAGGGTCATTTAACTCGTGAGTCTTTAGTCTTGTCAGTCAGTAGTGGTGTGCATATTTTGTTACAACTGGATTAGATATTGTAGGCTTAACGTTTTTGTTAATGTTTTTACCAAAGTTTTGTTTTAATTATTGCAATATTGTTGTTAATACATTTTTGTGTTCATCTATTTGCAGTATGTTGTTGAAAGACACGGGAAAACATTATTGCCTCAGTACTTGGGTATGTATCGGATTACTGTTGAGAGTGTGCAATATTATTTTGTTGTAATGCGCAATGTATTCAGCTCACATTTGACCATACACAAGTAAGTTAAATTTTCATTTAAAGTAAACAACAACAAAAAACAAACTTAATTATTTGCTTGTTCTCGTCCTACATATTTACCGATATTTTGAATTTTGTTTTATTCTTTCTTGGGCATTTTGTTTATTTTTTTTTGTATTTCCTCAATGAACTAAGCACAGCAGTTCTCGTTATAAATATTATGAATGTGAAAGAAATTGGTTACGTGAACTATACGTATGGTATATGTACGTTATTTATTGGTAATATCACATTTTATGCGCATTGTGGCATACTCATGTGTTGTTAAGATTGAATTGAAATTATTTTTACAAGAATAGTAATAATCACGAATTCGCACTATTCACTATTTGCTTTGTTCACTTAGTAATATATTTTCTTTCAATCGCATATCTATGCAGTCTACACGTAATGCTCTTTTTTTGCGACGTTTTTAGTTACACTTTAAGTTTGATATTGTATAATAGTATCAAAATTGTATTATTCATTTAGGAAATTCGATTTAAAGGGAAGCACAGTTGATCGTGAGGCTTCTGAGAAAGAGTTAGAGAAACAGTTACCAACGTACAAAGACAATGACTTTATTAAGCAAAAGATGAAGCTGGAAATCGGTGAAGATGCCAAAAGAAAACTATTGGAGACTTTAAACAATGATGTTGATGTAAGTTTTAGTGATTGAGGTACCATATTTTTTTTCTTAAAAAAGAATTTTGATTATAGCTACTTACAAAATTACACATCATGGACTACTCCCTGCTAGTTGGTATACATGATTGTGTTCGGGCCGAAGAAGAAGCCCTGCAAGGCGAGAATTCACGTGATGCTGGTGGTCGTAGCGATAATAGTGAAAGTGAAGAATGTGATAGCGGTGAAAGGTAGGCTGTTGAACTTTAATTCATTTCAAGAATCTCTTTTTTACTTTAAATATTTTTTAATTTAAGGTGGACTTATAATACTCCTCCAGACTCACCAAGGGGTGGAGCACAGTATAACGAAGTAGTTTATGAAATTGATATTTATGCCATTCCAAGTATAGAAGGTAAGTTTTTGTCTTTTTTGTATCATATAACAAAATTCCAAGGAGAATATGTTCCTTAATAAAAGCTGATATCGATTTAAAGATAAATAACTTCAGTTTTGGTGATTACAATTTCCCTGGGATGATGACAGAAACGACTCGGGCATTGCAGTTCCTAAGTTTAACTAAATGATGCGATCAGTTTTTTTTTCACCGTCGTCCAAGATGTCTTAGCTAATGCGCACCAGTAATGTTGAACCCATCTTGGCCGATGGCCGATGCCCTTATCTGTTTCCTTGCCTGGGATATCAATGTGGCCTGGCACTCGGAATATAATGACCGTATTGTTGTCCGATATCTTATTCTCTAAATTCTTGCACACACCCTCTTCGTGGAGTCCAGAGCTCTGTTGGCTATCTGGATTCGATTTTATAACAAGATATCTACCGGCGATACCTTTAATTGTATTTTTCCTAGTTTTGGCATCCCTGCCAAGCTCGTCCGTCTGTGCAGGATGACGATGGAGAATGCACGCAGTTCCATGAAGATCGGTAAAGGTCTCACGGAGATCTTTGAAGTATTTAGATAAGATGCACTGTCATGCGATTTCTTCAACATCATACTTACAAGCCCAATCTTTCAAAAGTCTCCAATCGCCGATGATATTGACATAATCGGAGAAAGCAACGGAAGCGGCAAAATGGGTTAACCGGTCAACGAGGGACAGACGAAGTATATGATGTCAAGTAAAAAGGACACTCAATATCGACGTCTCAGACAGAACGTCACCCTCGAAAGATATATGTAACTTTGAGGAAGTTAAGGACTTTGTCCCCACTATTAATTCAAATAACAACACCAGCGCTGATATCAGTAACTCATGGCAATCGGTGCCTCTTCGGGCTTAGCAGGGAATTGACCAGCAAAGCCTGCTCTCAAACAACAAAAGTTGTCCTGCTCTATGTCGCAAAGGCGTGGACATTATCAAGAATGAATGAGGGTGCTCTTGGGTGCTTGAAAATTTCTTCGAGTGGTTTTCGATCGCTTCTGCATTGAAGGTGAGTGGAGGAGGAGATACAACGACTGTATGAACTGTACAGCGACACCGACATCGACCTAGCCAAAAGAGTGAAAATGCATCGACTGAGATGGCTGGGTCATATATAGCTGGTGGAACCAATTCTCCGTTCCAAAAAGTCTCTGCATCCGTCCGTTGAGTTAAAACTTTTGTCTGTAATATAATTAAGATTTCGTTCATTATGAGGACCGGGAAACGCTGTGAAAAGTCTCCGTTCTGGGAAGATCTACTGCATAGTCTCTTTCTGCTGCTTATGTTATCGAAAGTCGAGTTGATGCAGCTGATTTTAGTTTCGTACGGTTGAAAAGACCGAGAGGTGATGATTGGATACGAACCACGCATCAATTGATATCTAAAATCTTTTTAAATGAGCAGCATTATTTGTCTGATCCCATAGAAGGGACATTCGCTTAATTGCGCAAATTACAGACATCATGTCTGCAATATTATGTGAACACCTAAATCCTTCGTCAACAGTATTACAAGGATTTATCAGTGTTGTTTAAAGCTAGGGATGTTCACCATAGTTAACATTTTGATAATACGGCAATTCTTTTTTTTTTTTTTAAGGACTTTGGGGCAGCGTGCTGTCTAAGAGGTCAATGGGTGTGACTTCTACAACGACAAGAGCGGCTGGTTCCGATACAGTACGGTAAGAACTTGCGATACGCAGTGCTCCGCGTTTCTGTATTGCTGCCATCTGTTTCTTCTGTTTGAGTGCATCTGCCCATATTTCGCATCCATACAGAAAGATAGCGTGTGTTATTAGTGGCGGCTCATCTGTCGGTTGGTGAACAAACTTAAATTGTTTTAAACAAAATTTGTAGGCGAATATTTGACATTTTTGCTTATTCATTGGAAAAATTCATCCGAAACGAAGAAAATATGATTTGGAACCACTGTTTTATATCCGCTTAATAGATAGCGGATTTAAATCGACTTAGCGTTGATCGCTATGTTATTGTTGTAATTAACATGCAAAATACTTTTTAAGCAGATAGCGGATTTTCAAAAAAACACGACTGTTGTCATTAGCAGCCCTCTTTTGCTTTTTCTTGGTCCTCCAACTTTTGCCATGAGCCTGCTTATTGATGTAGTCACTTTAGCAGCTCGCTCGGAAGCAGTTTAATATGAAACCAGAAGGAGAGTTTGGAATCGATAGTTATTCCAAGGTACTTTACCGCATTTTTGCTGGTGATTACTTCTGGGCCTATACGGAATTCAACTTGCATCAGAATATGTTTCCTAGTCAGTATAACAATCTTGGTCTTATCCGATGCAAGACTGAGACCCGGGGTTTCAATGCAGACGTATATACGTCTCATAACTTGGTTTAACTTCCTTTGTTCTTCCTGTATCCCTTGCAGTTATCACCGCGCCAATGTCGTCTGCGTACTCTATCAGGTAGGTGTCGTTAGGCATTTCGGTGCTGAGAATCCCATAATAGAATATGTTCTAGAGGTCGGGTCCCGGGATTGAGCCCTGCGCTGCTCCTGCTGTTTAACACGAGGCCCTTCTATAGTGGCGTTAATTAATTTTTGTTCGCTGAGGTAGTCTTGGATTTTACATACGGAGTAAGTACTGCGGTATCCTGTAAATTGCTGTGTTTAAGGCGTTTCTCACACCTAGAGTAGCCAGAACGGCAATCTTTTTCGTGTAATAGCTTCCCCGATGACCGGCATTCACTATTTTGACCACTTCCTCGATTACTCCAATTGTTGAGTATCCTTTTCAAATCTGTGTTGTCTTTCGGATAGGTCTCCTGCTCTTTGGACTGCAGTGGTGAGCCGCGGTTTCGATAGTTTCTCTAGTAGTTTCCCTTCCGTATCCAACATGCGTTGTACTTTCCAGTTCTTAAAGAAAATCCCGTCTTTCAGACAGCTATTGTACATGTTCAAAAGTAGCTGCGGTCAGGTCCGAGCGGTGCCTTTTAGAACTTCCCCTGGTATGCCGTTAGTTCCTGGAGCCTTCTTATTTTACAGTGTATTCGCTGCTAGCATCAGCTCTGCCTCCGTGAACATCTGGATTTCTTGTTGTACAGGAGAGATGTCTTGTCGCCTGGTGGAATGGGTTGGAAAGAGGGTATCCATTATCGTCTGCATCGTCTCTCGCTGCTTATATTTTGGCGAAGCTCCTCCCACTTTTATCGTTTGCTCGAATAAATCTTGAGCTCTGACTTTGCGGTTCTGAACTCTGCAAGTGCCTCTTCCGTTGTTTCAGCATGTCTCCTTCTTCCTCTGGTGATCTTGCGTCTAGGGTGTAGTACGGCAATCTCGGTAGTCTACCAGTACACTGGTTTCCTGATCTGGTTCCTATAGCTTAGTCGCGGTATAAAGTTGTTGCACGCTCGGTAGATAAGCCGCATTGTGGTTTCCGTCTTAGATTCTGCAGTGCCCGTCATTTGCAGCAGTTCTTCTTTCCCATTCCAATTGTACGGGTGAGGAGATCCACGTTAAGCCTATCTAACTTCCATCGAGACACTCGGTTCAAATTTGGCCGGTACGAGCGTTGCTCTATCTGTACGTCGTAGACGATATATGGGTGGTCATTGCCCGTGGAATGGTCGATGACCCTCCAGTTTAGTATGTTTGCGGATATTAGTTCTGATGCGAGAGTTATGTCAGGAATTGTCTTGCCATATCCTGGGCGTCTAAACGTGTGCTGCCGTTGTTCATTACATTGAGCCCTAACCTAGCAGCCATTTCGAGGATTTGTTGACCTCTCGAGTCCGTTGTAGGCATACCCTATTCTATTGCCTTGGTATTAAAATCGCCCGCTACAATTACTGTACCCTCGACTTCTCGCACGGTGTCCTCAAGAGCGTTTAGTTTTTCCCGAAAATCGCTAGTCATTCGGTGTGAAGTAAGAGCTAACTTTTGTGATAGACTCGTGTTTAATCGAAACAAAACCTCTTTTTGCCCTGTGATTTGTTATTGGGACAGCCATTTCGTCTGATCTCCATATAGCAGTTGTCCCTGTTAAGTCTGTGAGCCATCCTGGTTCATCTCTATTTTTTTTTATTGTTCGCTAATAATGATCATATCGACTTTCAGGTCGAACCTGAGCTTACTGAGGATATCATTTGCTGTGCGGCTTCTGTGTAGGTTTTCTTGAAGTATTCGCATCATTTTTGTGTTTTATTCTTTGCTTCTTCTAAAGCCTTCCTGAAAACCCGACAAGGGCCTATTTCCTGCACGTGAGATAGTAAACCTACATTCGCATTAAGCTCCGCACATAGACAACACTTGGCGCTAGCTTTACATTCTGTTTTCTTGTGACCGCTTTCTCCGCAGTTAAAACAGAGTACTTGTTCCTTTCTATTCGGCCCTTTATACTATGCGTTGTTTGCCATACCCGAACCATCTAAAGCAGCGTATTACTTCCACTCTGCGGCGTATCCTGCGGTATACCCAGCCGATTTTAGCGCAGGGGGTAGTAGCTCATTTGCTGCTCGCGCTTTTAAATGAATTGAAGCCATCTTTTGCGATCTTCTGTCTACTTTCAGAATGGTTACTCGGATATTAAGTGAAGCGTCATTAACTTTTTATTTTATGGCCTCCTCAATTTCCTCTTTTGTTGTGAGCTCATCCATATCTCTTATCTCCAGTGCTGTCTTAGGTTTCAGATGTCGGATGTTGGCCTTTCCTCCCAAGATTGCTTTTAAGGATGAGCTGAATCCATTGTTGCGCTTAGATTTGGGGTCTAGTTTCAGCAGTAGGTCGCCTGATTTTGTTTGGCGCACTGTTTTAATTTTTGTTTCCGTGTCTTCTTGCTGCGTATTTCTCGGATTATCCCCGCGTTAGTGTTTGGCATCTTTTTGTTTTTTCCTTCAGGTATAGCTATCAGTTACGTTCACGTTTTTTGTGGGAACCTTGGTATCTTGTTTTTTTTGGACGTTTCCTGGCCTATTTCGCCTTTGAAGGGTCTTCCTTTTGAGGTTCTGTCTCATTCGTCGGGCTTTTTTCATTGGATGGGTTTTCTTTGGCTGCGGATTGCCTTTTCTCCCTCTCTGTGTGTTTTTCAGGAGGACTGGTGTTATCCTTTTTGTGCCAGTTTCTACGATAGTTGGAGGGGACGTTGATTGGTCCTTTTGCAGGAGTATTCGAGTTTCAATAGAAAACCTGATAATATCCAAGGATTTCTCTAGCTCGGAGAGCCCTTTTTTTTACCTCAGTACTGGTATTTTTCTGTCCCTCCGTCGCGTTTCGGATCTTCGTTAAGATATCTTTGCGTTTCTGCACCTCTTGATCCACAGTGCCTTTAAAAATTTCAACTTTTGTGTTTTCGCGGAATGGTTTCGAGTTTGGGTTGTAGTGAATTTGCTATACTTCTGTATACAGAGCTTGGCAGATTGCTTTAACATCAGCCTAAATGCGCTTCTTACCGCTCCTACCGGTGTCCCGTCCTGGGTCTTCCTTTGCTCCGCTGGTATTGTTGTACCCTCATCTTTCGCCTGTTCTGCTGCCTTGTCGGTTTTCAGTGGCGGTGAGCGCATTACCGCAGATCTCCGTCTGAACGAGTCTTCTATCACCTCTTGATTTCTCAACTCGCTTTAATTTTTCTTTTGTTTATTATTTTCTTTATTTTGTAGTGTTTTGTTTAATTGGAATCCCACGAGTACGGGGGAAGAATGTCGGCCGCGTCATAGCCCCCGATAATGTGGCAAGGCATTTATTACAACCATAGGTCATCAGGTATCTGGAGGACTTCGTTAGCGATGCTGCATTGTTTTTACATCCCGAGCACCATTCAGGCCTCGGCACGGATCGCCTAACACCTTGCCTTAGGGATGGATTTAAGTCCTTACCGAGCTCAAAAAAAAAAAAAGACTTAAAAAAGGCGATCCGTTGTTATATTATTTTTTTCAATATTGCTCTTGAAAAGAAGCTCGCAAGTCTACTCCAGTGGCACCATCATTGAAAAATATGTTCAGTTACTCACATATGCAGACGACACAATGGGAACAACACAGCGAGCTATCAATTGAGCTACTTTTGAAGCAGAAGCGGCAAATGTTGGAGTTAAGGCATCACAATGGAAGCATGCAACATCCTCAGGGTCCAAAAGCTAATGCAGGTCCGCAGTAATGTATGAGTCATGCTGAACGTCTTTTTGACTCCAGTTGTGTGGTTCTTATAAGTACACTCCCACTGCACTACTATCACCAAGGAGTACTACCGATAGGTTCTGTGTCACTTAGAAACTTCATCACCCTCTCATTTTTCACATATGATTCGGAGTTTCTTAGCCAAACACAACCTCCTCGCTTTTCCCTTAAACTGAGAATCCCATTGAAAGCAATCAGATTTTAAACCAGTGAAGACTTCGTCCAGATTGCGGTGGACCACCTGCGGCTTCTCATCGTTGCTTCCGGCAGTGGAAGTAGTAAGTTTGCAGTAGCTCAAAGCAGTACTTTGAGGCAATTTAATGTTATATATGTACATATAATTGTGTCTCTATAAAGGTAGATGAAAAGCATCTGTCACCCTCTGCGTTTCTCGTTTTGAAATCATTCCTTCGAATAAAGTATTCGTAGTTGTACGAGTAGTTCGATTTTTCGGCGTGACATTCCCAGACTGTTGTTTCTTATCATTTCATCGAAGGTTACACACTATCACTCCAAGAATTAAATTTATGCGAATATTTTCTAAGTTTTTCCTGTTCATTGTTGAATTTATCTTCTTTAGTACCTTTACGTCCGCACCGTCATTTTAACAAAATCCACGAAAAATTTTAACCCTCATCATTTTCGGCATCATTTCAATCGTCATTCTTCATTACAAGCTACACACTATTATTTTTACATTATTCTGGCAAGAATCTCATTAGAAAAATGATTGTGTGTAGCCTCTTTAGTCCCTTTCGGAGAACCCGTTTCGACAGCGCCTCCGCCGTACAGCACTATTGGCGACCGACACTTGTACACTTCTTTTAACCTTTCTCGGGACGGCAACATTGGGCATCAGCCTAAACAGTGTGATCGCTACCTTAGCTTTATCAGCCGCTGTTCCTATGTGCTCCCTATAAATGAAGAATGACCCACATTTCTAGATAAAGAAGAATTTGGCGCACGTGGACTTCTGCACCCGCGACATTCACACGGAGGTTCCCGCAGAACCATCGTTGCCGTAACCCCGCAGACAGTACGCCACTCTAGCGACCGCGCACCATATTCTGTGCTTGGCCTCCTTACAGGATCTCCCCGACCAGTGCGGCATCATCTTCAAACACAGTCAGCCTTGCCCCCGAAGACATTTGCTGGTGCAGAAATTTAGCAATCACTAAGGAACCACGAGAGTAAAATCAAATCTTTTGAAGGCTATCGAAAATAGGTACACGGAGCGACTATACGAGATGAAAATTGCCCAAGAAGTATGTGAGAAAACTCTATTGGAAATGAAAAGTATGTGCAACATCACTAAAAAAATTAAAGAAGAGAATGACAAAATACGTGCAGAATTGCGAAGCAACAACATGTATGCGATAATGGTAAAAGAATAGTGAACAGTAAACAAACATTGGCGAGAATCAAATGTCATTTTCCGAAATTGTCAAAAAAAGAAGTGACAGAAGCCAAAGAAAAGTGATGCCAGAACTGTCAAAAAAAGTACCTCTGATAATAGAACCAAAAGAAAGGCAAAAAAGTATACAAACAAAGTAAGACTTCAATAAAAGTGTTGGCCCAAAAAAATTTAAATTTTCAAATATTGAAAGCACACATGGTGAAACGATAGTAATTGAGAGTGGAAATCCCGACGAAAGAAATAAAATAAAAAATGCCATAGAAAAACAAATGAATGAGAAATATTAAATAAGAGTGCCAAATACACTGAACCCAAGAATTTTAATAACAAATATGAAATTTTAGGATAACGAAAATTAAATAGCCGATAAACTAAATAAACAAAATATAGTACAAGAACGCATTAATTGAGATAGATGAAGATTCGTTTCCAAAGGTAATCGAGGCAGGAAAACTGAATGTTGGATGGGAGCGTTGCAAGGTATATGATGGAATTTACTTATTAATGTGCTATAAATGCAAAGGATATAATCATCGTGCAACTGAATGCAGAAAGGATGAAGCATGCATTAATTAATTCACAATACCAGGGAATTTAAGAAAGAACCAATAAATAAATGTGTAAATTGTTAACGTGTCAACGAAAAACTAAGCATGGAACTTGATGAGAATCATACAACATTTAGAAGATTATGTCCTGTATATCTAAAGACATAAGAAATTAATGGGCTACAAGCAGCTAAATTCAATCATGTGAATTTACATTAACATTCAATGCGTGACGAATAATATCGAAGAACTCGAAATATTGTGCGATACCAATAAATACGATTTCATAATTTTGTCTTAAACACACCTAACGGAAAACATTCAAAGCGACGATATAAAAATGATCGCTTATAATGAGGTTTCCTGTCATCCAAACTCAAAAAGAATAGGAGGCACGATCAACAAAAAAAAAACAGTATGGCGCTGGCAGCCCGGTATGGGCCATGGCCTAGCTTCTTGACACTCAATTGTGTTGCTCATTTTGTCATTTTTGTCACATCTGAGCGGCGCCTACGGTTTATAGCCGTGTCCGAACTGCACTCCTTAGAAGCTTTTTCGTAGGCAATCTTCCTTTCGGGAGTTTGCCATTGCCCGCCGAAAGGGTGATGGCGATTTAAAAAATTGTTGGTGACCCAGCCAGGAATCAAACCCAGACTCTGCGTGACAGTCCAATACGCTAACTATCGCGCCATCGCCATCGCCGGCATGATCGAGGCACGATATTGTATGTTAAAACCAATTGGAAGATTAACAACGTAATAAAAAAAATCAATTGACGAAAAGATATGGTTGCAAGTGTACATATCTAAATTTTTTAGTGACGCTAGCGGGAGTGTACAGATCGGCAAGCAGTTCAGAAAGAGAATTCTGTGATTTCTTTAAAGAAAATATCGAAACACTTACCGAAAAAGACGACTATATACCTCTACGTGGTGATTTTAACATTAACTGGTGCAAAAATGATACATATAGGTATAAAAGAGAAATAAAAAGAATTCTTGAAGATAACTGCCTTAAAAAAAAATGAAACGGCAAAATCTAAAATGTAATACAATTACATTAAATATTACACTACAGCATTATAAAAACTACAGTCCGTTTGATAAGATCGTATACGGCAAAACTCGTTAATGGAAACCGGTTTGGAAGTGGCATTTGCATTAGCAGATAAAAAAATACTTCTGCTAAGATGCTTTGAATGAAAAAATTTAAAGAGTGTTCAATTTTTGTCAGAGACGGAAGTATCTTTAAATGAGTGTCGCGTTTGCATCACGTTATAAAGCAGTATTCTTGTGCACGCATCTAAAAGGACCGAAAATGTCATACGGAGCTGCTGCTAAATACATGAAAAAGTCAAAAGCATTTGTTAGCAAGTGGGTGCACCGTTATTCCCAAGTTAAAAATGTGGATGATTTGCCGGATCGTTGGTCTACGCCAAAAACAACAAAAAAAAGCAGGACAAAATGATTCTACGCGTGTTTGAAAAAAATCCTCTTCTATCGTTACGTGGAGGACAAAGGATTTTACGTAAAAGGGGTCTAAATGTGTGTTGTGATACGATACGAAGACGTTTACTAGCCAATAATGTAAAATTTCGAAGCACAATAAAGAAACCACTACTGTCAAAAAAACACGTAGAAAAACAACTCAGTTGGGCCAAGGAGAATTTGGACAGAGATTGGAACAACGTTATTTTTTTCGGGTGAAGCTTCTTTTTGGGCATGGTCTCCTCATACCTGGTGTACACAATCCAATAAATTAATCCAGCGGACCGTCAAACACCCGGCAAAGGTGCACGTTTGGGGATGCTTCTCAAAACAAGGATTTGGCAATTTGTTCATGTTTACAAATAACTTAAACGCACCCAACATGGTCAAAATTTATAAGAAGGCTTTATTACCATTTGCCCAAAGATGGTTTAAAAGAAGGAATGAGAATTGGTTACCGCAAGAAGATAATGACCCGAAACATCGCAGTCGTTCGTGCAGTGCGTGGAAACAAGAAAATGACGTCGATGTTTTAGATTGGCCATCACAGTCGTCGGATGCAAGTCCCATTAAAAATGTTTGGGCATTCATGAAGCTAAAGCTCTAAGGAAAGAAGATCTCGACGGTCAAACAATTATCACGAAAAATTCGAGTTTTATGGAGATCTTTGTCTCAAGATTATGCTATAAGATTAGTAGAAAGCATGCCTCGAAGACTCCAAGCAATTATTGATAATGGAGAGTGGACAACATATTAATTGAAAAGCATTCAAGTAAATAAACAAAATAAACCAGTACAATTGATCTGTTTTTATTATTATAAGTTCTTCTTTAATTTTTGCCGTGTACGATCTTATCAAACGGACTGTATAACGGCAAAACCAGATGAAAACCAAAAAGTATCGGATCATGAAAGTTTAGAGATACATAAAGGGTATGAAAGCAGTACAAAGGAAAGCGATATAACTGTACATTTACTCAAATACGTAGTAGTAGTTTTACCGAAGAACTACCTGCATCTAATATTAATTACGAAAATGCTGAAAAAACTGATACAGATAAGAAATCAATGTAAAGTTAAAATTAATAAAGCAAAATACAAATTTGTAAACCAATAAATTTATAAATGAATGCATCAAGTGGACAGAAGCGACTGTGGAAAAATATAAAGTGTTTAGTGTTAAAACAAAATAAAACACCAATAATTTACGTTATTTTCGGAAACAATAAGTACACAGAAAAACAAATATCAAATAAATTTAATGAATATTTAATAGAAAGTCTTCAAGAAATAAGAAATAAATGCAATCGCAGATACCGCATATGTGAACAATACTACACAATATGAATGCAAATTTGTATTTCATCAAATTCCATTAGACTATTTAAAATAAATATGCAAGGACATTTCTGATTTTGAAAAAGAACCAAAACTTTTGACCAAAGTCAAAACCTAATTCTTAATAGCTGGAATAGGTGACACATTGCTTAAAATTTTTAACAACTCATTGAAGGAAGGGGAGTTTTCGAACTCATGGAGAGAATCAGTGGTTACACCAGTGGAAAAGGTTCAAAATACAAAAAAGTGTGAGGAATTCCGCCCTATAAATATTTTAAGAACATTTGACAAAATCCTGGAAAATCTTGTTAAACGACGCAAAACAACAATATCTTTTCATGTTATCAATCTGGATTTCGAAAACATTACTCAAATGCAGTAAATTTCGTGATAAACGAGTGAAAAAGTGGGGGAAATAAGAAAAAAACGTTAGCACTATTTCTGGATTTCAAAGGAGCATTTGAGACAATAGACCGAAATATTCTAATCCAAAAAAGTCAATGTATGGTCTACAAAATCAAGAGCTAAAGCGGTTTGAATCATTTCTCTCAAAGAGATCACAGCGATCGAAAAATGTCTAATTTAATAGAAGTGGAGAAAGGAGTACCATAAGGATCAATTTAAGGAACGTTGCTGTTTATCATACATCATACGTTATTGCAAGGTGGTACTTAATGCAGACGATACATTAGTTTATTCCGAAGGAGAGAATTAAGAAGAATGTAAAATGAAGCTACTGTTTGACATTAAACGAATAACAACATGGTTAGAAATGAATAAGCTTAAATTGAATTAAAAGAAAACGAGAATTATGTATTGTAGATAAACATAAAAAAGTGTAACAATAATTGAAATTAATAATAATAAAATCGAAAATGTAAGCCGAATAAAGAACTTAGGAATATTTATCGATAAGGAGCTTAAATCTTCTGAACACGTCGATTACATTTGCGAAAAGATTGGTAAAATATAGGTTTTTTAAGAGACTACGAAAAAAGTTCGATTTAAGTATAAAATACCATAATAAAGTCACATTTCGAATATTGCTCTTCAATTTTATTTATATCAAGGACAAATAGAGAGACTGAAAAATTACAAAATAACGCAGTGAGATGTATACTAAGATTAAATAGACTAACACCGATAAAATGCATGCTGGAAGCACTTAAATGGCTGAGCATAAAACAAAGATTAGAGCTCAACACAATGGTTGATGTTTTCAAAATGAAACAGGGAGTCGCATCAAGATGCCTTACAAGTGGAACGAGACGTGCAGAAGAATCACAGCCTTACAACTTGCGCAACACCAACGATTATAGATTACTTCGCCAAAGTTCAACAGCTGCCCAAAACACATTTCTGTATAAGGGAATATTAGGTGTGTTTTTTTTGCTCGCATGTTAGCTAAGTTCGCAAAAAAAACGGTTCATCCCCGTTTAAGAGTTCATCATAAAAACTTGGTAGCACAGACATCTCTATGGCAGTTAGTGGTGAGCTCATTTGTCAGTTGGTAAACAAACTTAAACACGACTATTATTATTTAATAACCTACCGAAGGAAATAAAAAACAACAGAATTTTAGATTATTTGAAACTAAATGCATAAAGTATGTTTAACTAAATTATTAATTTAATAAAGTACTGCAACCAAAGACTGATTTATGTAATAATTTATATTGAAATTACATTTACACTTACATTTATAAGATTTTATAAATCATGTTATTGTTTTACTAATAAATGGAATTCCTACTACTTCTAATACTAAAAGACCGGCACCTAAACACGCATTTGCAATGTCCAGGAGCATGTGTGAGTTCTCCGCAGCCATGCGGAGTGCTTTCTTTTTATTTGTAAACCCCATCTGGGCCAGGACCCTTACAGCTCCGCAGGCCCGTTGTTACCCTTCTCAGTAATTCGCGTGCTAAGGGTGGGACTTTTTTAATTATGATATCTGCGATTCTTCACTGGAGACCACTTCTTTCATAAAGGACGGTTACATCAGGCCCATGGGACTGGAGCCACGGGGCTTACGAAGAGCCAGTAGATATCTCTGGCTACACGTGTCCCAATCTACTTTGACAATAAGGCCTTATCAACAGCGCAGTTTGCTTATTTTGATTGTCCTCATCAAGTTTTTCTGTGCTCCCTTGTACGCCGCCACTGGCAATTCCACGTCCCCGCAACTTCTGTGCCTTAAGGAGGCTCGTCGAAGGTGATGCTCTGCTGCGATTTCGTGGATAAATCAGAACCTTGGCTGTCGCCTGAATCTTGGTGGCCTACAGGGCATACATGCGTTGCACCATGCTTTAACACGGCATATGGTGCGGTATTGATATTGTTTTCCAGTCAGCAGAAGGCGACGCAATTGCCAGGGCTTTACGAAGTGCTTCCCGGTTGAGGTGCGCTACGTCCCATCTAATGACGTGCGTTCGCGCTCATTCATTACCACCAAGGTAATTAACTGGTGGTCACTCACCGTATAGTGATCTAGGATTCCCCAGACGCAAACTCGTTGTTGAACGCGTGGCGTCTAGATCTTTACGTCTATCAACGAGTACCAAGGATGTAGGCGATAACAATATTCCAGGTTTCGCGTTCAATTATCAATTGTATTACCATAATTCAGTAACGATTTGTGTCTACCCTGAGCGTACAACATTCTCTCTCTATACTTAAGGCAATAATAACAATCTCGACAAGTGCAGCAATGTATATATTTTGGAATCCTCTATTTTTTTTTTCAGAACGACGTGAAATCTACTTCATTGCAATTATAGACGTCCTTACTCAATATGGAGTTAAAAAACAGGTAATTTGTTTTCTTTTCAAACAGAAGGTGAATTTTTTTTTTCTTCAGAATATTTTTTTGTATTATTTTCTAAAATTAAAGGCGGCTAAAGCAGCAAAGACTGTCAAGTACGGCAGCAATGTCGATGGAATCTCCACGTGTGATCCAGACCAATACGCTAAACGATTTATTGAATTTATGGATAAAGCTATTGAGTAGATAGAATGATTTTGTTTTTAGTTTGTTAAATATTTGAAAATGAAAAAATACCTAAAATAAAAAACAAAAGCAAACAAAAAACATTAAAAATTATAAATGTAATTCAACAAAGCCTACATGTGCATACGTTGAAAATGAAATGAAATAAGATAAAAACTAGATAATCTTTTGGAACAACAAGAGCACCATTCTCTATAAAATGAATTATGTAAATGATTGTATTGATAAAATTATTAATTATTTTATATTATTATTACGAATATTATTACTATTATTATTATCATTGTGTATTTTATTATTTAATTTTTAGTTATTGCCTTGTTTTGAATTTTTGTCATCGGTTTAAATTTTAAGATACATTGTTTTTGTAAATGCATTTGTTAGTTTTTAAGACAATTGTCATTATCATTATTGAAAGAAGAAAAAACAAGAAAAACTTAAAACAAATCAAAAGAACTGTCTATTTTTATCTGTGTAAGTGAGAAAAAAAAGAAATATTCCTCCTAATCTAAAGTAAATGTTTAACGTTTTATTTTAAGAAAAGAAATGTATATGTATGCAATATGTGTAAGTGTATGTATCGATACAACTTTTGTATGTTTACATCCAGGAGCGGCAAATATTTAAACTTTATTTAATTAGCATAAAGTCCCCAAGTACTAGGCACTTTTACAAGCTCCAGCTTGGTACTAAATGTAAAATCAATGTTTTTATTTGTTAACTGGGTAGATGTGTTATGTGGTAAAACAACTGTTGTCAATTTGTATTTTTATTTTTTTTTTATCTATTTGTTTATCATTGTTTCATTTTTATTATATATTATAAATATATTTATTTCCAAGCACTTTCATCATAACAGATAATGCAACATTTGAGGAAAGACTCCCTAGTTTGTTATATTTTTAACCATATCTACTTGTATGTTGTATGAGCCAATTTTTGAGCCTCTTACTAGTAATATCAACATGTAAGGAGTAGTAATTCTACTCGCGTTGGATGTCGGTGATAAATAGGGATGTGTGAAGGCGGAATTGATTTACAAAATTAAAAAATGTTCAGCAAAAACGTGCGTCTAATAATACGCATATTCTAAACTTAGCCCTCTATAAATGTGCTTTAAGTTGTTTTACCGGTAAACCTTTGGTCCATTTAAGACCACACATTTTCTATTGCATTTGCACCAGGACTTTTGGATGGCTTTTCTTACGTATTTATACCATTTTCGTTTTTCTAACGTGTGTTGAGCCGACTCAGATGTTTTAGATCGTTATCGTCTTGCAAAATCCATTCGTAATTGTTTGGTCCATATAGAAATTTGGTAGAATTTAGTAAACTCATATGGTATAAACTTACTATGAATCGTGCATCGAGGTTTTGTGTGAATACAATTAATTTTCTAAATCCTTTTGGCGAGAAATATCTCTAAACATGAACTTTTGCTGAAAGATTTACGCTGCGTCGCAGAAACTTTTCGTCTTTATTTGTCTTTATTTGTCCAGACTTTCTTCCAGTAATTATAAACAAAAACAGACGACTCATCAGTAGCAGTTTAGGTTTGGTACTCCTGTTTTTAATGTCAATTTCTACTGAATGGCATCGGATTGTGTTGATTAGCACTTTAATTCCTTGTCAAGACGATTGTTCTTTTGCGTTTCTGAGACTAATTTTGGGTTTGGTCCCTCTACTCCGTTATCCACTTTCTCATAAATGTCTCTGATGTTTTTCCTAATATTTTGCTTCTGACTTAATAATCAACTCAAAAAACACTTCCAAAATGCTTTTTAAAAGCCGCACTCATTTTCTAATGACGTTACATCCCTGATACGAGTGCTGAGGAATTGAAAATAATGCAGAAAATAATTTACTTACAAATTTGTGTATCTGAGTAAGATAAAATAAGTAATTTGATGCACGCTTTTCTGAAATACAGTGTACTCAGAGGCCTCGATACATTTCATCATCATGCACCTCCGGTTGAATTTTTTAAACTCAAGGTGCACTTTGTAAACCATCATGGTATTGAAAAATTGATAGGCAACCTTACTAATGATTGTCGCTGAAGTTGTGCTTTCTGTTGTCTTGATAATGACGCAGTAGAAGCAAATAACTATTTTTTAATACTTCTTAATATAGCTCCACTTTTGCAAACATTTAAGAGAGTTCCTAGCCCATTCAATGCTCATAAGGTATCACGTTTTATTTTTAATTGGTATACGAGTAGAGTAATTAATCTACAAGTCACATAATGCTCTTTCGTTTAAGTTTATATTGAGGTGCATATTTATTTGAATTGAATTTGTGAGCAGTTATGGCCCTAATAAGTTTATTAATATTTTCTTTTGCAGTAAGCTGTTATTCCAACATTCTTCTTCAATTGTTTTAACTTACATTACTAACAAATAAGATACTTACGGTGTTTTCCTTTACACGTACCTATCTAAAATTTTTTTTCGTCTATATTTCTCATGTTCAATCGTTAATAGTTCATATTGTCTTAGGGAACAATTATGGGTCCAGTGGTATCGCAAGGTGTCAGAAGTTTTTGTTTTTCTGTTTTTTTTTTGTTTTTTTTTTTTTGACTAAAGTGTTCTTGCGCATACAAGAACAAAAATGCAATCTACTCATATTAAGAAATCAACTTTTCCTTATCCGGTACTTGGTGATTTTTACTTGTTAGCTGGTATTCCATTCAAGTGTTTCAAAATTTTTGTAAAACAGACAATTTTTTTCAACGTTCGTGTTTATCAAAACAAAGACATTGCTAAATATAAATATTATAAAAAAAGGCAACAAAATAAATAAAAAAACAAAGATATATCAAGTGTGCTTGCTTAAGTCTGTTATTAAAAAATAATAATAATAACTTACCCTAATATATTGTATTTATTAATTACCATCCTGTGAAAGTAAAATGGCTTTTTCCATAGTTAAATTTATTGAACGGCATGCATATAACTAGCCGAATAGTTAAAAGGCCAAGGTGGTGATGCCAAAAACCTTGAAAAATACGTACAATGTTTAATTCTTCTTGTACTTCTAAACATTATTTATTTAACACTTTTGCAACTTTTTAACTATTTGATACTTGTACTCTATTTGGTCGCCAAACACGGCTAGTAAGAAATGAAAATTTATCTTTGTATGAATTGGAAAGCAGTCAAGCACTAAGACCTCATGACGCGACCTAATTATAGCAGGTAAAGATGATTCTCGCATCTGTGTATAACACCAATTTATCAGATACTAATAATAATAAACAGTTTAAAAATAAAAAAATACATTAGCAGAATGAGGTTTAAAAACAAAAGGAAACAATTAATAAAACAGGCACATAACTTTAAGCTTTAGCAGGAAAGAGATGCAATTAAGAATAAACATGAGAAGAAAATACTGAAATGCAAAAGATAAAAGTCATTTTGTGTAAATTGTCCTTAAATGTTAAATATATATACGAAACAAATTAAATATCTTTTTAATTTTTGTTAAATTTATAACTACGAAATCTTATCAAGGAATTTGATCATAAAACTGAAAAAGGTAACATTCTAACTTGGCAGATAAACGCCCCATGATGATTTTCTAATTGCTTCAGCGATATTTGCAGTGTAACAGCAGATGGTGTTAATTAGGTCTATCATATCTAGGGGTAAAGTTGGTAACAGTGTAGTGGTCCGTTAATATTCTTTTCGAACTAACTTGGAAGTGGTAAGTAACTATAATACTGACTCTTTTTGAAGCCGCACAACTCGCTTACGGAATGCACAGCCGAAGTCATTATAACTTCAAAACAATCAAGACCCTTGTACGTTTTTGGGTCAAAAAGTCCCTAAAAATTTAAAGCAGATACCGTTGCCATCTTAAATCGAACATTTTTCAGACACATTTGTCAAATAGTTTTGCTGCGACAGCGATTTGAAACAGACGCATACGTCGTCTGCTCATTAAACAATAGTTTTTGGGCCAAAAAATGCCTCACGCAACCACACAGGAGCTTCAAAAGTTTTATAAGAACTCTCCACCAATGATTGGAACCATCCACCACTGATAAATTTAATTTCGGTGCGGTCGCGTCTGTGTCGCCGAATGTTCTGGTCGCCCAATTGAAGTCACCACGATTAATTCACTATATGATATTGTACAATATTTGGATATGAAAAAGCTATCCGATAGATGGGTGGCACGTTTGCTCACAATCGAGCCAAAATTACATGAATTAGGTTACGAATCGCTCACTCATCCTGCAAATCCTCCAGATTGTGCACTCTGCGACTATTTCCATTTTCAAATTTTGCTCGAATGAAGATGTCAACAAGGCATCAACAAATTGGAGAAACGTTGTACGATTTTGTTTAAAAATCAAACTTTTTTTGCCAAAGAGAGTGTTCCTTATTTCGAATTTTAGGGACTTAGTGACTTAGTGACCCACTGTCGTGCATAGGTTCATCTCTGTCTTTTCTCCCTCACACATAGCAAACACTTTGAACGTACACCGCCGCGAATTAAAGTCAAAGTGATTGCAATTGTCATTACATGGAAGACAGACGGAAAAATTCTCCATAGAACAAGGTCAGGTAGAAGGGATATTGTCAGTGTTCAAGGGTGTCAACTGTTATAAGCATCCGGTCACATGGCCAGATTTGGACCTTAAATTCCAATTTTCCGCGAGTCATGTCTATATATGGATAGTGAAGTGTCGACTGCACGGGGCTTTCCCTAGCACACACCGCTCTGCTCTTGATGTATTGATGAATTTTCCTCCCCTTGATATTCATACGGCCCGCTGTCACAAAGCCATCATTCATTAAAAATAATTGGTATTTGGTATGACACGCACTGGAGCTGTTGCATGCCGATTGCCTTATGACTCTGGTCTGATGCAATGACACCAGAACTACTGCTGCGGAAAAAATACTAAATGGACTTTCCCTATGCCGCAGAATGGGGAGAATGGCTTCAAAACTGATCTGGATACAGCTGGGCTGGTATGAATCTAAAGGATAACAACGTTAGATTTCGCTCATTAGAAAAACTATCCCCTTCCTTCGAAGCGGGGATAATTGCAATCTTAATGACATCGAACTATATTGTCAAAAACCTGTGGAAGGTGCGAAGCCTTTGCATCTGTAGCGACAGTCAAGCTCCGCTTAGAGCCTTGTTGAAGCAACTTACGACTTCCAATATAGTTCGAGACTTATTTGTACACAGTTGGATACTGCGGAGCCTTACCTCTGTGATTCCGGCTTACGCTAGCATCACCCTGCATGTATGTTATTTGGGATTAACATGGTTGCTATACAGACATTTACATTGAAAGACTAAATACCTTAAAAAGGTATTTAGAAAGAGAACAATGAACCAGTTCTTTGTCTGCGGGTTTTGTTCCAACAGAAAAATAAATTCTCTCGCACTAAGTTTGTATGACTATTCAAAGGTTGCAATTTTTGTAAACACATAGCAATGTTAAAGTTTAGTAACCTCCTGCACGAAAGTGTGCAATTCTTTTGGAAGTGTAGGCAACAGATCCTGTTTTTTATATTTCACGACGTAGCTTCATAAATATAAAATGTATTATGTTGTTTATAAGTCACGTAATATTGTACATTTATAATTTCGAAAAATT
The DNA here is from genome assembly GCA_928272305.1 of Volucella inflata. Lineage (NCBI taxonomy): Eukaryota > Metazoa > Arthropoda > Insecta > Diptera > Syrphidae > Volucella > Volucella inflata. Next base: position 8,535,058 of record OV743721.1, on the reverse strand, counting down.
GTTCGGTTATTGTGTCGAAATTTCATATCATATCGCTTATTTCCGAAAACTATCGGGTTTTGAATATCTCTATTGGTCCTATGATCACACTTTTGCTGTGATTAGCCCTATTTTTCTAACAGGAATTCTCTGAACTAACGCATGCTTTTTCATACAGATATTAGATTTATGTTCCAGATTGTCTGTTATTTAATCATGTAGGCTACAACAATGCTAACAACTCATCCTTTTTTTTCCAAATTGGCGATCAGTTGCGATAACTTTACGGCGTTATCTAACGAACGCTGTTCGATAAGTCAGTCACTTTGATACGAGATGGTGCTCGGATCTGTCTTCCTTGGCATAGACAAAAAAAGTCAAATAGATCTGTCAAACAGTGTTACAGTGTTAAAAAGAACTTTATTTTATGAGATTTGGCCAAAATAGAAAAAAAATTAGTTTCGTGTTTAAATAAAGCACTCCTTTTTGCGCAACATAATGGTTTTGCCATATTTTTTGACCGAAGAAAACCTGAAAATTACTATGGAAACTCTGCTCGCTCGCATGGAATGGTACCCAGGACGTCCAAATGTCGTTACAACGAAAGAAAAATATTGTGTTCGACGATCGCCGTCATTTTAATCCTGCATGACAATTTGGGCATGGAAGAATAATCGGCAAGAGTGCCACGTTCGCTGACGTTGGAGCAAAAACGCCACCGGGTGATGAATTCAAAACAGAATTTAGAACTCTTCAAGAGAATTTATACGGCGTTTCGAAACAGTTGATGAATCCATATATCAGTACACGCCAAAAATGAGGGGACAATCAAAGCAGTTGACTTTTGCAGGCAACAAGTGCTTATTTTGCAGAGTTTGAAATTTCATATTTATTGGAAAGGTTAAAAAAAAGTCGTAATATCTTTGAGAAAAGTGTATCTTTGGAGACTACATTGAAAAATAAATTCAATCTTATCTTATTTCAAAACCACCGACTTACTGACACTGTTGATACCGACGTACTTCATATTTTACATAACGCTGAGACAACGAAACGGCAATCAAAATCAAAATCAAAATCAATCAAGAGATGGACATCTATCGAACGTCTGATTGTTTTCTATTAAAAATCGAAGAAAGTCCGGATATTCAACGATAACTCATCCTGATTGACAAGACACATTTTTGGATATAAATACAAGGTGCGTTTATTTTATTCAAAAAAGTCCTCTTCCTACTAAATACAGCGATTTGCACGATCTAAAAGCATGATAAACGATGAGTGTTTTAAATCGTCGGCCGGTATGTACATACTTCAGGATGTCGGTACAAGCGTTCTGCGGCCACGCAACGCATTTTTGCATTTTGCATGCATTTGATTGAAAAAGTAAATTCACACGGTACCAAATCATTCAAATATGGGGAGTCAAACAGTTATTATGCGATTTTTATGGCGTGTTCCTCGAATTCAATGGAATTCTATAGCACTCTGATTTTTCAAGTTTGAAACTTTAAAATGTTTGTATCTGCATTAGTTAGATTGCTTATGTCCAATTTTATTAGTCTGATAAGTGCTTGAAGCCACGTGTTGTCAACAGTAGATCCGTCCGTATCTGAGGCTTGTTGCTTCGTATTTTTTGTATATTTTCCATGGCCGGGTAGTTACCCCGGCGGCACAACCCGTAATATCTTTGAGAAAAGTGTATCTTTGGAGACTACATTGAAAAATAAATTCAATCTTATCTTATTTCAAAACCACCGACTTACTGACACTGTTGATACCGACGTACTTCATATTTTACATAACGCTGAGACAACGAAACGGCAATCAAAATCAAAATCAAAATCAATCAAATAAGTGACGTTCTCAAGAGATGGACATCTCTCGAACGTCTGATTGTTTTCTATTAAAAATCGAAGAAAGTCCGGATATTCAACGATAACTCATCCTGATTGACAAGACACATTTTTGGATATAAATACAAGGTGCGTTTATTTTATTCAAAAAAGTCCTCTTCCTACTAAATACAGCGATTTGCACGATCTAAAAGCATGATAAACGATGAGTGTTTTAAATCGTCGGCCGGTATGTACATACTTCAGGATGTCGGTACAAGCGTTCTGCGGCCACGCAACGCATTTTTGCATTTTGCATGCATTTGATTGAAAAAGTAAATTCACACGGTACCAAATCATTCAAATATGGGGAGTCAAACAGTTATTATGCGATTTTTATGGCGTGTTCCTCGAATTCAATGGAATTCTATAGCACTCTGACTTTTCAAGTTTGAAACTTTAAAATGTTTGTATCTGCATAAGTTAGATTGCTTATGTCCAATTTTATTAGTCTGATAAGTGCTTGAAGCCACGTGTTGTCAACAGTAGATCCGTCCGTATCTGAGGCTTGTTGCTTCGTATTTTTTTGTATATTTTCCATGGCCGGGTAGTTACCCCGGCGGCACAACCCCCAATCTGGAGGGCTAGTTCCAATTTTTGATACCCCTAGGACGAGGGGTCGGTTGGACCGATAGCCAGTAACCCGTTCTGCGATGTGAGTGCTGCCGTTGGTCTATTAAGGGCTCTTCCGCCACCATCTCTTTTCCAAGACCCTGACTTAGTCTCGGAAATCCTTACCGGCTTGAGCTCCAAATATTTCGGAGTAGCTCGGTCTCATTTGTTTCGAGATTGTTTCCACCGCTGATTCCATCTTGGAAATTCATCCGCTGTCCCGTTTATAGTGCTGCTATTTTTGTCTGCTGGTCAGCACTCGCCCTTATAAGTTTAGCAGGTCCAATCCCAATGGACATTGACCAGTCGCCGGCGGTTACCATGTGGAGACATTATAAGCACAGTTGATGTGTAGAAGATAGTTGCAACACTGGATATCGTCAGGTTGACATCTTTCAGTGCCTACTCTATTTCTACAGCACCCTGTGGCTTCAGGCCAAGAAAGACCACCATCGATCAAATGAAGAAAACTCATGCGCTTCAGATTGATACACACCATCCATTTATCGATTTTAAGGCTGCTTATGACAGCATCTATAGAGACGAGCTATACCTTGCAATGTCTAGTTTCGGCATCCCTGCCAAACTCCACCGTCTGTGTAGGATGACGATGGAGAACGCACGCTGCTCTTTCAAGGTCGAAAACGATCTCACCGAGACATTTGATGTCAAAAAAGGATTTAGACAAAGCGATGCGCTGTCTTGCGATTTCATCAAACTCATTCTTGAAAGAATAGTGTAAAACTCACGAGCAAACACAAGACGCACAATCTTTCAAAAGTCCGTCCGATAACTCGCATACGCCGATGATATTGACATAATTGAAAGAAAGCACCGTGATATCAGTGACGATTTTGCAAATATTGAGACGGGAGAAAATGGTCAATGAGGGCAAGACTAAGTACGTGCTGTGAAGCAAAAAGGCCACTGAAAACCGGCCTTTGTCTACGTAGGCTCCGCTATGAATTCAGACAACGACACTAGCGCTGAGATCAAATCAAACAAAGTCTAACTCTTGTCAATCGCTGCTTCTTTGGGCTATGAAGTCAATTTACTAGTAAAGCCCTCTCTCGAACAACAAAATTACCTTATATAAGACCTTAATAATCCCAGTCCTGCTTTATGTCACAGAGGCATGCACATTATCAAAAATGGATGAAGGTGCTCTGGGCTGCTTCGGTTCCGTCTGCATTGACAGTGAGTGGAGAAGGAGATACAATAACGAACAGTATGTATTGTACGGCGACATCGACCTAACCAGAAGAGTGAAAATCCAACGACTAAGATAACTGGGGCATGTAGAGCGAATGAACACCAATGCTCCGGTCCGAAAAGTCTGCGACTCAGGTGGCGCACGCAAGTGGAAGGGGACCTCAGCCAACTTAGCGTGCGAAACTAGAGACAGCTAGCAAAAGATCGACCTAGGTGGAGACGCTTGTTGATTGAGGCCCATTTCCACCCCGAACTGTAGCGCCACTTAAAGTAAATAAGTGCTTACCAAAATGGTATTATTTTGGTATTATTTTTTCATTTATTTGGAATCTTTTGGAATCGTAAAAGCAAATTAACGTTGTCTTCACTTTTGACTTTTCCAAAGAAGATTTTTTTTGGTTTTGGCTCGTCTGGCGTCTTCCACTCGACACTTTGGCGCTTGGTTTCTGGATCATGGTTGTATTGATCGCAATGTTGTAAAGGAAGTTTTTGTTCTTTTTGGCCTCCTTGGTTATGTCGATCGAATGACGTTCCTTTTTTTTTCGATGATACAAATATACTGGCAGGGCATCAGTGAAGGATCTAACGACACACGTAATAGCCAATAGATGGTCTCAATAGATATATCAATTTTTAAAAAGGTCATGTTTAGTTTGGAACGTACCTTGAATGGATTTGTCAATCAAATAACTGGATGGGTTGCAAGCATTGTATATGAAAAAATCTACCCTTTGGTAGCGTACTTTTTCTGAGATGATGATGTCGAATTGGTTACAGTCGATAGAGACCGCTATCGTTTCTAGTTGAATTTAAACTCGCTTGAGAGATATATGTTTTCAATAGAATGGAGCCGCTTGCCACATTCGACTTACTCTGGTACTAAGTTCGGTGATTGTCTTATTACAAGAAATTTCCCATTGAATACAATTCATTTTTTATTTTTTAATTTATGTCTTGCCAGTAGAAAGGTAGAGAAGAACTTCGACCTAAAGAAGATCTTTTGTGCTGATTTTTTAGAATTGATTTTAGGCTATTAGGTTTTCTACTTTCCGAAAGAAGTAAGTAACTGTTCCAGCAGGGGAATCCTTAAATTCAGTGGTGTTAAGTTGTTCCCTGAAGTAGATATTCCTTCTGATTCTGTTAAGGGACAGACACATATAATGTTTTCAGCTGTCTCAAGCTGTCTTCAAGATGAAGACGGCACTCCGGAGAGACGACTAGTCTTATCTTGTAGAGGTGATATCTTCAACCGTGATGTCCTGTAAAGTACTCTACTATGTTTCTGATATCATGCCGATTTAGATTCAAACATCTGTTGGCATTTTTATTGAAGGGCAGGATGACTCGTTTGGCCTGTCTTAGACCTGGAGTCTCCTCCCAGTACGAGATACATTTTGAGTGCTCCCAGCGTTTTATGGCTGGATTCATTGCTTTTAAGAGGTGCAGCAGAAGTGTTCAGGTCCGTTGAAGGGGGTTCCAGAACCTTTTTTAGCCAGTTCGTCTGCTTTTGCATTTCCGTCAATACCCTCATACCACCATATTTTAGTCTTGTTCCTTGAGCTTAGCTTTTGGAGGGTTTTGAAACAGTACATGAATTTTTTGAAGTCAATGATGTGCGAGCTAAGGGCATTTATAGCTGCTTGAATATCCATGAATATATGGATGTTTGCGCCTTTGATACTGGAGTTGCAGGACTCTAACCCATAGCAATTGTTATGTTGGTATTTTTTCTGTGTATTCAAGCTCCCACTCCCGTTACCATTTTAGAACCATCCGTATACCTCTTTATGCCGTTTTGGCTATTTGGTAGGTATTTACTGCCCCATGGTTCTTTGCTGGGAATCTCCTTGGAGAATTCTTTGTCGAAGCACAAAATCTTTTGAAGGCGGTCTGTAATCGCGCAGATCTTGTCGAATTCTGGTATGTCAGAGAATAGGATCTTAAGGCCCGGGTGGTCGTGAAGACCCATACTAGCTGAATTGCGTAGGGCCACCTTGCTGATGTACATATAAGTGTAGGTATGTTCTTTAGTTCGGTGTTGCATTCCATCTTGAACATTTTGTTGAATCGATTATCTACTCCATAATTGTAGCGGTTGTAAGTCATTACTTAAAATGTCTTTTAATTAATCAAGTTCACTTAAGTACAGATTTAGAAATTTAAAGAAATAAAATAAGAAATTGAAAAAAAGTCTTACCGGCATTCAGGTTCGTAACAAAAAGTGAAACTTATTCGCAAAATTCATTCATTCAAATTAACCAAAATTGTTAGCTCCGTAAATTGTTCCAGTAAATTGATATTATGATTCATAACTTTCTTTCCACACAAACATAAAACCCGTCACGGGTTACGTTGCGTTAGATTTGTGCGAACTATCACCTAATCTGCATGAATTTATTGTCAAGATTTTGGTAGAGGGACGTGTATCCCCCCTTCCCAATCAGCTAAGTCGGCCGAATGTATTAATCAAAAGTGAAAGACACGTCTTATGAATTGCGAATTTTAAAAGGCCTTACCGCTTGATCTATTTATCATTTAAATTGATTGAAAATATTAATGTCTAGCACTTTATCATTTCGCTCTTTTTTTTTTTATTAATGTCGATGGTGACTGAGTTTCCGCCTTAAAGATTTGTTGGATGTATACATATTTGCCCTAGGGGTTCGTCCATATGCACTTGGATATAACATATTATATATGTATATATATAAGACTTATGGAACTTTGAAAATCATCATTTGAACTGCATATTTGGCATGCTGTTTGATAAGATACGAGTAGTAACATAACAGTGTAGCTTATATCTTAAAAAAAAATAATCAATAAGTATTCAAAATGGAATTGACATGAGATTTTCATCAGTTGCCATGTTTTAACTTGATAAAAATGTTCATATATGTTTTAGAAATTTTTCTACCAGACTTTTATAAGCGCGAGTCAGTACAGTACCAGCAGACAAAAATAGCAGCACAATATAGGTACTGGACAACGGATAAACGGAAATGAAACCAATGGGACTCAATGGTAAAGAGAAATCCTAAAACATTCCCGAATGGGTTACTGGTTTCGGTCTAATCGACCCCTCGTCCTATAATGGAACTGGCCCTCCATATTGATGCAAGCCTAGGAAGAGATGGCATCTTTGGAAGTACTGTCGACACCACATCCGATTCAGCCTAATCGACTTTTTTGAGAAGCGAAACGTCGGCGTGGTAAGCGCGCGGTTCTCACATCCCGATATACATTAGAGGATTAGGAGACCATCAATCAGATAGACCACATTACGATCAACGCAGAACACTTCTCCGGTGTTATGGATGTCCGAAAGTTCCGTGGGGCCAACATCGACTTGGACCATTACCTTGCTGTAACCGAGGTACGGTTGCGAATATTCCGGACAGAGTAAAGGCTCTGAGGAAGATTGAAGTCGGACGACTGCAACTGCAATTGCCAAATCTTTTTCGATCGAGTCTTCCTAAATCTCTTAAGAGATGCTCTGCTGCCAGGATAAAGTATCGAAGACCAGTGACAACATTACCAAAAGCCATTGGGGATCCCACCTTTGTTGTGCTGGGTTTTATTCAACCGCTACAACGAAAACCCTAGTTTGATGACGAATGTCGGAAAACAAAGCGGCGCTACATAGAAGTACTAAAGCTGCTCACAAGCTCTTCGAGCATAAGAGGATATACGAATTCTGGCTTCTTAGAAGGAAAAAGAAGGAGCATATGATGCGCGCGGTCAAGGAAATTGAGAGATTCTACTTCTGGAATAAAATACGGAAAATTTACAAAAACATAAAAGCAATATGCTACGGACATAAACCCCGAACCGAAGCCTGTAAAGACAAACATGGGAACATCGTAGTAGAGTCGCAGTCAATGCTGATGATTTGGAAAGAGCATTCCTTTAGATTTTATAACGAGCATGACGAACCAAATATCGCTGTCAGGTAGAATGAACCTTTTAAAATGGACGGCGTAAAACAACAATTCGGTCCATCCATTCCGGACGACCTGACTGGCGAGCTCTTAAAAGCGGCAGGCGATGACTTGGAAACGAGCATTTCCCAATTCGTCTGTAAAATATTGGTCGGACGAAAGTATGCCCTATGAATGAAACCTCAACAATGTTTGTCCGATCCTCAAAACTAAGATCCTCTGAGCTGCGCCAACTTCAGAATAATCAGTTTTCTTATCACCGACTGCAAGAAATCCTAAAACATATACACAACCATTCATCGATTTTAAGGCTTAGGACAAAGCGATAGGCTGTTATACGATTTCTTTAACACCATTCTTGAAATAATGGTACAAAACTCACGCGCTGACACAAGAGGCACAATCTTTCAATAGTCCGTCCAATTACTCGTATATAGTAAGCCGATGATATTGACGTAATCAGAGGAAAGCAGAGTGATTTGGGTACCTAGGCTCTACTATCAATTCAGACGATGACGCCCGCGCTGGGATCAACCGAAGAAAAACTTTTCCCAATTGTTGCTTGGGCTTAGAAGGAAGTCGACTTGCAAAGCCTAATCTCAATCAACAAACTGACCCTGTATAAGACTTTCAATCCCAGTCCTGCTCTATGGCAAAGGCATGGACTTTATCAATAATGGATAATGGTGCTTTTGGTTGGTCTGAGAGAAAAATTCTTCAGGTGGTTTTCGGTCCCGTCTGCATAGACGGTGAGTGGAGGAGGAGATACAACGACCAACTGTACAGACTGTACAGCGATATCGATTTGGCCAGAAGACTGAAGGTCCAATGACTGAGGTGATTGGGTCACGTAGAGCAGATGGACACAAACGCTCCGGTCCGAAAAGTCTTCTTCTCTGCCTCCGCCCCCGAGGGAAAGCGCAGTAAATGAAGACTGCGATTTAGATGCCGCACGAAAGTGCAGAGGGACCGCAGCCAACTTAGCGTGCAAAACTGAAGGCAGCTAGCTTAAGATAGAGGTGGTTGAAAAGATTTGTTGATTGAGGCTCAGGTCCACCCCGAACTGTAACGTCGCCTGAAGTGAGTAAGTAAGTACGTTTGTAAGCCGAACTAATGACGTCACTACCAATTCTCTCTTATGCTCAACGATTAACTTCCGAAGTATGCAGCAGTATTGACCGAGCCGTGGAACAGTAAAGATCTTCCAACGTTTTGCATTTAGTCTTGTTTTTTTTGTAAAATCGAATTCACTTACCATTAGTATTCTTTTTTTTTTGTTGAAATACTTTCTAATAAAGAATCCTTTTATTTTGTCAAGTTAATTAGTACGTTCATCTTTGGGGGCTCAACCTAAACTTAACATAAATTTAGCATAAAAGTAAACAAACATTTTTTTTCCGTGTCGTTTTTTTATGCAATGGATTTATGAACCGTGGAACAATTAAAAGCTGAACTGTCGAAGCGAGGACTAGATACAAATGGGGTTAAGGCTGTTTTATGGGATAGGCTTAAAGAAGCTGATTCGGTTTTGGCTATCAACAAAACAGAGGGGCTGGCCAATAAGTTAACTGACGTAGGAACTGAATTAAGCAGCTGGCAGCAGCAGCAGTTACTAATGATTCCACTTGAGGCTGAAGGCGATTCGTCTTTTCGTTATTCTGCTAGAGATGTGTCAGAATTAATATCAAAATTCAGTGGTGATGATAGTTTGTCAATTAGATCATGGTTTGCGGAGTTTGAAGATGTCGCGGTGCTGTTAAAAAAGTCTGAGTTGGAAAAGTTGATATTCGCGAGGAAACAGTTGACAGGGTCGGTAAAGTGCTTTATGAAAACGTGCACGTATAGGTCGCTAATTGATTTCAAAACTACTTTATGTGTGGAATTAGAATGAACATTTTGCAAAGCGTCTACAAAATCGGAAAATGGAAAAAGACGAAAGTTTTCGCGAATACGCCTATTAAATGAAAGAAATCGGGCAGTTAGCTGACATAGATGATGTCTCGTTAATCACGTACATAATAAACGGTATCGAGACGCGTGAGGATCATAAGCTCATATCATACGGTGCTAAAACCTTATTACAACTTTTTGAGAAATATGAACTGTATTTAAAATTCAAAGCAAAAGCGGGTACGCATTTCGGTGGTAGCAGGAGCGTAGGCAGCAGCGGCAGCGGTAGCGGTTCGTCATCGAAAAATAGCGGGCAAAGTTACGGTAGAACGTCACGAGGTGCTACTTTTAGGCACTGCTTCAATTGCGATTCTTCTGAACATCAGAGAAAAGAATGCTGTTTTCCAACGGAATGTTTTCGTTGTAGCGAAACAGGTCACATGTTTATTAACTGTCCGTCAACGAAACATATGAGCATTTATGAACCTAAACCCAAATTAGCCATTACGGGTTTCGTTATCAATTCGAACCAAATCATTATAAATGATTGTTCTTTTACAGCATTAACTGATTCGGGTGCTGAAATTACTTAAATTCGGAATAATAGTTTTGCAAAGCTGGCTAGTATGGATTTATTAAAAACAGAAAAGATAAAATCAGTTGGTCTATGCTCAGGGAAGTATAGTACTCTGGGTAGTTTCGAAGCTGATATAATGATAGATGATGTTATGCTGAGGGGTAATATAAACGTGGTTTCAGACAACTGCATTCAAGTCGATGCAGTAATCGGGCGTGATGTGATGGCACAAGCTAAGGTGGTTATGTTAGATGGGGAGACGACGTTTTATGAGAAAGAAGATGCAAGCTTCATCATGAACATCGAAATTGATGGTAGCAACGAAATTGAAATCCCAATCCAATATGAATCTCATGAATATGAAAAATTCGACCATCATATTCACCGCGTCACATCGACTACAGGGGAATGAATGCCAGAACTATAAGAGATGGATTCCCAATTCCACGGATCGAGAGCGTCTTAGACAATTTGGAGGATGATGTGATATTTATAGCACTGGACCTAAAGAACGGAATTTTCCATGTTCCAATGGAAGAAAACATAAAAACCGCACTGCCTTTGCTACTGAAGATGGGGAATGGCAATTTAATTTTGTACCTTTCGGCCTAAAGCATGATTCTGATGTTTTCGTAAGGTTCATAGTTGTGTTTCGCGATCAAGTTAGGCGGAAGAAGCTTCATAAATGATCTCATCATATCTGGTTGGAACTGTGAAGAATGTTTGGTAACAAACAAAACTATTAATCGTACTACAAGTTGCTGCAGGAAATGGCTTAATTTTTAACTGGCCAAAATGTAGATTCCTTCAGAGGAGCGTTACGTTCCTTGGACACGTGGTCGAGAATGGTACGGTAAGTCCTTTTATGGAAAAATTATATGCTGTGTCTCAGTTTCCAGAACCGATAAGTCTAAAAAAAAGTTGCCGGAATTTCCCGGCTTCTTCAGACGTGTTGTTAATTCATATTCCATTTAGGCAAAATCTTTAACAGATTTAACTAAGAAAAATTCTAAATTTGTCATTAGCTCCACAACGACAGGCGATAGCAGCATTAAGGCAGGCTTTGACAAGTAATCCAGTAATTACTGTCTATCGTGAAGGTGTAGACACTGAAGGGCATGCAGATGCAAGTCAAGAAGGCATATGAGCCATTCTTCTACAACGTAGTGACGACAATCAGCTGCAACCAGTTTTCTACTATAGCAGGAAGAACAGCTGATCCGAACTTACACCATATACAAGGCGCTTGAAAAAATTAGAATTTATCTGCTGGGTACCAGGTTCAAAGTTTTGACTGACTGCGCTCCGTTTCGTCAAACTACAAGAAAGAACTTCCAAACGCTGTGAAAATATGGATTTTATATATGCAGGATTATGATTATGAAGTGGGACACCTTGCGGGATCAAGGATGGCCCATGTAGGTTCGCTTAGCCATTCACCTGCTGTATAAGCTCTACAGCAGGAGTTATTGGTTCATTTAAAAAAGGTACAGGATATGGAGAGCTTCATAACGGCGGTAAAACAGGTTCTTAAGGAAAAGAACTATGACGCTTTTCAAATTCAAGGTGAATTACTTTAATGGTCTTTTTCTTTTAGTAGTCCCACGTAATATGGAGACGGAAATCATTAACATGAAGCATAATGGGGGACACTTTGGCCTATAGAAAACAATACACCTTATATCGCAAGAATTTTTCATTCCCCAGCTGAAAGATGAGGTCGAGAGACGTCTCAATAATTGTGTCAAGTGTATTCTAGCAAATAGGAAAAAAGACAAGCAGGAAGGTTTTATCAATCAGCTGGACAAAGGGGACAAACCTTTTGATACGTTGCATCTCGATCACATCGGACCTATGGACTTAACAACGAAGAAGTTCAAATATATTCTGACCATAACTGATGGATTTTCGAAGTTTACGTGGATTTTTCCCACGAAGAAGGTGTCAGCGGAGGAAACTTTACTGAACATTAGAGATCTAAAGCAACATTTTGGAAACCCAAGACGATTCATTACCAACAAAGGAAGCCCATGTCGTTCAAAAAGTTTTCAGGATTTTGGCACTGAAGAAAACATTTATCGTGTTGCGGTCACAACAGGCGTGCCGAGGGGAAATGGACAAGCTGAACGCTCAAATCGTTTAGTGATCGAAGTTCGAAGTGCTGTTTGGTGTTCCAATGCCGAAGAAGGACGATGTTGAAATCTTGGAGATAGTGAGGCTGGAGTTACACAAACAGCATGATGACGACAGGGAACAGATACGTTTCGATGTTCGACAACAAACTAAGAAAGCACAAGTTAAGAACAGAAAAACACTTAATCGTGAAAGAAAGACACCGATTGAATATACTCGTAATCTGGCGGACATAGTAGCTACAAAAAGAACGCAGTTTGGGGCGGAAAACAAACTCTTTTCTGATTTTCTAGGTCCATATTCAGTGATCTCTAAAGACAGAGGTGGACGTTATTCCGTGAAAAAAGTCGCAGCTCATGAGGGTTCCAGCAACACTACTACCTTCATGAAACCTTGGCGAAGTGTAAACAGACTTGATGCGGAGAGTGACCATTCATCCGAGGCAGATGAAATGCAGGATGGCCGGATATAGGCCGAGTTAATGACATCACTACCTACTCCCTCTTTCGCTCAACGATGAACTTCCGAAGTATGCAGTAGTAGTAACCGAGCCGGGGAGCAGTAAAGATCTTCCAACGTTTGGCATTTAGTCTTGTTTTTTTTTTGTAAAATCGAATTCACTTTCCATCAGTATTCTTTTTTTTTTTGTTGAAATACTTTCTAATAATGAATTGTTTTATTTTGTCAAAGTTAATCAGTTCATACACGTATGCGTTTGTTAGTTCGTTTTTATTTCTTAAGAAGCATTTGAGTTGGGCTACTTCATATGCTATTCTCGTTAGTAATCAATCATAAGGTTAGCGCAACTTATGCCATTTTCCTTTCGTTGTTTGTGATTTCAACAATTAAATTCCGATCGCTCGCCATCAAGTGAATAACTTGAAACTTAATACAAATGCTTTGTTTCGTACCCTGTTCTTCTATTAAGGAACTTCACTTTAAAATCCTTCCAACATGCAAATAAGGAAATGCGTGATCTTCAGTCTTGATGGTCTCTGCAGAAGTTTTGTTTCAACTAACAGTAAGGAAGACTCATCTTCTTGTTCTCCTTCTGGGAGTATTCTGCTTTGTACCGTGAAGCCCAGGTTTCTAATTATATATAGAGAAAGTCATCACCACATCGCCCGATTTCTTAAGATTTCCCACAATATAACGGAGTTATAATACTAATTGTTTTATATCTAGTCTACCTTCAACTATTTCAAACTAAAACTATTTAAAATAGTAGAAAAATCATATGTACGTTCAAATACCTCAAATATGATCTAACATTTGAAACAATTTATAAAATGAGTCAGTAAAATTACTAACAGTCACTTTTTCAATCTCGTTTAGTGAACAAATAATTACCTACAGACAAACACGTATATGTACGAAAGGTAGTTTCGTATCTTTCAACTACGTTTTGCACGACTTGTCTCTGCCATATTGTTCGAGATTTGCACAACATTAGCGATAAATATATTTCTGGGAAAAATCATTTGCCATATGTGGATATAATTGCTTAAAAACACAAAAACCCACAAAGTGCGAAAAAAAAGGTGAAGGCGTTTACGATATTGAGGTGGCGAGAAACCTGAGATTAACGCTGCCTGCAAACAAAAAAATTCTTGTACCTGTGCAACCTTTATATTAGCATTTTAATCGGAAGACGTTTATCTTTAACTTTAAAAAAGTTAAGTTATATGAATATAGGCAATGGGATAATTTATGCGAAACCGTTCAAACTATTCATTTGGATTTCATTTTCTAAACACGGTATGGATATTTATTAAGTCGTTAGTTATTATAGAATAGTGGAAAAATTCCTAGATGAATTCAGCAGTTGGTTTTATGTAGTCACCCAAGAAGTAAAAATATCTTTATATAGAACAGAACTGAACAACTGCAAATTTGGAAGTTGCATATCAGGCAAACGTCGACTGCGACAAGGTTAAATCGGTTTTTTTATGCTATAAATAATAATCATCTCTCAGTAAACAGTATTACTTTTGAGTAATCATTGGACCATACTGGAAGAACATACTTCGATTTTCAGTGGTAAGACGTTGCAAAAAAGCAATTTACTGATCAAATACTATGAACTCGACGTTGTACTCAATACGAATTAATTTTTTTTCGAATCATACGGAAGCAAAACCCATCGCTTTTCTCAATAACCAAATAAAACACCCGAAAAAAACAGACCAATTTTTAAGCCGCTTATTCCCGCAAAAATATTAAATTTGTAAGATAGGCCTGAAATAAAAGAGTTATTTAAGAAGAATTTTATTTAATAAAGCCCAGCATATAAATTACTAGTTACTCCAAATATTGATTGCGTTGAACTTGACATAAATCTTTTCAAACAGACTCTTACTCATAATTAAAAAAAGAATGAAAAACTAAGTAACAGTTGCGGCGATGCAATGAATCCATGAAAAACGGCGCGACTGATGTGCAAGGTTTTATCCCATTACTCGCGCGAAACTTCTGCTTTTTCTACTAAGCAGTGTTATACAAAAGAGTGAGAACAGCAGAAAGATCGTTTGAAAGTTTTACCAAAAACAAAGGATCTACGAGTATGAAACCAATAAAATTAAAACAGAGATCGTGAAGTAGGTAAAGTCGGAGTACGTGTTAAGGACTTAATAGTACGTTTACACCGACCCGAAGTTTAACATTTCTAAATAACATTTCGAAATTTCATTTTACCGTTAACATTGAATCCAAAACATTTATATAACAGCTGCTGTCTTTCCACTTCCTCCTTTTTTTATATTTTTTTTTGGTATATTGGAACAGCTGACTTCTTTTAAAGTTATTTTTGTAAGCGCTATGACGTGCGCTGAATGACGTGCGGAATAATTAAAAAGGTTTGTTCGATTTGACAGCCTTCTAAATGCAGAGACGAAATGCGAAATGAAACTCAACATTCCGAAATGCTGAAATGTTGAATTTGTCCGAAATGCTTAATTTCGGGTCGGTGTAAACGTACTATAAGACAACTTCTGTGGACTGTTTAAAGGTGAAAACGGCTCAAACTCCATTGAGTGACAAAACAATGAAACTAAGGTTTTGTAGTTACTCAAAGAAAATGCAAAAAAATGCAATAACTGAGTTTTAGTCCCGCAGGGCTGCTTGACCGGACAATCTACCGAAAGAGCTATTTTAGACAGCGGAGCACACAGCAATAATTTTTCAAGAATTGTTCGAAGGAAAGTGAGCCTGAGGAATAGAGAAAGTGCTCTCTAAACTCTAGGGGCATCTCTTGACATCGGTGGTTGGCCAACTCTGTGAACGTCTCAAACTGTTCGATAATAGTTTGAAAGGTCTAATTTAAAATTTACACACAACAACGGATTCTGAAACTCCTTGTATGTTATGTTTTGCATGAATCATCACCACTCTTATAGCAACTGTTGCATGATAATGCATCACTTATGCCTAACACAGTAAGGTGCTTATTGATTTGTTTATTACTACTAGCTGACCCGGCAAACATTGTTCTGCCGGTGAAATTAACCAACAACAGTCGCAGATAGAAGCACTCAGTCTGCCTTGGATTGAATGTGTATACTCGCCCCAAGGTCTTTGATTTGAATAGGGCGGGGCACGCATCAATTGTGCCTTGCTTGCGGGGCATCCATTTTTTGTTGGATTCCATGTGAAATAGCGTGGTACTTCGGAATAGAGTAGTGTTCGTGCAAAGGCACCGAAAGTATCCGCAAGATTACACAATTCGAAAAATTCGGCGAGTGAAGTTTTTGGTAGATTCATGCCACGCTCAATTGCTGTCAATTGTCGTTGGTGAAAAATACGCGCTGGCCGTTTTCAAAACGGACGGTTAAATGAACAACTGTTGGGTCCCGTTCATGAACTGGTAAATCAAAGATACGCCAGACAGCTTCATTGGAGCTGATGTATCGGCAAATATGGTAGCGCATTATTTCATCGTCGACATTCTATCGAGGACCATTCACTTCGGTATTCTGAAATTGAAACACAGCCATTTCGCTGCCTTTTTACACATACATGCAAATGTATTTTATTGATAGACAAAAATAAATTTCTCTCTAGGGACACCCTAATCACTTAGCGGTATAAAATATACTTTACAACCTATTCTCATACCTACCAAATATGTTATACACACAAAATTTCATAAAAATCGAACAAGAGATTTTATATACTCGTATATGATTTATGATATGGTGATGATGTTAAATTATCTATTTTAATTGTTATATGTATCTACTTATTTTTTTATCATATTAGAGGTTTTCTTGTCTTATCCTCTAGAATTAAATTATTTTCTTTTTCTTAATAATAAAACGTTATTATAATAAATCATGTTCCAGCAGAAATATATAAATTCTATCAAATCTCTGTATGTAAACTGTGCGATAACAAAATCAATGTCATTTATATACCAAAATAAAATATCTAATATCTAATCTAATCAGTAAGGTGCGAGCAATATGCTCGATGTCCAGGAAAATTAAAGCAGCACTGGTAAACAATTATCATGCTGCTGTGATGGCTAGAATGTTAACCTCTCAAGGCCTGGTATAAATTCAAGAGTCTTGGATCCTGAAAGGACAAGTCAAAGGATTGAAAAGTAAGGATGCACAGGTAATTTGGGATACTCGAGTCGAAGAACTCAGAGCATGCATTCTAAAGGGAAACCTTTCAGAGAAGGCTCTAGAATACAATCAAAAACCTCCAGCTCACTTTCTTGAGATAGAAAACGCAGTGGAAGACGTCACTCACGCCATCACAAATGCGGTTGAACTGAGTTGCCCCCTTACGGGGGGAAAAAGCAGGAAAGATATGCCGTGGTTGAACTATACCTTGTCAAAACTAAGATCCGAAAAGCGCAAGCTATTCAGCTCGCCTGGTACTGGCTTTGGGAACAGAACAATTTCGCATCAGTTATATGCTCTATGGGAAGTCTGAAATGGGCAATAAGTTCCCTTCACCCCTTCAAGTCCCCAGGTGTGGATGGTATCACGCCAGTTCTACTACAAAAAGGGCGAAACGCATTACTAGCACACCTGGTAAAATTAGCGTAGTGTAGCATTGCATTGGCTTACATACCACTACAATGGAGACGAGCAAAGGTTGTGTTCATATCGAAGTTGGGAAAAAAAGACCCGATACAGCCAAAATCGCACAGACCGATCAGCCTCACTTCGTTTCTTCTGAAAACAATAGCGAAGGCTGTGGATAATTAACCTGAGGAAGGAAATACTAAGTATGTCCCCTCTGTATCATCGTCAACATGCATACAAGGCAGGCAGATCGACAGAGACGGCCCTGTATCAGCTTACAGAAATTATCCAAAGTGCTCTGAATTCAAACAGATAGCATTGAGTGCCTTTCTTGATATTGAGGGGGCGTTTGACAATACCTCGCATGAGGCTATCAAACGAGCCCTACAATGGAAAGGAGCCAGCAACACAGTATCCAGATGGATGTGCCAACTGCTGAGCACTAGATCAGCAGAGACACAAAAAGCAGTTGGAACTATTAGAGTAGACACTGCAAGAGGGTGTCCACAGGGAGGTGTATTATCACCATTAATGTGGAACCTTGTTGTAGACGAACTACTGGAAAAATTAACCACCCTTGACATCAGCTGTCAGGCATACGCTAATGACATAGTATTAATTGCAACGAGGTCTGAGAGTAACTCAGGAATGGTGCCTCATGACCGGGCTGAACATCAATCGGAAAGGGAGAAAAGCACTAAAACCGTTCGGGATCTCCAAGGTCTAAGACAAGCCAAAAAACTATTAGGAGATTACAATCTCAAAAGATTTAAAGCATGTATCAGTCTTACCAAAAATAACCTACGCATCCATCCTGGTTTCCTAACGGGGCATTGCAAACTCAGGGAACACCTAAGGAAGATAAGGATATCAGATGAAGGTCTCTGCAGATTCTGCAATGATTCCACAGAAACTCCAGAACACATCCTGGAATCCTGCAGAGCACTGACCCAAAAAAGGTTTAAATATTTAGGAAAACACCAAATTCAAAAAAAGGATTTGCCAACCACCTATCCACTGCTCATTATCAGATTCATTAAAGAAACTGGTCTGGATGACGTGCTCTGAGTAGCTTTTTGTTTGCCAAGGCCAAAGGTAGAGCATAAACACTCCAACATAATTCCTGGTGAATTAAGCTTTGGGGGGCTCTGTAAGAGGGAGCAAACCTCTCCAAGGTATAAATAGGGAGCACAATAGACCACAAGGTCGCAGTGTACTACACCCTATATACTCGTATTATTATTATTATTATTATTAAGGTGCTTAGTTAGCGTAGTGCCAAGTAACGAAGACAGTAACCAGCCTGCAGGTTTTTTGTTTGCAGAGGAGCAGGAGCAGAGCCTACAGGACACCACATGTGGAGGCGAACTTAGGTTTACTTAAGCACACGGAAACGTTAAAACAAATTTAAGATCTTGCTTTCACCCAAACACCATCTAGAATTCCTGGCTTTGATTTAGAATGTTAACTTCTATGCGGTTAACAAGATGGTTGCAACGCGGGCTTGTAACAAAGGAAAAGCCGGACTTGAGCAGACGAGACAGGAAAGAAGTCCTGTACAGAAGCCCATAGAGATGAAAAAGAAAACCATGTAGTAGAGTTAAATATCGTGCTGAAAATATATAAACACTCTTCTACAAACTGTATAACGGTGAAGGAAAAAAAAATGCTCTCATCCGGCAGAATAGACCATTCAACTTAGATGATAATAGGCAAACCCTATTCGAAACCTGATCGAAATGAAGTAAGAAAGGCAATATCCAAGCTGAAATCCAACAAAGCAGTTGGAACTGAAAGCTTACCAGCAGAGGTATTCAAAACTGGTGGATATGACTTTGTGGAGAATAAACACCAATATATTTTTGAGATCTGATCAGGAGAGTTTACACATGTCTGATGAATCTAATTTCAGTATCGCTTGCGTGATTCAGAAAATAAAAAACCCCCTCAACTCTGCCAACTATGAAGGTACAAGATTCCTTATCATCGCATTGAAGATCTAATCTGCCATGTTGTGCGAACATCTCAAACCCTTCGTAAAAAACTTAATTGATTGACCCCTATCAGTGCTTTCAGTGCGATTTCAGACAAAGAATGTCTACAGATATGTCTTGTGTTTTTCGTGAGTACCTGTCGTGAAGACTTAATCTGACGGGATTCCCATACATCCATAGGAGCAAGGATACGCTTTGCCATCGCTTATTTGCTACGAGTACTTAACAAAATAATGCCAATGCGGAAATGTGTTGAGGGCACAGATCCACCCTTGGTATGAGTCGAGGCCTACCCAAAACCTCTTACTGATCTTAGGGTCTCAGTACCCAGCACTTATAGCCACTCCACTCCGGGTATTGAGCCCTAGCAGGGTCACCCTCCCTGCGATTTAGGTTTAAACCACAGCCACCGTGACGCTCCCACAAGGGGGCCTACCTCAACAAGTTAGGCCCGGACCGAAGTCCGGGGGGCTCCTAACTCCCACGGTACCGTGTTTTAAGTCATGATATGGACTACCGGTGGTCTTGCCACTCAAGAAGACCTATGACCCGCAGCTTGTTACTGGACAAATCATAGCAACTATCAGAGGGGAAAGGTATGATAATGTTTATGATAATTCCAGTATTTACTCTACCGCTTCTTATTAGACAACGTCATTGATGGATGAAGCCTTGATAATTAGGCGGGGGCAGAATGTCTACATTCGACCAAGTCTCCATACTCCGAAAGATGCTGAAAACAACTCAAAAAGTCCAAACCGATACTTACCATCTAAAGGCCGCATGTTGCAACATTTATAGAGACGAGCTTTATAGAGCCATGTTCAGTTACAACATTCCAGCCAAGCTAGTCCGTCTGTGCAGAATAACGATTCTATGAGGGCGTATACAAGGATGTTGCTACTGGCCGAGCATGCATTTGCCATTTTAGCCTGCCTCAATAAGGGTTGACCAGAAACTGCAACGGAAAGTTATTGTCGATGATAACCTTTTCATTTGACCCAAACATCCTACCGCCGAGGCAGTTCTTCATGTTTGGAAATAAGAAATAGTCGCAGGGACCGAAATCTATAGAATATGCTGGATAAAGGAGCAATTCATAACTTATTTCATGAATTTTGCACTTGCGACTGCGGACTGGTGGAAGAAAACTTTCCTCCTCGCCAAATGCGGTAGTTTTTGCTTCGAATCCGATAGCCCTGCATAGTAGGCGCCGGTGATCGTTTTACTCTTTTTAAGGTAATAATCGATGTGGATGACACTGCGAATATCCCAAAAACCTGTGGCCATGATCTTGTTGGCTTACAGACGCCCCTTTTGTATCCAAATATTTTTGGCAAAACCAAAAGTGATAAACCAAGTATCAGGGAGTAAATACAGACAAAAGGTAGGGAGTATATTTGATTTGAAGTAGCTGAAATGATATTTTTGATGAAAATTGAAAAAAAGAACGGCATACACAAAATAGAGCCATTAATTTTGTGAATATTTGACTAATAACCGTTTAAAAGAACGCAAATTGAACGTTGTGCAAGGTAAAGAAAAAATGGGATTTTTTATTCACAACTCTAATTTAATTTTTTTTTTCCTTCATTCAAGTACGAGTACTAGCAAAAACTATTTGTTGTTTTCAATTTAAAATGAGTTATTCTGACCACGGCGGGGGAACTTTTTTTTGAGAGGTCAAGTGAAATCAGGAGGAAATGACTGAATTTTCAAAATATTTAAACAAAAATTTCACCAAGTACTTATTAAATATGTATCTTTGATAGGCTAAATTGTTTGAATAAAATATTCAATTTCAATATATTAAAAAAAAAAAAAAGTTCAAATTATTCTTTTTTCGAGCCTTCGAAACTTATGGAACGAATATTTCAACAAAAGGATGTGTTTGCAAACTTTGTTATAGATGGGCCTTAGCAATATTTATTGCAAACATTATTTTTTTCGTCAGATCGATTGCTTCCACTTTTCTGTGACACGCCACATGCAACCATCATTGGACCTGTTGCTGTGAAAATCGTACAGCAATTACGTAATGAAGGAGTTTTCATGTCTCATAATACTTCAAAAGTTGACGGTTCATTAGCGTTTCCATGACAAAGAAAATAAAAAGAAGAATCTTCAGTGGAATGCTTGTACGAGTATAATGGGATGAAGGTGAAAATTCGGTCCGTTTAGTGAAACGTTGAACAAATGTTGTATTCAATCGGGTTCTTCACAATTTGTTTTTTGTGAACTTACTCGTACTATTTTAAGTGTCAATGTCTACCATTTGGTCATGGTTTAGTCTTGAATAAGCAACGTTTTCAAATTATTAAAAATTATTACCAGAATTCGGGAACCGTGGCCATCGCAAAATTATCTTCAGCGATGAAGCCCATTTCTGGCTAAATCGCTTTACCACCAAGCAAAATATGTGCTATTGAACGACTACAAACTACATATACAGTCTGTTTGATAACATCGTACACGACAAAAATTAAAAAAGAACTTATAATAATAAAAAAAATATCAATTGTACTGGTTTATTTTGTTTATTTACTTGAATGCTTTTCAATTAATATGTTGTCCACTCTCCTCCATTATCAATTAATGCTTGGAGTCTTCGAGGCATGCTTTCTACTAATCTTATAGCATAATCTTGAGACAAAGATCTCCATAAAACTCGAATTGTTCGTGATAATTGTTTAACCGTCGAGATCTTCGTTCCTTGGAGCTTTAGCTTCATGAATGCCCAATCATTTTCAATGGGACTTGCATCCGATGAGTTGTTTTTCTACGTGTTTTTTTGACAGTAGTGGTTTCTTTATTGTGCTTCGAAATTTTACATTATTGGCTAGTAAACGTCTTCGTATTGTATCACAACACACATTTAAACCCCTTTTACGTAAAATCCCTTGTCCTCCACGTAACGATAGAAGAGGATTTTTTTCAAACACGCGTAGAATCATTTTGTCCTGCTTTTTTTTGTTTTCGGCGTAAATCCACGATCTGGCAAATCATCCACATTTTTAACTTGGGAATAACGGTAAACCCACTTGCTAACAAATGCTTTTGACTTTTTCATGTATTTAGCAGCAGCTCCGTATGACATTTTCGGTCCTTTTAGATGCGTGCACAAGAATACTGCTTCATAACGTTATGCAAACGCGACACTCATTTAAAAATACTTCCGTCTCTGACAAAAATTGAACACTCTTTAAATTTGTTCATTCAAAGCATCTTAGCAGAAGTATTTTTTATCTGCTAATGGAAATGCCACTTCCAAACCGGTTTTCATAAACGAGTTTTGCCGTATACGACCTTATCAAATGGACTGTACTTCATGAGAAGCCATTAAATCCACAAAATATAGCTGTTTGCTGTGGTTTTCATGCTCTTGGGACATGTTGGAACATTATTTTTGGTGATAATTGCGTGCACTCAACTGTGATGAGATGTGTTTACAGCAATAATTTGCCACTTGCCACAATCGAGCTATTGAAGTTGAAAACAAAAATGTATAGCGCTTAATGGAAAACCCTATATCTGCTGAAAAGGTTTCCTAATGAAAAGGATTTGTTGAAAATTTTATTAGTAGTTTTGTCAACGGTGAAGGACACTTGTTTAAAAGAAGTTGGAGTATACCACCTGAGCCAGTGGATTTGTGTTTTTTTTTTGTAGATCCTTAAGTAATCATGCAGTTAAATACAAAAGTGCAAAGGAGAATTGGTCTCATTGAGTCTTTGCATCGCACAAGTAAATGTGAAGAGCTGGCACAACTTGGTTGCAAAATATGCGGCATTCTTGCAGGCGGAAATATACGCAATATTGATGGCAACGAACTATATTGTGAAGAACCGGTGAGGGAGACAGCAGCCAAGCTGCGCTTATAGCCTTGATGAACCCTTTCACGATTTCCAAGCTGGTTCGAGAATGTACGATTTCAATTAACGCAGTCGACAGGCTAGATTCACTGACTCTTGACATGAACTTAACAGGCAAGGCTCAGAGGGGAGTTTTTTAGGCCCCGAACCTACGTTAGGTCAGCCTGCGTCCTTGGTTAGGGTTTTTCGAGCAGGCTGTCGCAGATCAAATGCATACTTGCCAACGTCTCTAAAACGTCAGCGACTTTTCTGCTATCCCTTAGCAGGAAACACTGATGGTTGCTTCCAACCTTATACTACACATAACTTATACAACATCCTGGAACAGACGACGCGGAGTACTACCCCTGTGACGGTTTTGCTCTTGGTCGCATCAGGCTCAAACTACTCGGCGTTGAGTTGGAGGGCGCTGGTACTGTAGACACTTTATCATTGAAGCATTTACTCATCTTTCGTCGAGTGTGCAAGGAGTACAATATACTAATTCTTTGTCTGAGTGAGAGAAAAAAAAATTCAGTTTGAGTGAACGAGAAGATACCGGATAGGTTTTATGATGACACAGAATATGAATTAGTCTATTAAAATGCTTACATCATGTTCAGTGTATAAATACCGACCCTAAGGTGTGAAGACCTTCCTATTGCTTTGGGCCACAACAGGATAGATAAAATTAGGTCGAGCTATTGATGGATTCTCAGATTTTGCTTGGACTAGCGTTACTTATAGTAAACATACATAAGTGAAGAGATATAATAACATTGAAGCTTAGTCGGTTCTATAATAAAAATGTCAATAAAATATTTTATCATGCAGGAAATACGTAGTAAGGAAGGCAAAGAAATGTAGAACCCTGGATACAATACTATATTAAATGCTTGCAAAGCATATAAGATTTGGTTTAAGTAGTTCAGACTAATAACAATCATTTTCATTGAAATTACCTGCCTGAATTTAAGCAGCTCACCTTGTGATTTAAGTGATATATTTTATGCAGAATAATTCAAGCCAGCTGTCAAAGGGCTGATGGCCATATGTCGGCGCCTAGTTAGAAAGACTTACTAAGCCTAAGACATGTTTACTACTCGCACAAGCTTATTCTTTGAATATCTTTTTAGAGTAAATTGACGTAGTATCTTATGTCAGCAGTTCTGTCTGTTAGTTAAAGAGGTTAAGAGAAGGGACGTCCATCTAACAAAAAAGCATTCATACAATTTAGTTATGTGTATATACCAGGTTTATTAAATGAAAACCGATAAATATTAACACTTCCGACACTCTGTCTGATTTAAAGTTGATTGGGACTGAACCATACCCATCGCCATGGCTTGCCACAAATCTATTTGTATATAGACCTCGCCATATCGAAAGACAGGAAAACAAAAAAAAAACCAATGGCTTGAAATGCATTTTAAATCTAGAGAAGACTACGTTTCCATGACTAAACAATGTATGAAATGATTGCGCGAGTATTTCGTAAAATGGCCATGAATGTTGCCAATAAAATCGCATGTCATTTAAATCAAATTCTCATACAATGTTTGTGAAACTTGCTATTGACCTCACCATCCGAATGATATAACATAAGTTACCATTGCACACAAACAACTATCCGAAATTCGTAAGTTCTGGTCAAGAGTAGCATTTACTTAAATATAAGTGAAAGTAAGCTGCACGATATCATTTATTTTAAGCTACAATGTAACGAAGTACAACAATTAATTTTTTATTGTCATCAGCACCATTCACCACGTTTAAATCTAGATACTTAATCTTATCCTCTGATTGTCTAGAGAACATTAGAACTCTATCTCTCAGTATCTTTGGACAACGCATTGTCATACAAATTAAGTCGCAACTCAGATGATTCAATGAAACTATTCTAGGCAGCTATACTCGTATGTATGTATGCACCTTCATTATATGTAGGTAGTGTTGCGATTCAATCCAAGTGCAAGCATGTTTTTGAATATTTAATGTGATTAAATAATCAGAAATGAGATAATAAAAAAATAAAAGAACGCAACAGGGGAGAGTCACAGTTGACTGCAGGCGGTTTGTCCCAGGCTTTTGTTTAATTATGTTGACCGAACAATATTTGAAGGTCGATCTTTTGTTTTACCGGCAGCAGCCAAGACCAACAAGTAGCTAAACCACTTCTCTACACCGTCACCAGCTACTTCGGCTCCAAGTAATATTCCGACCGTGCAGAGCTGCTTTCATTGCTTGAATTTGTAATTTAAATCATTTATTATACACTTTTCGTGAAACAAATGTATACTATCTGAGATACTAGCAAAACAAATATAGTATAGATACAAATACAGAAGTAACAACTCTGTGACATTTACCTGCGTTGGTTTGGGCTTCTCAATTCTCCCAGAAGGCTAATGCATACCTGACTAGTACAATCATATAATACATAGCGTGCTTCTAAAAAAAGCAGGTTAATACAATGAGTAATGGCCAAGTTTTGCTGCTGCTAATTAATAACTCACAAATGGAAATAATTACTTACTATTGTACGAGTATGTACATGTACCGACTACGAGTATTGACCCTCATGCAGTTAAATTTCAACAAAAGCCCAAGCGGATTAATCTTTTCGCGGGCTCTTCTAAAAAAAAACAATTTTTTTTGATCTTGTCACTGGTTTTTGATATAAAAAATGATTTTGAAACTAAAATTTATTAAACAAAAGATGGCAAGACTACTTATTCGTTAATTAATAGTCAAATAGTTCACAATATTTTGCAAAATTTGGAAAAGTAGACTGTATAGTGAAATAGATTTTCTCTAATATTTAAGTCGATTCTGCGTGTTTCCAAGCCGTTGTTTGAGGTATTGGGAGTGCGTCTGATGGATTCGAAGACTTTTCGGACCTGAGCGCTTATGTCCATGACCCAGCCATCTCAGTCGTTGGAACTTCACTCTTCTTGCTAGGTCGATGTTGCTGTACAATCTGTACAGTTTGTCGCTGTATCTACTCCTCCACTCACCGTCAAGGCAGACGGAACTGAAGATCACTCGAAGAATTTTTCTCTCAAACCAACCAAGAGGACCCTCATCCGTTTTTGATAATGTCCATGCCTCTGCGCCATAAAGCAAGACTGGGAATATTAAGGTCTTATATAGGGTAACTTTTCTTGTTCGAGAGAGGTCTTTTTTAGTCAGTTGCGTTCTAAGCCCAAAGAAACAGCGATTGGTAAGTGTTATTCTTCGTTTGATCTCAGCGCTGTCTAAATTTATAGCGGAGCCTAGGTGGATAAAGTCCTTAACTACCTCAAATGTATATCTCTCCGAGACGTCGGTGTTGAGTGTCCTTTTTGCCTGACAGCATATACTTGGTTTAGCCCTCGTTGACCGCTAAATCCATTTTCGCCGCTTCCGTCTCAATACTTGTGATAGCACCACTGACATCACGCTGCTTTCTTCTGATTATGTCAATAATTGGACGGACTTTTGAAAGATTGTGCCTTCTGTGTTTGCTCGTGAGTTTTACACTATTCTTTTAAGTATGATGGTGAAAAAATCGCATGAAAACGCATCGTCTTGTCTAAATCCTTTTTTGACTTTAAAGGTCTCGGTGAGATCTTTACTGAACTTGCTGGAGCAGCGTGCATTCTCCATCGTCATCCTGCAGAGACAGACGTGTTTGGCAGAGATGCCAAAACTAGATATTTCTCTGTATAGCTCGTTTCTATAGATGCTATCGAAATTTCTAACAATATTAGCTTGTCTTGGCGTTTTTCGGGATATCCGCAACCGTACAACAAGGTAGTGGTCTGAGTCGATGTTGGCTCCTCGGAACGTTGGGACATCCATTATACTGTAGGAGTGTCTTGCGTCGATCGCAATATGGGCAATCTGTTTGACGGTTGATTGATCAGGTCGGAGGTGTTACATATCTTCCAAAAAGGGCTACCAAAAATGTCCTCTCTTCCTAGCTTTGCATTAAAATCTCTAAGGACAATTTAAATGTCATATGTATGGCATTACTCGTAGGTCTTGTTCAAGAGCTCATAGAAGGCATCTTTGGTGTCTTCATTTTTCTCCTCTGTATGGGCGTGCGCGCATATCAGGCTTATGTTGGTAAATTGCATGCAACCATGTCCTGTTCAACCAACTTGTCGTTTCTGTTCGACTACTGATGGCTTTGCTGAGCCAATGTGTTCTAATAGTTTTGCATTTGAACCCATTACTCCCCTTGAAGTTTTACAATTTGTCGGCATTTTAAGAAATACTTATTAATGTAGTGCTGAATGTAGCTCCAATATCCTCCTTAAACAAGTTGCTTGTCATATTATGGATGTTCTAGCTTACATTCTTAATCGCTGCATATTTGAGGGAGTTTTTCCTGAAGACCTCAAGTGTGCTGATGTTATCCCATTGTTCAAAAAGGGTTATACTGTTGAAATGTGTAATTATAGGCCCATCTCACTCCTCCCAGTTATAAGCAAAATCTTTGAAAAGCTTGTGAAAAATAGGACAGTGAGCTATCTCACAAAAGCTAAGTTTTTTAATGCTACACAATTTGGTTTTTGAAAGGGAAAATCAATCGAGGATGCACTCCTGCAGCTTTGTGGAAAAATAATGTCAAACTTAGATAGTAAAAAGTGTACTGCTGGTCTATATACTGATATTAGGAAAGCGTTTGATATGGCAGATCATCTTATTCTATTGGATAAACTTGACAAGTTTAGGTTTTCGTGGTCTTATGTTAGAGTGGTTTAGATCTTACCTAAAAAATAGATCACAAAGAGTAAAAATTCATGAAATCAGGAGTGGTCTTATGACTCTCAACTTAGGGGTAACCCAAGGTTCTGTCCTAGGTCCGATTCTCTTTCTAATTTACATAAACTCACTTTTTACACTTCATTTTAAAGGTGTTCCAACGGCTTTTGCGGACGATAAAGGTTCCTCCTATGGTTCAAATAGTCACCTAGTTCTGGTTTCCGACCTAAATTGGGACCTTAGTCTTATAAGAACATGGTTTTATAAACACAACTTGCTTATAAGCCCTTAGACTAAGATTATGTTTTATAATTTGTCGATTAATCTTGATCTGGATCCGAATGTTTATTTTCACGCACCAGAGTGTCAAAGATTCCTGTTTGCAAATTGTAACTGTGGGTCTGGCTTATCTTCTCCTTCTTTTGATGGCAGCCTGAATTGCTGTGATAAATGTTTCCCAATCGATATTGTTAGTGAATTCAAATAGCTGGGACTTACTATAGACTTTAGAATGAGCTTTTCTAATCATGTAGAAGCTTTGAGGAACTATTTCCGATGCACGCTTAGGCACATCTTCTATTTGCGAAATATCTGTTTTACTTAATTGTTAAAAAATATTTATTATGGTATTTTTCACTTAAAATTACAATATGGTACTACGTGCTGGGGAGGTGCTTATAGGAATAAAATACAACCTCTTTTGATAATCCAGAAATATATCCAACGAAAATTATGCCGCAAACCTAGGAGATATTATACTTACCCTTTGTTCTGCGACTTAAAAATTCATCCTGTCCGACATTTATACTGCTTTAAGGTGTGAAGACCTTTTTTATGAAGTCTAGTAATCGGAATTACCGACTGATTTCTAACTTTAACCAGCGTGGAAACTTTTCATACTCTGTATCTGTTCCACCCTTTCATACCACTGCTTACCGTAATTTTTAGTATCGCTCAGATCGATTACTTTGCCTGGATTGTTTCTCAAACTCGTAAAAACCTGGTATCTCAATTTCAACTTCACTAGCTTAGAATCTGTTCTCTTTGACTATTTGGTATAACCAATGAAACAAGTTTTATACAAATCGTCTATTTGATACTCTATACCAAATTTTTTCTATTATATGTCTGCTTAATTTGCTTAATTTTTTTTATTTAAGGGTCACCCACCCATACATATATAATTTATTTGATATTTCATGCTCAATGTAATGGCATTCGAGACTATAGTATTTTCATTACCGTGTTAAAGAAAATACAAAATGTCAAATGAATTTCTTATCTATTTTTATTCTTCTTCTTCTTATCCT
Organism: Volucella inflata; assembly: GCA_928272305.1. Taxonomy (NCBI): domain Eukaryota; kingdom Metazoa; phylum Arthropoda; class Insecta; order Diptera; family Syrphidae; genus Volucella; species Volucella inflata. The sequence continues at coordinate 8,505,882 of OV743721.1, read as the reverse complement.
TTTATTAACCCTTTCCTCGTTATACGAACTTATGCGTAACGAGTTTCCCATTTTTACTGCATCGCTGCTGCTCCGCTTATGGGGTTGGCTAATGTCGCAGACCGCAGAACGCGTCTACATAAAGCTCGGTCCTGGATCGCTTCTATTTTTATTATTATATAAATTAATGTAAATGAATTTATTTTGAACTATATTGCTTAGAAATTTACAGAATAAATAAATAAATAAATAAAAAATAATAATAATACTAATAATAATAATAATTATGCCTTGATGCAGATTGGTATGCATGCCGAAAACTTAAGATACGAGGGCGGGTCAATAAGTCCGTGACTTTTGGATTAAAACACAGATTTTTTGATAAAAAAATAATTTTATTTTTCAACGTAGTCTCCCTTGAGCTCTATACACTTTGTCCAACGCTTCTCCAATTTTTTTATCCCTTCCAAAAAAAATGATTTGTCGAGGTCCTCAAAATAGGCCTTTGTTTGCGAGATGACTTCATCATTGGAGTCAAATCTTTTTCCACCAAGCCATTTCTTCAGGTTTGGGAACAAGAAGTAGTCGCTCGGAGCCAAATCTGGAGAATAGGGTGGATGAGGGAGCAATTCATAGCTCAATTCATGGATTTTTGCCATGGCAACTGCACATGTGTGCACCTTTGCATTGTCTTGGTGGAAAAGAACTTTTTTCTTGGCCAAATGAGGTCGTTTTTTTTTCAAATCGTCATTGAATCGGTCCAATAAGTTGGCATAATATTCCCCATTGATTGTTCTTCCCTTTTGAAGGTAGTCAATGTGGATTATCCCGCGTGCATCCCAAATAACAGTCGCCATAACTTTATTGGCTGACAAACCCACCTTGGCCTTCTTTGGCGCCGATTCACCCTTAGAAACCCACTGTTTTGACTGTTGTTTGTTCTCTGGTGTGTTGTGATGGATCCATGTTTCGTCCACGGTTACAAAACGGCGCAAAAACTCCTCCATATTGCAATTAAACAACGCCAAACCTTCCTGTGAAGTTGTTACACGATTGTGTTTGTGGTCGACTGTGAGCAAACGCGGCACCCATCTTGCGGAAAGCTTTCTCATGCCCAAGTGATCATTCAAAATTGAAACCACTGAGCCATGCGAGATCCCTACGGCTTCCACAATCTCTCGCACTTTCAATCTTCGGTCGGCCAACACCATATCGTGAATTTTTTCGATTGTTTCGGGTGTAGAGACCTCAACTGGGCGTCCAGGACGTTCGGCATCTTCAGTGCTTGTACGGCCACAACGAAATTCAGTAAACCACTTTTTTACCATTGAAATCGATGGTGCAGAGTCCCCATAGTATTTATCAAGCTTAGCCTTGGTCTCTGTAATGGTTTTTTTTCGCAAGAAATAATGCTTAATAAGCACACGAAATTCACTTTTTTCCAATTTCTCCTCAAATTAGTGAGTAGTCTGATAAAAATAGCTGTCAAACACAAACTAACTGACGCAGCAAGTTTAAATTTTGACAGGAGTCCACTGACAGATGCCTGTTGACAGGAGCAGTGTTGCTGTTTCAGTAAAGAGGTCAGAAATTCAAAAAGTCACGGACTTATTGACCCGCCCTCGTAACAGTCGCCGTAGTAGATGTCTGCGATTGCGAAAGAATCAGCTTATTGAAGGAAATATTTGATGGACGCAGACTTTCGCGTATAGGACCTTTTAATTGGCCTCCAAACTCTTGCGAGTTGACTTCTTGTGGGGCAACATTAGTTGTGTTATTTCGGACCTATAGCCACAAATGCTTGAAAATGTGGTCGGAAACCTTGTCTGTTAGATGACATTCATCAAACTCAGCCATGGTAGGCATTTGCCTGAGCTTGTGTTTCAAAATTAAATGCAAAATGTGTTCCCTCGATTAAACACAAACAAATGGCAATTAAATAAAATTGTATGTGTTTTGTTTAAAATCAAAGTTAGTACTGGCTTTAAAAAACATGCACCGTTTTTTTTTGTCACTTTGTAAATGTCCAATTTAATGCCAGATACGCATTTAGTTAGTTTTATTTCATTTCCGCTGCATTACGACATCCATATGTCCTAAATCTTGGAAAATCGATAGTCATTCTGGTTTCCAACAAATTAAATGCAAATGCAAACTCCTCTGGTGACTGTAGCTCTTTTAGCATATAAACGTGCCTATATACAGTATTTGAAAACAAATGTCAGCCCACTTATCTTCGTAACTCCCCCTGAACCCTTTCCAATCTGGTTTCAGAACCAACAGCAGCTGCTCTTCGCACGTGATTAACATATAAAACGATATGGTCTGACTTTGATAGAGTATTTGCGACATTACTTTACCTAACTGACTCTTTAAAGTCCCTTGATAAAGTCAACCACGATATTCTATACTAGAAGCTAGAAGAATTGGTTTTAACGATCGAGCTGTTGAACTTATTAGAAATTATCTCTCCAATCTCCAAATCTCCAACCTATCCTTTTCTCTGCTTTCAGAAATGTCTAATCATGAGTTTGCAACCCTGCTGCAATCCACCTTAACGATGTTCAGCTTAATTGGCCCATTCCATGAGTAAGATCGAAAAGATCGCCTAAAATTAAAAGAAGATTTGTCTCTCATCCATTACTGTCTATGGTAAAGGAATTAACTTAACCGATGAGAATGTGGATGCTGTGGCCGACATTGTTCAACGATATCCACTTCGTTATCACACTGCCACCAGCAGTGTGACCATATGAGCGCCCTCTACGTTGTTATAGCACCGATGATATCTGGCTTATCAACGTGTTTATTTATTCGAAATACTATACATCACATCTGAACCGCAGAGATTGCCCTTTTATCTTTAGATATCTTGGTAGTAAAATAGTTGCCAGTATTCAGATTGGATAAAATCAAAACAACCAGATATTTGTGCTCTCTCATATTTTCATTCATAAAAATCCACATTTTTAATTAGGCCAAACCGACTTCCAAGTTGTATATTGCTGCACTCTCGCAAACTGTTTATAATGGTGGTACTAATGCATTCTAGTAGTTGTGACTGCGAGAAAAACTTCACTTTCTGTTCATGACGAATTTGGAGTGACTCCAAATGCTCAATGTGCTAGTTATCACACATTTAACAAATCTCAAGATACACAAAAAGACTAAGCTATGGCCTGATCGATTTCACATCGCAACCACATTTACGAATTTTAGGAGTTATAATAACTCCTTGAATCACTGGCTTGTCCTAGCTAATGTACGAATGCGGACACCCGACGCAGAGTCCTAAGGTAATTTGGCTTCAGACGACTACAATTCATTAGCCTTTTCTGTTCAAGTCTGTCCACCCATTCATCCCAACGGTCATTTCAAATGACGTTCCAACTTTCCTCGGTTAAGACCAACCTACCAATCCTACTCTTAAGAACTCTTTCCAAACAGAAAAGCATCTGTCAAGTCAAGCCCTACATAAGGCGAATCTTCTCTCTATTGCACTACCGTTTCTTTTTAATGCCTTATTATCTCGTCCTTCAGGTCTTGAATTTTTGCTGGCTTATGGGCATAGATTTTATTTTCTCGAGATAATGCAGACCGGGACTTCTTGCGCAATAAAATAATTCAGCTGCGTGACATATTTTCATACATACATACAAACAATTTGAATCAAAAAAAAAAGTTAGGTATCATTGTACGATCTCGTTTATCGTTCACATTAACATCTTCAACGGGTTATACTTGTAAAGAAAAACGGCTCAAAAATTACCCCAGCTCAAAGACCATAACAAACAGTGACACTCTTAGGATGCATTGGTTTCTCGACAATCAATCTTGAGTTTTCATCAGCCTTAATGCGGCCTTAATGCGAAAACGTTGCTTATCAACGTATCCACTGAGATACAAATTGGCTTTCTCACTTCAGATCTTTCAAACTTTTCAATTCCAAATTATCCAAAAAAAAAATCGTTAAAATAGAACAAAACTCTATTGACTGAAGCTGACTAGACGATATCATTTAGAAAGAAGTGCAACCCAGTGGAAACTCCAACATTAAAACCACACAAAACAGTCAGTGGTTGCTGTTTGAACCCCTCGGGCTGTTCGCAATTTAAAAAAAAAATGTATCTCATCGCTAAGGATGATTTTTCGTTAAAAACTATTAGAGAAAGTTTAACGTATGCGGTGGCCATTACACGAAATACTCCACAGAGATGTTCGATTGATGCCCAGCTTGATTGAAAACGCTCTTGGCCTACCGACATGCGTATTATTCTTCTCATTTTCGGCATGCCGCTGTCGCTGCCGCACAAAACTGACTTATCTTTTGATGGCTTTTAAACGCTGCTAAAGCGTATACCTTTCGATTATCAATTGGTAATAGCCGAGGAAGACAAATATGATACCTGTCAGACGATGGTGTTCGTAATTTTAGCGAATCCCTAAGAAAAAATCGGGATGTATCTAATGAAATACCTAGTAGTAGCTTTATAACATATATTATTCGTATATAAACAGCGCTATCATTCATCTCAAAGCTTATTCTGACTTCATTTAAGAACAAAAAATGTGTTCTCGTTCAATAACTTTGACATACAAAGTTTTTTTTATATAGTGTGTTGTTACAGTAGGGTGTAGTCATTATTTAGCACCTCTTATTGTGGAACCTTCTTTAATAAAATTGGAATTCTAAGAAAAAGAAAAAAAAATTGCTGTGAACCACCGTGGCAAGACTACAAATTATAAAGTATAGTCTACTGCTCAATCTCACCAGTCACTCCCCACAAACATTATCACACTTTGCTCAATATATCACTTAATTTAATTCAGTCAATCGCTATTCATATCTTTAACGTAACTCAGATGAATACAGATTTGCCCCGAGAGCATTCTTATTCTGATCATCAAAATTCTGAATTCGATGACATAAGGTAGATGGGGGGGGGGGGGGGGGGGAACCCATTATACGAGTAGAAAAAAAAGGTTTAACAAATAAACCTTGAGTTAGTGTTTGAGTATTACAAAACCCACCCCGGGGCAGGAAGAGAATCCACTTACGTGACAAACTAAAAGAAGCTCAAAAATACAAAACAGCAAAAACAACTTAATGAAAAGCAAACTCGAAAAAAAGGCCAACTCTTACGCATAGCAGCCCCCCGTTCATCGTAGATCGTCGATCGTTGTCCGACGTTGCTGTTGTGGAACTCGTATATGGATTAAAGTGGTTTCTCGAATGATGACTCAACTTGCTTTGTGATACAGATACGAATACGAGTATGGCTTTATAGATACATACGAGTATGTATGTTACATACGAATATCCAAAGTTGCGAATTAAAACTGGGAATGGGGGATACACTGCGCAGATCAAATTGAATAAATCGCGACGAAAGTTGTTGCATTCTTGATTGTTAATTAGTTAACACTTACACATGCTTACGTTCAGGTGCACATGTTTGTATAACGCAGAATGTCTTGTAACATACGTATTTCAGGTGAACGACAAGTAAAAGTGGACCATACCGAAGAAATCCCACCTGTATGGAAGTTATCACATAAAAAACTACTGCCAACTACAAGTAGACACAGGTAGAGGTGCAGGTTTCAATATATATATATGCACGTATACCCATATACATATATATGTACATATATAGGTACTTTATATCGTTTTCAGTGGAAAAACACTGTAATGTATCATCAACAACTCGGCCGACAAGTGAAGTTGACCAAACTAGGTCATCACTCTATAACCTGCCTGCAATTTGTATGAATAAATTTTGCTTTTTCAATGTGTCAGTACATGTTGAGGAAGCTCTAGCCGTGCGTACAAACACATACATATGTTCTAAACATGCTGTATCACACTTGCAACCTATTACCATTTGCATATTTAGATGGTGGCACTTTATCAACATTATAGGTCCGTAGCATGTCTAGAATATTCAAATTTTCTGCTATCTAGCAGATGCCTAACCGGTTTATTGATAATGACTCTTACACATTTGCAGAGCCTTTAGTTTTTTCTCTTCCGGTTAATAGATACGGATTCAATAGTATAAGGAGCAGGAAGTGGCGAGCGAATAGTAAGCAAACAGAAGCCCGAATCACTGCCTTTCCCAGCGGCTTAATGAATGCTCTTGAATTAAACAGTTGGGGCATAAATGATATGCTGCTTCTGAAAGTGAAAGGTAACGCTCTTACTTTGCTGCTTGCTATCCATCGAATATGTGTGTTCAGTTGTTCAAGGCCACAAAGGATGATTACTACCAAATTAAGGTGACAATTCGTATAGCAGTCGTAATGTTGGATAATGTGACGACGTTGGGAAAGGTTAACTTGTTTTGCTAACCATGCCCAACGTCAACACCTAACACTAGTTAGTAAAATCAATTTGTTTTCTCCTCATCATGTATTAGTTTTAATGAAAGTGGAATATGGTAGTTTATGGACTTTTTGAGGAAGTGATTTCGAAGCATGCATGCCCAGATACTTGAGCTAAAAAAATTATTAAAATTGAAACATTTTATTTTTTAAGGCTGAAGATGTAAAGGATAAACTTGAATTACATGGTGTTTGATGGCCCAGTTGTCTTACTTACTTACAAAGGTGATGCTACAGTTCAAGGCGAACCTGTACCTCAACTAACAAGCCTCCCCTGTTAGCCCTATGGCTGTGTCGAGTTGCGCACTCCAAATCAGTTTAGGTCCCCTTCTATATGTGAGCGCAAGATAAGTTGAGGTCCGCGTTGGATTCAAATAATCTGCGGGCCGGTGCATTAGTGTCCATTCATTCTCATGTCCTAAGCATCTTCAGCGACTGACGCGCAGATGTTGCTGTATAGGTGCAATAATATAGTTCGTCTTTGAATTTTCTCCCCCAAAGCATGTCAACGTAAACGGGACCGAATATATTTCGAAGGTTTTTTTGTCTCGACACGTCTAACGATATCTACATTTGGTTTCGATAAATTACGTACTTTAGCGGCAAAAAATTGGTCTGGCATGATCAAGGTCTATTATAAAGGGTGGGTCTCTTGGTATCTTTTAAAAAAGGCTATAAAAACAATTTTGTTTCATATTTTCCAATAATTGTTACTTTATTGAAAAGAGTTAGCCTTCTGACTAATTATGGCATATAATTTTATTCAAACGACTGCCTCAACTGACTTGGCAGTATCATGTTACGGTAGATCTCTCCATGGCCATTATAGAAGAAAAATGGACCAATAATGCCGCCACTTCGAAAACCACACTAAACAGTTACGGTTATCAGTCACCAAACCACCCTCACGAACTTTCTTCACAAACTTGCGTACACCAGCTGCAATTGGTGCATTGTTTCGACCAAAATTGCTTTTCAAAATTCACACTTTTTTTTGGCAATATAGCATCCACGTTGGAAGTAACCTTTCAACATTTCCAACGTATGCTAGTTACCCAGCTTTTTAAAAGAATGTGCATCCGTTATTCGCTTATGAGTTCCGCACAATTCTCTCAAGTATGACAATACAGAAGTCACCTTGTTTAAAGCCTTTTTGTCATCAAAGGTCTCCATTAGGTAATTACCGATTTTGATGGAGCAGCGAGCATTGTTAATCGTCATTCTGGACAGATTTTCATGGTCTGAAACCGCACTGATAGGGGCTAATCAGATTATTGGCATTCATTTTAGGATATTCACATAACATGCCAAAAAAGATCTTGGAAGCAGTATTGAGGAGTTGGAACAGTAAAAAGGGTCTTCTTTTTTGTGGATCGAACAAACGATTCTGAGATTATAGTGATCAGGCATACTCGTATACACTTATTACCACACTAATTACAAAATGAGGTGGTATATGATATCCTCAAAGTCATTTCCAGCAGCAAAAGATAACAAAGGCTTATCTGTAACTCTTCAGTTATAGTTTGAAATAGATAGTCTCAAAAGTAACGTCAACAATTTTCGGAGTAATTCAGTAACAAAAGTAGAACATTTATCCATACAGACTGTGAATTAGTTCCCAGTAGATATTTAAAAATTGTTCTTATAATTAGCGCGCGCTCAAGGGGTCAAAATGTTTGGACACAGCGCGGGCTCTCGTGAGTGTTTGAACTAATCCATAAGTCAGCGTTTGTTTGGAATGTCTAGAAGTGGAGATTCATGACTGGTATAGTCCATCTACCCAAATGCGAACCATGAGTCAGCAGTGCTATATTGAGAAAACAAATAATTTAAGGATCAAAAAAAAAATATATAATTTAATGATCTTCCTGCAAGAGACCGGCTTGGTTTATCTAGCCAGAGTTCGTGGAAAAAACCTGTCTGAATATTTTCTAATGTACAGTAACTTTTACCGAAGTCCAATACTTTATTGCTTGCTTACCAAGACGGTACAAAATGCGAAATAAAGACTTTACCGTCCTTGAATTTCACGATTAAAGGCTCATAGAAAGAGAACTGCGAAGGATATCTTCTAGCTGGCAGGTGTAGTGCACAGCTGATGAGGATTTTTCTACCCTGTGGTCATCTGCCAAGGTTGAGCAAATGCTGATAGCGTCACTTTGAGCTGACTTTGATCAGGTGTCCTTCAACCTTAGAGATATTATCAGTTTCTTATCTGTTCACGATGGTAAGGAGTCTGGGTTCTTTTTTGTTAAAACCTGTATTTAGAAAGTTTTTGTTCTATTTGGTGCTAAAATGCCACAACATTTTCTCACCTAGGGCCAGAGTAGTCAGTCTGCTCGGCGCCCCGCATTATCCAGGCAATGCTAGTTAGTTTAGAAATGTCCCTCTCAGAAATCAGACGACGAGCTTCACATGTCAATTTCAATATCATTGGGCTGAAAAGACAGTAAAGTAGCAAAGTCCTCTCTCAAACAACAAAACTCACTTAGTGTAAGAGCGTACACCGTTCCAGTTCTACTCTCAGGTACAGAAGCTTGTCATGATTGACAGAATGTTTTAAGGGAATAATTCCCTCGGCGAAGTATGATAAGTAAGTATGTTCGATATGACGTTATCCGCCTATTAAACTATAACAGCAAGCAACATACTCGTAATTCATACAGAAATGCAAACAAAAGCACAAACAGCATAAGACGTCGGAGTAATAAATAGATAGAAAATGACTTATTCAGACGTTTCTCCCACGGGACAGTTCCTTCTTGAAGGTAGTTTGCATTTTAACGACAATGTAACCTTGATATTAATTTTCTTAATCAACCACACTTTTCTTTTATAAACAATAATAACAAATAAGTGGGGGTGGCATGCATCTTTAAAAATTCAACAAAACAGTGTCAGCAAGTGCTGCTGAACTAGATTCAATTTTCCATCTCAACAATTGCTCGAGACAAATAGTAAGTAATTAAAACAAGGACGCAAGAAAAATATCATAACTCGATGTGTGCTTACAAATTTCGAAGTAAAACAATATTCGTTCATACTGGTAATTATCACTGACCACAGAATTATTCATAAAACCAGACGTGCTAAGTAAGATTAAGCAGTTTTTAACCACTACAGTGAAGCACCACTTATCTATCCAAATTAATTGTTTAAATAAAGAAACTGTATAAGTGGGATTAGTATGACGTTTTCAATTAGTTAATGTAGGGGGGTTTGTCTTTCGTGTTTCGAATTGTTAATGTGAGTTCCCTTAAATTTCTTAGTTTAGGGTATAAGCTGCAAAATGAGATACATTTACAATATACTATATTATATGTACCAGCCATAGCATACCTGAGCTGTTAAAAATAAAAATGAGAGTCTAAACGCGTATGCTGTGAACCTTCATTTCATGTATTGTGTGGCTATACTTACCTTGAAAAACTGCCGGAAAATTTACGCATATACATACATTCTACGAGGAAGAGGGATGGGGAAAATACCACCAATAGTTGCATCAGTTAAGACGTTTCACAAGAACATAAAGCTACCCCTCTTCAGCGACAATCGGCTTAAGGAGACTAATAGAAGATGACGCCTTTTTAATCAGCCAAAACTGGACGATTTTCTTGAAATCCTCAACAAGCTCAGAGAGTTGCTCACAGTGCTTATTCGCCATGATTGTTTCGCCAAGTGTTTGTCCATATTGGATGGACCTACACCTTTACTTGCTCGTTTCCAGGTACTTTTTCATTGCATGTTGTTGTACGGAATTCACTTCCCGCCACCGTTTATGACTCGATCCAAAAAGGATGAATTCAAGTTCCTTTAAATTGCCTCAGCCTGAAATCTTCTGGTTATTTTTTACTAAAACTCGCACTCTCCATCAATCCCGAAATGCCGCCAAAGGTCATATCACCACCAGGGCAGGAGCACGATCCAAATGAATAAACGTTCTAAATGTTTTTTTTTTTGTTGGAGTTTCAACACTCAATCCTTTTTCAAAACTCGTACAGCGTTACATGGCGAAGGTGTAACTTTTCGTTCCCCGTTTTAGACTTTTTCGTCACACAATATTTGGCTTATAGTACGTTTACACCGACCCGAAATTCAACATTTCAGCTGAAATGCTCCACACAATTTCCAGCATTTCGAAATGTTGAATTTTAGCGAAATGCTGCATTTCGGCTTTGCATTCCGCATGTCATTCAGCGCACTTCATATCGCTTACAAAAACAACTTTGAAAGAAGTCAGCTGTTCCGATATTTACAATCACTAAGGACTATGTGCCTCAACAAAAAAAATATATAAAAAAGGAGGAACTGGGAGACAGCAGTTGTCATATAAATATTTTTCGTTCAATGTACTGTAAACGGTGAAACGAAATTCCGAAATTTCATTTCGAATTGTTGAATTTCGGGTCGGTGTAAACCTACTATTATCTTAAGGGGATTTTATAATAAAATGACTTCTAATGCCACGACCTACCCACTCCAAGTCCATAAAACAAACAATAGTTGCGTTATACAGCAAACTTTCTGCTAGGTATGAACCATGAACTTTTGCAAAAATCGAAAGCGTTGATATTCCTATCAGGTGCGCTTTGCCCTTAAATAATATAATGTTAATGTTCTTGTTAGTGGCAGATCTTTTAAAGATTTCTCAAATGCAGGGCTTTATTGAGTGTATCTCGACTTGAAATACAGGGATTTTACTGTCCATGCTTGCGAATACTGAGATATTGAAAATTGTTCCGTACATGCCTGCTCCAACTCCTTCGTATGTTTTGCATCCATCGGTGTACTACACCAGTGAATCTCTTTTAAACAGAGGTTTATTCTGTTCCTGTTCTATCGGCGAGGGAATATTACCTTGAAATAATGGTTGAAGATGTATTTATTAGACAGTTGCCTGTAGGAATAATTCCCAATAGTTTATTTCTCCTGAGTTCGAGATTCCACTGAGATAACCATGTAACTTAAGTAGTTTCTCGCATCTTTTTTGTATATAATTAGAGTGGGCTCAATGGGTTATTAAGCACACTTAAAATGCTTGTACACACCGGTGGCGATGGAAAGTTAGGGAGGCAGAAAAGAGAAGTATCCATGTGCGTTGGTTTTGAATGTTTGCAGGTTATAATGTGCGTGGTTCGGCTTAGGAAAGTAACCAAATATTTCGCAGTACGAATAGGTGCGAAAGTGAGCTGGTGAGTGCACTACACAGCCAATTTCGGTGGGATACTGATGGAAAAAAAAAAAGCTTAGACCATGTCGGTGTTCGGCGGTGTCAAAGACTTTGTAATGTTGGCATCACCTATAAGTTTTGGATCCGTGGAACCGTTTTGAATCCTACCTAACAAGTGCAAAGAGGTTTTAGAAGCACCTAGTTAGTGTGTGAAAAGATGGGATGTTCTAAAGAAGCTTTAAAGCTGGAAGTCTTTGAAGTTTGTTTTGTCCAACCTGTGTACACTTTTATTTCGTTGTATGCCACCATAAAGGAGATGCATAAGTAACTATAGGTCTAGCAATTGCTGTGTACGAGTACATCCGTAGTGAATTTTTTGTGTGTTGCCCCCATATTTTACTCAATAGACTTTTACTTGTCCTGACTTTTTCTATAGCTTGTTAATATGTGTATTCCAAATGGATTTCTGATTCAGTGTAACCGCCCAACTAACTTGAGAATTTTATAGTTTCAGCAAAAAATGTTGGATGTTTTAGTTTGTTCAATTTCCTTTTTTTTTTAAGGCAATTTCGGTGGTCTTTTCACGTTTAGGTCAACTTTCTTCCACTAGTTACCAAATTATCAACTCAGTTAAGTTACCTGGAGGAGTTCCGACGATAGTTTTTTCGAGTTTGTCTCTGATGAGGATAGCAAAATCATCAACGTATCTTTGGACATCACTGCTGAGTATATTTAGCAGTTTATTTACTTCAATGGCCCACCCTGGGTGTATTCTGTCACTGCCTTAAGCAGCGTTGATATTTCTACTATTAAGCATCTGCTTCATCCACTTACATGTAGCATTATTTATTCCTGAATTTTAAATGCGTCAGTGAGTTGATATTGTATGTCCGGATGTGTTCAGTGTTGTCGAAGCCTCCTTCAACGTCAAGGAAGCAAAACTTTACCGCAATTTGTATGTTCTTGGGAGTTCAATCTTTGTCGTCGATTTTTCAGGTTGCATTTGCATATTCGTTCTTATAAAGTGGGTTCCTATATAGTGAGACAATCCCTGATGTGTATTAATTTTTTTTTTATTGTTCTTAGTAAAAAGGAGCTGAGGCTTATTGGTCCGTATGATTGGAGCTAATCAGTTAGAGTTCTACCGGTCAAGCGTAACTTTTTGGTACGTAACCCCAGTCATAACTGACTCTGAATATCTTTATTAGAAGTGGGGTTATTCGTGTAATACCTTTTTGGAGGAGTGTTGTTAAAATTCGACCTTTATCAGCGGATTTAATTGAGTCAAATGAAAGATGGCCCATTTCATTTTGCCTAAAGAATTTCATTTGATCTACTCCAGTCCTTGATGATGATCAACTGATCTTCGAGCAATGGATGTTGTGGTAAAATTTTAGAAATGAGTTGTAGCATCTGTAGACTGCTATCCATATACATAAATGTCATTTGGTTTTCTTCATTAGTGGGGTTCGATTTGTATACTGTTTAATAGACAGCAAGCTTATAACTAAAGTTTTTGTTATTAAATCAATTGAATTTGTTCTTACCCTTACAGACTCAATGAACGAAATGACATTCGGCATCATGAAGTCCCTTGAGCATGAGTTTATATCCATTAATCAGACGGTGATAACTAACTAAATAAATCAATCTCGTTGAGTATCTAAAAGCAAAATAAAAGTTGCAGAACAATACTTTCAACTTCCGCTCTTGCCCAAAAAAATTAATGAAATCCCTTGAAACAGATAGCAAAACAATGAGCAAAACAAATTCTTCCACCCGAAATTTATTACTCATTGTTATTTACGCTTGGGATGAGCTCTGAAAAAAAAGTAAATAAAAATAAAAATCTGAAAAGTGTATGCAAGAACTACTAATATTATCTGCACGATGGGCGCACTGTACAAAGACGGGACCATGAAACAAAATTTAATTAAAAAATCAATTTGAAGCACAAGCAGTCATAGAGACGTTGACTCATGAACCCTTCTATTGTTGAATCCACACGTTTATTTGTTTTTTTTTCCACTCCATGTACTCGTATCTATGGTAGATTTCACTCTCTCGCCCAACAATATTCAAACTTCTATGAGTACTCAAAGGTTAACACATTATATGGCGCACTTTAAGTGGATTTTTATTCAACTTTAATTTTTACATAAAAAAATAAGAAAAAATCCATTAAAATAAAAATCCAATCTTTCATAAGTGTATACCTATATAAGAAATAAATTTATTTTTTTGCAAATTTTTGTATTCAATTTATTTTTTTTTTTAATACAAAAATAGAATCACGGCGTTGTCTTTAAGCAAAAATGGATTATTTTTTTAAAACTTTTAGATCCCGTTGAATTGTTCCCTCTTTAAAGCAGCCCACTATTCACTATTAGCAATATCTTGCAGTGAGTTGATATTGTTGTTGTTGGATTTTAATGTGGTGTTATTGTTAAAGTAAGCATGGTTAAACAACACCATCACACAGCAACCATCACAACAGAGTAACATAAGCAACAATAGTTATCTTGTTCCCTTTCTCTGGAGCGTATAAATACCGGCGTTGTAGGTATAATTCAACTCAATTCAGTACTTACTTTCACTAGCTTCAGATCGTCGCCATCGTCGTTTGATCGTCGTCGTCGTTCGTGGCCGCTGTTTCTCTTCTTGTTGTTGTTAATTTGTTTATTTTTCTCGCATTTGTTTGCCTTTAAACACCTCATTTTCCACCTAAATTCAAGTCGGATTACCAAGGATTTAATTGCTCTACAAAAAGGAACATTTATAAAACAGAAAATTATATTAAATAAACAACATATCAGGACTATACAACCGGTACGAACGAACTCTGTGATATCAGTTCAACATCCTTGTGATAAAAGTCAATTCAAAGAAGTTTTATTTTCGATACAATAAATAAAATAAAAAAAATAATTACAATGAAATCCTACATTGCTGTTGGTTGTGTTGCACTTCTTTTCGCCGCTGTTCTTGTCCACGGTGAGGACGAAAAGAAGGCCGACGATGAGGAAATCAAAGTTTACAAACGCCTGATTCCAGCTGATGTTCTAAGAGGTAAGCCCCAGTATTCTTATTCGATTTAAGATTTATAGTTTATTTATTTACGTACCATCGTAAATCTACGTCTACCATTTTGTCTTTTCAAAAGAACGAAGTTTTGCAAACATATCCGTTGAGAAGAGATAATTTTAAATTTTCTGAGTACTATTTCAGGTCATATTTTCCTACTTAATATGCCATATAAGTTTGCTTCCTTTTTTTTATTTTATAGCAGCTCAAATTAGCTCCTTTTTTTATTATTATATTTCTCAAGTCACTCAACCTTTAATCCCTAACTCATTCTTAACTTATGCATTTTAAAGTAAAATGTTTAAGGAATGCCATCTGATTTTACGGTCGAATATTCGGTCAGGTCAACGATCAAAAAAAAAAGTCACTGTTTATTCGGAGTTAGAGGATTTCAAGCATTTTAAACTCACATACGAATATCTCATTGCAGAAATCGGAATAAAAAAAAAAGTAATACGAACTACCAGCAACTCCTCAGTATCCGTAAGTTGGTTTCAATTTATTCAAATAAATAATTGAAGATAAATCCTCAAAGTGATATCGCCAAACGGATACATAAATCTGTAAATAAAGTGGGACGAAACAGCAACCATAAGAAAATAACATTTTGAAATGCAAATTAGAACATTTAGTTTGTATTTCAAACAAGTCGATATAGATGACAGATATGGGATAGAGTAGTGAATAATATGACTAGATAAACCACTTTCGATTTCTATTAAATGCAATCGTATCTCTGAAAGTTGTTAGCTTAAAAGACATGCCAAGAATGATAGTATCTATAGTAACGAATTAGATTTCTTGTCCACAAATGAAAGATCGGGTTTGTGGATGTTTCTCGAATTTGCACAACATTTTAGTCATTTAGGCCGTAAACATTTTAAATTACCTTTTTCGTTTTTTTTTCTTTTTTTTAAAAATATATTTTCTCCGCCATTGGTTAGTGTTTTGTTTGTTGATTTTTATTTGATTTATGTATGGCCTTGGTGTTTTTCCCCCGAACCAATTAACACATCTTCGAATAAAGACTTGCCATTGACAACACCTCTGTTTGGTCTTTTGATTGATGGATTCAAAGATGAACTTGTATTTTTTTATTTCCAAGTCTTATACAGTTGCTTATTTGTTCATCCATTTAGTGGTATGTTTCCTAAATGAGATGATTTAAATTTTAACAAATGAGTTGAACAAATATTTAACATTACTTAGTCACCAACTTTGTTTTTTCTAATAAGTTTTTGACTTTCGAAAATTAAATAGCATTTGGGCGTGGAGTTATTCAAGCTAAAGTAGGAAAAAGTCGTACAATGGTCTCTAATCACTTCCATAGTTAATGAATTAGCCAAATTTATTTAAAATAATAATATAAGACTTGAGAACGGCCAAATAATTTTGTTTTATTTTCCCACAAATAAAAAACATCTCTCAACTCAAAAAGCATAACTATACTTCCAAAAACAATACTTAAGGTAGAGTTGTATATATACTTTTTTGTTAAATGACACTGTGCTGCAACCCTATCTTTGTTCACATAATTCTGCAGTCAAAGTTCGTTAAATTGATTGATGACACTGTGTTAAGGGCCGACAGCTACAACCCTATTTTTGTTCACATAATTCTGCAGTCAAAGTTCGTCAAATTGATTGATTTAGAGACTTGATTGTTTTTGACTAAAAGAGCAGTGTTTGAGCAGCCGTTTTATTCCTTATTCGATTTTTTTTTTTACATTTCCATCCCATAAACCACTCCATTATTGTACCATACAGCCTTGTCTGCAAAGGCCAATTAGCCAAATTCGCTCAGAAAAACCGTGTACGAAACGGTCGTTAAATTTGACTTAACAGGATGTGATAGAAGTTGATCTTAGGCAAAAAAAAATGAGCAAATCTCTTCGAATTATCCATGAAGATAAGAACGTAGTTGAAACCTTTTAGATCTTTTTTTTTTTAAAAAGAGTACCAATTTACCATTTTTATTATTAGTAAGATACAAAGATCTAGTCCTCAAAATACGCAGTTCAGTGTTTTTCTATTAGATTCAAAGTAATGTCTTTAATTTGGAGTTTTGGATAGAATCCACTTGAATTGATATCTCCTATGCGATTAGTGGGACAGCAGCAATAGAGTAATATTTTTATTACAAAAACCAGTTTATAAACTTAAGATGATTTATCTACATGTAATATGTAAATGGCACAAAATTTATTGCATTCCCGCCCACACAACGATTAATCTGTAGTTTAGTGCTTACATGGTCCAGTCTGTTGGCTTTAAATAAAGCATTTAGGTCGTGAATTGATTAAATCATTTACATTGGAAGAGAGCACTGGTTAGAAGGCCATTGCATTAAATACGACAACCAACAACTTTTTACAAAATTTCCTTATTTGGATTAATTATAATTTGACGTTTTCAAGAAATGAAATTAAACAAGAAAATGTATATGCACCCATAATTTTGTCATTAACTGTTACCCGGTTGAGTAAAATTTTTTATGACTATACGTCTTGGACAGTAAGCGTTGTTGAAATGCCAATAAACCCGGAAAAATGTCACCAATTTCTTCCTTTTGGTTGTTGGCAGATTTTCATTTTATGTAATTATTTGCAAACCCCAAAAAGAGGAGACGAAAAAATAACTCTCAATCTGCAGTGGTTATCCATACTTTCACCAGAATTATCAAACCACACCATATGCCAACATATTGAAACTAAATACCAAAAACAAAACCAGTTTAAATCAGCCTTTCAATCGATTAGGGTAGTTGTTGTATAAACATAAGTATTCGTTTGCTGTTTGCATGTACTCTTGACTTAGTTGCAAGCATGGTGGTACCAGTATTTACCACGCATTTGTGACTACAAATATTATGAAGGTTTTGGAGTACGAGTAGAACCTTTCATGCATTGCCATTTAAAGTTTGTCATATTCATGGAAAAGTTTGATGCATTAAACTTAGTATACAGTATATGGCCTACCTAAACCCAACTTAAGAGCAACTGTCATAGCAAAACACCGTACACGAATATACGTACATACGATTATTTAGAAAGAGGCCCCGGTTAGTCTCCAAACTTTTGAGCTCCATTGTATATACGATTATGGGTATGACTACAAGTACAATTCCAGTGAATTGCAGTGCACTTTCTCATGCGCGAAAACCGAAACTAATGTACGAGTACAGTTTCCCAATTTAAGATTTCAAGTATTTCAACCTCTGGCTGGGTTATGGAAAATGACCAGTTTGGCTGAGAGCCCGTTGAAATCCAAATCCCAATCTGATCCAAACCCAAGTCAATGCGATTTGATATGAATGCGTTTTCTTATTACTCGTTACAGAGCCTCTATTACAGAGTGCAGCGTACCTACCGATATGTCTGTTTGTTTAGAGTGTTTAGTGGACCATGTTATGACCTAGATTTTCCGCAGTACTGCGTTTCATTAGCTGGCTTATATCCATATAGTATGACGCCAAACGCGACTTTAAACTCCACGCGATTTTGAGGAGATTTGCATGAATTACGTTGAGTGGAATTGGCCTTCGGCTTACATCGTTTAACATTAACTTGGCTCTGTGGTCTATTGAAAGTATTCTTTTCCCATTCAAATGAATGGTATGATATTCTTAGTTAAGAGTTGCACAAATTAATTGCAGTTGGCTCTTTATATTATGTTTTAACTACGAAATTATTTTATGAAGATACTTAGACTTTTCGTTCTTCTATGTCCTAGGGAAAACATGAGAATATATTATATATAAGTTTTCCAAAATTTATTAAATAAAAATCATAAATAACATACAAAAGGTTAACGGCAGTCGCTATTTCATCAAATGGATGTTTTTAAATGTCAACTGTCGCCAATGACTTGTATTTGTATACCACATAATGTCACCTTTAGCGATGGTCACATTTTATTGCAACATGTTTGCCCAAAAAAGAAAACAATTATTCAACAGTCATGTGTTGTCAAATTTTTGGAGAAATCATCAGATATGTACGTAGTTTATACATCAATGTTGGTCGTGTTCATTAGGAATATAACAAGTACGATTAAGCAGATTATAGTCATTGGCATTGAACATTTCCCTCGAGTTGCGATTTGATTGCTTTGTTTATTTTTGTTGCAATATGGCACTGTTTCACATGGTTGCTTCAGACAATACGAAGAAACGTTCATCAACTACTGTCTTCCAAATTTAAGAAAATATGAGGTCACTCTAATCAGCTTACTTCATTAGCATGCTTTTTAGTTTGTAATTCCTTTGTCGGTGTTATATAATAAAAACAAGTTACCCCATTGCAATGCCTATCGACTTGAGCATAGGAATGCAAATCAAGCCTTTATTGTAAAAGCTATGCTATGGTGGGTTGTAGGGCATAAGGTTCTGTAATCGACATATAAGTACTAGTTTGTAATCGCAATTACCTTTTTTTTATTTAAATAACATGTCAAATGATGACCTTCTGACATCTATATGAAGTCATCATCTAGTCAATATCTCAATTAACAAACATAAAATGCGGTCTGCGGTCTGCGACATTAGCCAACCCCATAAGCGGAGCAGCAGCGATGCAGTAAAAATGGGAAACTCGTTACGCATAAGGTCGTATAACGAGGAAAGGGTTAATAAAAGGATAAGAAGAAGAAGAAGAAACATAAAATAAATATTTTAACCTTTTACTCTTGTATTAGAAAAGTAGAAGATTACCTGCAGCTCGAATTTACTTGACTTATTCAATCCCAGATTTGGATCTTTATAATACATACTCGTACTCGTATGTTAGCAGATTCATACACTTAAAGTAGGTATAATCTTTTGAGTTTAAGGAAGTACAAATTTCTGACATAAGGATCTGTAGAAATATCATGGAACTTATTTCGTTTAATGATAAAAAATATTTTTCCAAATGTTACTTGTAATTAAAGCCAACCTCATCTCTACGATTTGGATTACCGGACTGAATTATCTGATAGAGAAATCATTCTATAAACTGGTAATATCCCGGTGAATTTTATCAGTGTACGTAGGCGGTCAGTTGTTTTTAAATAACTATGAGTTGTCTTTATGCCTCTATTCGTTGAACGATTGTACAGATATCTTCGTAATTAATTATAATTGCCTTCATATCTTTTTTAATTAATTAATTCTCTGTTTTTCATTGTAGATTTTCCCGGAATGTGCTTTGCCTCAACCCGTTGCGCTACTGTTGAACCTGGCAAGACATGGGAATTGACTCCATTCTGTGGACGTTCAACCTGTGTTACAGACGAACAAAACCCATCAAAGTATGTTTTAAATAAACTCCTTAATATCAATTGCTAATTATAATAAAATGATTTTAAAATTTCATTTAATCTTGTTTAGATTGCTTGAATTGGTTGAAGATTGTGGTCCACTTCCATTGGCCAATGACAAGTGCAAATTGGATACTGAAAAGACCAACAAAACAGCTCCATTCCCATTCTGCTGTCCAAGCTTCAAGTGTGAACCAGGTGTAAAGCTGGAATATCCAGAAATCAAGGAAGAACCCAAGAAAGAATAACTCCTCTTCGTAAAATACCCCTACATAAAATAAGAACAAATATAATATTTCAACATACTCCACACGACGAACAAGACAAATTTGGAAGAAAACAAAATTAAATCAAAAATTACTGCTACCAATGACATGGAATTAGTAATATTTTGAATACAAGTCCAACTGTAATAATTTTTTTTTTTTACTTATTACAACTCCTGACGGATACTTTAAAATATCTGTATCTATTTTACTTGTTCTTCTCAATATGTAAATGTTTTTGTTTTTTGTATTCTACAAGGTGAAGTTATCTGTATGTACGTTTTCAAAAAAAGAGTATATCAATCCGTCGAGATACTCATTTCCTTCCATTTTTTTTTGTTTTTTTTTTCAGTTTTTTTTATTTTTCCAATTTTTTTATTTGAATTTCGAAAATAAACGGGATAAATTTTAAAAAAATAGAAAACTTTTTGGTTTAATTTTTTGTGTTTCACAGCCGACAGTAGATATCGTACCTTTAATAGGAAAACTCCTTAATACGAGTAGGTGGTTTCATCTTGCCACAAGGGACTGCTTGATGTTGATGTCACCGCTTCGGCAATTGCATTTAGACCCTTTTTACAGGTGGAAAACTTTGGTTTTCAGAAGATATTTCCTTATAAAATATTTATATAGCAATTTACTCCTGTTGTTGACATTTGCAATTAACTTACAATTAACTTATTGGTTTCCTGTCTAGCAATTAGTCTCTTCAACCTATTTGAAGCGAAGAGTCTCGTTGTTGCGCAAGACAGATAAGCCGTGACAAATGCAATAACTCTTTAAGCCAAATTCTTCTGCGACAATGCTTTCATTGAAAAAATGTGTAACAAAAGGTAACGTAGGGTGGCTCTTTCAGTAATGCAAAATCAAAGTTTGTTGTACTTTAATTTTAACAAAAATGATTCTAAGTTTATGCACATGGGTCAGGTACAAGAACTGAAGCCAGTCGAACTTCTAAATCGTGACTGTTTCAGTCGTTGGGATCTTGAAAACTTGTTCAACTATGAGAACCATTTCTAGCTTAATAGCTACATTAATAAGCAAAAAAGTCCCATTTGGGATGGGGAGCTGCCGTTGTATCCAGACAAAACTGAAGATTTTATCTACGGAATTAACGTTCCTATATTTTCAAAACTGATGCGGACTGGAACGTAACTTTAAATAGGAGGTGTTATCGCACCATGATAACAAACTATTTGCTGACTGAAATTAAAGCCCGTGGTGTTAAGAAACTTGGTTCCTGCAAGACTTGTCACACAGCCCGTTAAATCATGACTGCATTGCAAGAACGATTCGGTGAATAGTTAACTTCACGCTTTGACCTCGTTATCGTGTAATCATGTGACATCACACTTCTAGACGTTTTATTTAGGGGCTTCGTAAGGTCTAGTACATAAATAAGCCATCTACGATTGAGGTATTGAAGGGCAACATTTTTTGAACGCTTCATCAAAAGTTCGAAGTTCAGAATGGATCATTTTAACCGTAGTTACAGCCAACATTCAAAAAAACTTATCTTAGAAAAATTAACGTTAAGAATGGTTCTTTTAAATGATAATAAAGATTACCCGATAAAATTCAACCTTATCATTGTTTATTATTTTGAAAAAACTACCTCTAACAGAATCACCCTTTAGAAGCCTTGGGTTTTTTTTTCCGACCAGGTTTTTTCAACTTGGAAATGGCCAATCTATTTACAACGAATACTTAACCTGCACGAAAATTATGTTTTAATATTAGTTTATAGCGCAGAACGAATCCAACCACAAACGCCAGTAATGCTGCGGCTTTTATCTGAATCTTCGTATGTAGATTCACACAAAACCACATCTGAACACAGTCCTTTGCTCTCTTGAAATGAGCTCATATCGGTACTACGCTATCTTTGTTTTCTTAAGAGTGATAGAGTTTAACGAGAGCAGGAATAAGTTATCCTCACCGTTGACTCATTGTATACAATGATTCGAATTAATACCCCAGAGATTAAGCTAACAAGTGAAGAATGTAGGTTTAGGTTTCTGACCACCACTTATAGTCTGTGAGGGAGCCGTCTAAGGAGCAACTTCAACTAAGAATATTAATGAAATATACATATTTTGAGTTTGGGAATACTGACTAACTCTATAAGGTGCCGCTACATTTTTGAGTGATATTGGACCTCAGCTAACAAGCCTCTCCATTTAGCCCGGTCTTTAGCTAACAGCCTTCACTTGCGCACTCTAGGTCGGTTGAGGTACCGTTCTGATAGGGTTCCCTCTACTGTGTTGTTATTAGCTTCGAAGACCTTGGACCCCGTTTTACATGTTTTGGCCATCCTTGGCGACTGATGCTCAATTTTCTGGCTAAATAGATGTCACCATACAACACATACATTTCGTTGCTAAATGTTCTTCTCCAAAGCCTGTATACTGATGCGGAACTGCGAATGTCTTCGAAAAGGACCATGCTCTAGCGCCAGAAAGTAGGACTGTTATAATCAAAGACTTGTATAGAAGTCCCCTTAATTTTTCAGGACATAATCTTATTTCCCTTTTTTTGGACTTTTGCAGCTTCTGTTTGAATTTGAATACTTGCGAAAGCGCCACTTATGTACATCATGCTGTTTTCTTCCGATCATGTCAATATCATCGGCGGATTGGAGTAATTGGACAAACTTTTAAGAGATCGTGATCGAGATCTTTTAAGAACGATGCTAAAGATATCACATGATAGGGCATCGCCATTCTAAATCATTTTTTAACACTAAAGGTCTCGGCGAGATCTTTGACGAACTGGATCGAGCAGCATTCTTAAACCAACGGGTTTGGAAGAGATGCCGAAACTTGACCTTACTCTGAATGCGGTCATACACGACTTAAAAGCCATACTGATATAGATTAATAGGGCATAGTGGATCATTGTCAGTATAAATTGTCAATATATTCCATCAAGCGCTTCAAGTGCTCTTTTTTCTTCTTTTGCGGGAGTCGATGTTTCACTGTGTTACCGGGGACAACCATTGCAAGGATGGCTGGCATAATAGGACAAACAACGAAAAATAAATATCTAAAACATACTAATGGTGTGTTTTTTGACATCGCTATCAACGCTTATTTCCACATAATGTGTAAATTACACTATGTCACTTTTTTGGGAAATTAAATCTAAGTACTGTCAAAGTAGCTGAATCTTAATACTCGTAGTTAACGCCGATAACCTTTTTTTGGGCTCCGAAAATTAAGCTCTGATACCGATGCCCAAAAATACACCTAATATGTATAGTATATTAATGTAACCTATGTGGCGACTATGCCAATCTATTAACAGAGGGTGCAAGGGGCAAGAATAGCAAGGAAATGTACGCAAAGAAGTGTACAAAAGAAACCTTTTTATTAACATGACGACTGCGTTCACGTAGATAAGAGTT
The DNA here is from genome assembly GCA_928272305.1 of Volucella inflata. Taxonomy (NCBI): domain Eukaryota; kingdom Metazoa; phylum Arthropoda; class Insecta; order Diptera; family Syrphidae; genus Volucella; species Volucella inflata. The sequence continues at coordinate 8,482,293 of OV743721.1, read as the reverse complement.
GCAAATAAATAATTCGATCTATATTTTCTACGCTGCATTTTCATTTGAAATTATTTGGTGGATTAAAACCTCAGACCTAGTGTAATCAACGCCATCTGTTAGAGTAGGGACAGATGAGAACTGATATCGAAATTTCGAAAAATACGGAAAGTTTTATCGAAAACTGACTGGTACAGAATACAGATGGTCCCCGAAGCATCGCAGGGAGATATTTTTACGCTCGTCGAACGGAATCACATACAAGAATCAGTTCTAAAGTAATTTCAAAGTATGAAAGATAGGTAAAGTGGTTTAAATAAACTTTAAAACAAAGTTAAGTGGTTGATGAAGCCATAAAATTTGGTTTGAATTGGATTTAATTCTAAGCTGTTGTTCTCTTTTAACTTTAAGAATAAAGCGATTGTGTCAAAAGAAATAAGACGCTCTGGCCTGAAAACACATTAAATTGAACCTCATTCACAAGGCTGAGCCCGGACAACAACGATGCTTGGTGCAGTCGATTTGTATATTGGAAACCTTACAACAGCTAGCTGTTTAAACTTTTTGTGTTATTAAGTACATCAACCATTTGTTTGTTTTATCATATTCTCATACCATTAGGGTTGACCAAAATGTATTAGATAAATGAAATGGATTTTGTCCGGAGTTAGAATGTGGTTCATGTACATGATGCATTTTATCGAGATTTATATATCTGTCCGCTATTCTCCTACAGGATGGCAGCACTTTGACCACATTGAATTTTAAATTTAACGGCAAAAACGTACATGTTCATGTACACATTTTAGGAATAATATAGCAGCAACAACGAGTAGATAGCGAACTAGATAGTTGGATTATACGTGTATCGAGTGGTTTTTATTTTTATTCAAAACATTTTGGCTTTATTAGTTCGTTTTCGGGCATATGGCCATTGCGGCTGCATCATCCGACCGGTCCAATTTCGCACCACTTTTAAGCCATCAACTGCCACTGGTTTATTATTATACACGAGTGACTTGACCCTCATATAATATAAGCCAAAAAAGTTGAATCACATGACCTAGGCGACCAATCGACAGGTCCATTTCCTGAGATGATTCGCTCACGAAATGTTTGTCCCAATAAACTGATGGTTTGCGCCATTCTGCTGAAACGCTTTGTCTCTTTAAAAAAAAAAATGGGCCAATTATGCGTCCGACAGTGACATTTTTGGGATGAAAAATTAGTCTCCAGAATCTCGTGAGGATTGTACTCACTCCAAACTGTTAACACGGCCTGTTGACGGTAAAAATTGGGTTTAAAATCATCGAAAATACGATGCAAACGATGGTCCATTGGCTTCAATTGCCTCACCAGTTAAATCTTATACGGGTGTTGGCCCCAAAATCTTTTACTTAGTGGATGGACAAAGCCCAAGTTACTAAGAACAGTGTCGCATCGATAAATTTGAGTCCTCGATTACACCCATCTCTACAGAGGCGATGGCTTCTTCGGTATGCACAGTTCGAGCTCGTGTTGGATGAATATTACTGATAACAGTTTACGTAGACAAAAATCAATCCATGTTATTGTGTAGAGGCTGCTCAGATAGAGTGATGGAATTACGAGCTTGAGCATCGTCAGTTGGCCATAGTGCTGTATGAGCTTGGTGCACAGAACGCGTAATTTGGAAAAAAATTTACAATTTCTAATGGTTGTTCGGATGTAAGTCAAAATGTACTGAACATAAACGTCAAAGATAACTGGTAAGTCTGCTGCTGCTAATAACCCTATCGGGAGTTCTATACCTCTATATTGTGAAAGTGAATCAAGAGCACTATAGACAATCTCAGAATATGCAATGAGAGGAACTATTGGTACCAACTGACGTATCGTTTCAACAGGAGTAAAATACGTAACATCCGTAGACACGACTAATAATTATGTTAGTATGACTATAGCCTTAATGGTTAGGTCAATAATAAAACCAAGACAAGTGCACTGTTTAAAACCTTTACAAACAATTTTCGAGTTGAGGAGCAGTCAAGCAGAGATTTGGGTGAGATCCTCATTAACCAGGACGACCAGTTCATCAATCTTGTTAAATGGTTTGTCTAGATGAAAGTGGTACGTTGTCATCTGCATAACGATACACAAAAGAGTGTGAGCAGACTGATAAGAGATCGTGGATGCAGAACAATATTGGACCAAGAATTAACCCTTGTGGAACTTCTTGAACTGAAGCCTTTAATGAAGAGGACTTGTCACCACATGTAACTCTCTGAAATCTATTACAAACAAGTTTTTTGGCTTCACCCTCTAAAATACCGTTCGAAACAAAATTGATTCTTGTTTGGCTTGGAAAATACGAGTATACAATAATGATTTTCTATAACAGTTTTCTAAGTGTAAAGGTATAGAAAAACTTGCCTTCTTTATCCAAGTTGACGTTAATCCTGTTACCTGTAGCAGTCTTCGCAGTAGTTATGAGACTCAGTTTTTCTTTTTTTTCTCGCTCGGTTGGCTGTGATATTTTCTTCATAAAAGGGTTTTCGCCTACCTAAACATCGTTATTCTACATTAATTTTGCAAGATCCTTAACAATAAGACCGTCTTTTTCAAATGCAGGCCTTGCAGTCGTAACGATTTAACGTAACTGGGGTTAGTCAAGCCCACGCAGATTGACCTGAAGAGTCCGATTTTTTTTTTTGCGACTTTTTTATTTATTTCATTAAAGCATACACAATCAGATAAATAGATATCTTATGAGACAGTGAAGCTTAAAGTTGCTAGTTACAATTTTTAAAATGGCTACTGAGCATACGTGCAAGTAAAATAGCAAGGCAAATTTATGATGATGGTAATTAGGTAAAGGAGGAGAACCGTTAAAAATGGAAAAGAAAAAAGAACTAAGGAAAGATAGAATAAAGTAAAATTAGAGCTTACTTACATAATTATTAACGAGATAATATTCAAACATCGCCAATTCATGCTCAGAGAAAGGAAAGAGAAACATACATTTCCATAGAATAATAGAACGACATGACCTCAAAATCGAAAACAGTCATAGTTTTAAGTTCCAAACGAAACCGCCTGCTGCCAGCAGTCTCCCGAATATGCTGCATTAAAGAGTTCCATAAGAGGATTGTAATAAATTATAAAATGTTTAAATACTCTTACAGTCGCCATATTGTATCAGTGTGGACGGTTTGGGCTTTAAAACAAACAGACCTTTAAAGAGATCTGTACGAACAGAGCACACTTAAGCTGAATGTGTTCAGTTAAATGTCAAATCGCGCGCAAAAGAACCGCGTAAAAAAGAGAAAGAGGGCAGCCTAGTTGATTGAGTCAGCCATATTCTGGTCATTCCTTTGTTTGAAGCCCAAACCGACGCCACGATTTCACTAAAAAATAAGAATCTTCTTCTTCTTCTTATTGTTATACGTTATACGAACTTATGCGTAACGAGTTTCCCGTTTTTACTGCATCGCTGCTGCTCCGCTTATGGGGTTGGCTAATGTCGCAGACCGCAGAACGCGTCTACATAATGCTCGGTCCTGGATCGCTTCAGTGGTTAGCCCCAGGCGTTGTTGTGCATTTGCCGTCTAAGAAGTCCAGGATTTCTTTTTCCGACCTCGTTTTCTTACAGTTGGAGTGATCGTAGTTGCTAGTGCCTTTTTAACCGGATTTGCCGCAGATCTTCTTTGAACGTGGCAATACCAGCTTATTCTATTCGCGTCAAGCTGTTCGGCTACCGAATTCTTTATATGTAGACTTACTCTTATACGCGTAGATCTAATTTCACTAAAAAATAAGAATAAACGAAATCATCGTTCTGTTCTTCAATGCGAACCTGGCTTTGGCTTTGGCTTTAAACTCGCCAAAGTTCCCATCCTCCTCAATAAGGATGGCCAAGGCTGAAGACATAACGCCCAGTATTGTTTAATGCAACTTTGAGTTTTCTTCTACTTGTTGCATCGCATTTACAGGAAAGTTCACAGCCGTAGCTTGGGATAGGAATTATATGGGGTTTTTTCAAGCCACATATAGTATGTGTTTTTAGATGAGTAAAGTTATGTGACAGCCGGAGCTAACGTAACACTCCATAGAGTTAGGTATTTCAGAAGCAGAAGCAGAAGCACTTCAGGGACACGAGTACACAGTGGAGCACTGAGAGCTTATTAGTCACCATTTGTATAATCCAATCCATTTGACTAGGCATGAAAGATACTTATTGATCTCAATTTCAATTATGTTGAAGAAGTTCGTCCGCCTTCTGAGCTTCAGTCAGTTCCTACTAAATTAGACTACAAGTACCTATGAATTCGGAAGATCAAGCCAGCTTTTACGAAACGGACACCCGATGTGTCAACTATTGGCCATAACTGCGCCAAAAGTGGTCTTTCTATAGTTTAAATTTTCAATTACGCGTTTGAGTATAACCAGTGGTATTTGAAAAATGACTCGAGTAGTGTTGGGTACCAATTCTTTAATGGTAGCCCCAAGAAAAATATCTAGAGGTGCGATTTCACATGATTTAGTCAACCAATCAACCGGTCCAAAGCGAAAAAAGAATTGTTCACAATATTATTCTTGCAGTAAAGCCATGGATTCACGGGCTGTGTGGCAAGTGGTGCCTTCTTATTGGAACCACTTCAAGACCACGGGCTTCAACTTCAAAATTGTATCTTATAGTAAACATTTTGGTTCAACGTTTTCGATGGTATAACGAATTGTGCGTTCGGTAGGCCAATTATACGGATCAAAAGTTGCTCTAAGCGCAAGAAACACATTCCTTGCAGAGTACTGATTATCGTAATACCTCGGAACAATTTGTAGAAACTATGCCAAACTTCAAACTTCTACTTCCGTTTTAATTCTCCTAACTGAGCAAAGCAGAACTCTGTCTGCATGATGGAAAAGCATCTTAACGAAGACAAGACGAGCTCTGAGGACATTTAAAAGACCTCGGCTAGCGGCCTACTCAAATTCATAAGAAACGTTGAGGAGATCCTAATTATAGGTAATCAGCTTCCGACCAGTGTACATAATACATCCATGTACATCCATTTTCTATACTATTTGCATTTTCTCTCACTTCGTACGAGTATCCGGTGGTTTAAAGAAATTACCAAAAGTCACGGCACTCCGGCTAACTACTCGTATCTACTGAACCATTTCCTTATGCTGTTGCACATTAAAAATCAACAGTAAGTTTCCTCTCTTCTCGAACGAAAATAGGCTGGAAGCATTTAACAATGCAGCTAATTAGTTAATACGTACCCCCATTTCAAATTTAGCTCCTTGCTCTTCCTAATCTTACTCAGTTCAGGTTTCATCATTTGTTGTACTTCATTTTCATTAACGAGTAGAAAGTCACTCGAGAGAGAACAGTCAGGAGGTGATACAAAATGAGACCACATACTTGTTAACTTATAAAAACAAAAAACAAAAAACAAAATCAAATAATGATTATAATAATCGTAGAGTGAGTAAAATAAAAATCTAACTCCCATTCGCGCACATAATATATGAGATACTCGTATAAGATAAAATGAAAAGATACTTCAAATCTATAAGCAGATACAAAAACTCCTGGAAAATTGTAATCATATACGGAGTCAGTATTGCGCTAAACATCTAACAAGTAGCAACGCCAACCGCACTAGTATGCCAACATTAAAATATGAAAACCCCCAAGAGAGGGGCTTTAATTCACATATCGTAACCCTTCACTGCCCAACCGTATAAAAATATTATATACTCGGGGTACTCTATGAGTATATAGTTTAACTTGTAACACGGATACACCTCTTTACTTCTTTTGTAGGTTCATGGTATTCGTATACCGTACGTTCCTGCTAGTTTCACATCATTATAATTAGTTTTTTTTTTGTGTTTTTTTTTTACCACTGTATTTGTGTAGGAAAATGTAAATAAATCAAAGGGCAACGGTATTTTCTCAGATTTTACAGATTGAAAATTGTAATCTTCCCTTTGAAATACATTTCACCGATTTAAAATGCATAACGTGAGAGCTACAAGTCTACAAATTAACAACTATCTGTGGATATTGGTTCCTAATAAGTAAGCATTTCACAGACAACTGTGACGTTCTGCCACAAAAGGATGACAAAGCTCGAAAAGGCTCTACAAAGCTAGTCTCTACATATACTATAAATGCTGTCATATGCGGCCTTAAAATCGATGAGAAGGTTATCGATTTGGACCTCTCGAGATTTCTCAGAATCTGCCAGAGTGTGAAGATTTGGTCAATTTTGGATTTACATGGTCTAAAACCGCACTAATAAGGGCCAATCCGGTTGTTGACAAAGTCTTTCAGATATTTACACAATATGACAAATGAGATCTTGTATGAGATGTCTAATAGACTCAATCCTCTGTTGTTGGGGCAGTTGAGAGTACTGTGCAAATGATAATGAGGCTCGATTCGTCAGGCATATCAGTACGCTCTCCACAAACTAATTCCCAACAGCTTTGAATCCTTGAACTGTCTTTTGGCTAGGTGGGCGAACGTTTTGGCTGTTAACGTCTGGGTCGAATAGTCTATTTCGCCTGAAAATGGAATGTTACGCTTTTTCGCCATGATACAGTCTGCAGAAATAGTTGTTGTTCATATTCTCAGTACCGACAGCGACTCGACTACAAGGTTCTCATCTTTATCTCTAACTTAGATTTCTTGATGGTGGTAAAACGAAACCCAGTACATTAGTCGTTGTATCTTTGCACCGATTCGACTGGGCTTCGGTATTTGACGCTCTTGGTATAGAAGTTGTTGAAAGATTTCGGAATATGAAGACTCTGATATGAAGATTCTGACAGTCTTGCTCCGCATCCCAAATACGACTATTTTGCTTATTGACGGTCATTAAACCCGAAATTAGACCGCATCGCTAAACAAAATTTCGGTCGAAAACTGTGGATCTGCTTGAAGCTTCTCAAGAGCTCAACGACTGAAAACGGGAAACGAGTCAGAATATCAGCCGGCTTAAGTTCTTGTACGAATTGAGTTTTGTATGTTTTTAAATCAAAGTTCTCACGTAAAATACCCCTAATTGTCCCGAATGACAAGCCAATCTGTTGAAAACGGCGCCGAATCGATTCACCATGGTCATAACGTTCATGGCGTACACACTCACCAACCGCCGCTGTTACAGTTATTAAGCTACTAGAGGTATAGTTGATAGTTGAAGAAATCGGTAAAATAACTAGATGTAGGATGGTTGTACCAGAGTTTGTTTCTATTATTTTAGGTCATTGCCAAATGAAAAAACTAGAAAGAGGAGTGGATGGTAGATGGCAAGACAACTGGTGAAGAGAACTTATTTTTCAGAGCTAGTATTAGTGGCCGTAAAGAAGTATTGATCGGTTTTAGCCAATTGGGGCGTTGTCAAGATAAAGTCCCTTAAAAAAATAATAATGTCTCTGCTCAGGGGCAGATTTGTTAATAGGAGCCGGTTTAGCTGTACTCTTTCCATCGTTCCAGCCGAATCGACCAAAGAACATGTCGTGGAAAGAAACACAGGAATCATCGGAATCAAGTGATCCAGCAGCTCCTGCGATTTTGGTGGCATTTTGGCTTGTTAATGACTAGGTAATAGAAAGCTCGGTAGCATTCTAAGCGAGACGAGTGCTACAGTTGAACGTTTGAGGGGGCGGAATGTTGCTGGCGATTTTGGTAGAGACCTGCTGGTGAAAAAACGCGATATAGCAAGGTGAGACAGGAGATATTACGTCGGTATTCGAGGTTGTCAGTTGACTATACATTATTGGCGTCACCTTTGAGTTTTATCGCACATTGCAGATACATAGATGTTAGGGGCATTTGTATTGCATTGCACTGGTACCAGTTTAAGGTAGATGAATTCCTCATATATTTAAATAAGATCGAAGGGGATGAAGAATACTGGAAATTTTGCAGCACTAAAATAATTTGTCATTCCAGCGAAGTTCGTCACTAATACACAGCACATACCGAAAATGGAGGTCTTCAGTATCGATGACACAGTTACCATTTATGGATAGTGTAATGATTGATATGTGAAAAGCAGAGGGTACTATCGTCAGTAAGAATATATATTGGACTAGAAGTTGAAGACAAGAAGATTTAGAAGAGGCCCATCAGCATTTTAATTTATACACGCATTGTCGACAAAAAGCCTGATGCCAATTTCTATCAAATGTCTTGGAAATATCAAAAGCAACTATTTTCCTTTTACCAGATTTTTATAGACCATATTTTTAGTCTTCGGTGAGATATGCCGTCAAATCACTAGTGGATCTGTTCTACAGAAACTGTACTGCTGATTATTGTAAAGGTTTCGTGTTTCGATATACTCATTGCTGACATCTGAAATGTCACAATTAATGAGCATTGGCATGGAGTATGAGGGAAAGTTTCTATCGATGATGATTACTTTTTGGCCAGCGTATATTCGCTATCTCTACTCTTGGACGTTCAAATATAAAACCAGCGATGCCAAGCGATGTCTTATTTTGATGGGTTGTTTCATTGACGCTTGTCTTTGGCTTTTGAATGATGTTCTTCTTTCTATTGTGCATTTATTAAACGTTAAATTTTTTCATTCAATACCGTCACCTCTGTTTTCAAAGCATTCTTAGAGTTATAAAAGGCATTGATAGTGTAGGGAACCTCTGGGTGTCCAACTTATAGCTGTTGGTCTCAGAAATCAGAACACCTTTAACATTTCATTGCCAATGAATTCATTGATCAAAACGTCTCCGTTGATTTACAACGACGTCTCTTTTATACAGTGCGTTGGCACATGTCTTATCCAGATTTTCTTTTAAGTATCCGCGAAATGATATTTATTTTTGGAATAATAAACCAGGCAAACAGGAGCGTAACATATTTTCAATGAGAAAAATTTATTTGAAATCTCCTGAAAACCTATAATCCTTCACCCCTGCGACTATTTCACTGCTGTACAAAATTATCTAATCGTTTAAGAAAAATTAGTGGGTGGATGTGGTAGGCAGGAAAATATGTTAAATCCAGTTTGTTTTAATAGGTTATTTTATCTGATGTAGTAACGCTTAGACGAGTATGTCTACGCAATTCCCATTGCAATTCAGATAGATTTTCTGAGCAAAGCCTCATATTTCCAATCTCATTTTTTAAAGTTCGCTTTGCTACTGCTCCTGACTACCTGGCAAATATATCACGTTGTGCTTCCAATAACCGCTCACAAATCTCTAAAAAAATGTCGCTCGGAAAACGTGGACGAGCAAGCTTTGTGTGAAAAATTCTAGGGTGAGCACTGTTACCACCGCTTTTTCTACAAGATTAGGAAAGACTCATTCACCTTTACAGTACTCGTACTTCCTTTTGCCAGCTATTGGTTTGCAAAGAGTCTGGTTAGCGCTGCACAGTAGTGCAGTTGTTTATGGTTTCCCATTCTTTTTATCGACTTTAGAGAAATTTCCGCGAAAAGATTTGTATTTCCACTTTTATTCACTCATGTTAGCTTTGTTATTGATTCTGACTACCTGGTGAATATTTTATGTCACAAATCACTAGAAGATATCCTCCGGGAATGTGGGAGAGCAGCGATTGCTTGCAAAATACACGGATTGGCATTTATACCCAATGTTTAAAAATTGTTTGGAGAACAAGAAGACAATTTCGAACCGGAAAAGGGCAAAAATACTCTGCATCACGTAAGCTAGAATCATTTCTGAATAATAAAAAATAGCTATTTACTTGAAATCATTACTAATTGAGTTACAATGTTGGCTGAACTTGAATCTCAATAAACAATCTTATTCAGGTGGCCGGTTCGTCAACCAAGTGTCTTCGTTTTACCGTTTCGTTTAAGTTGTTACCGACTTTGACGGAGAAGCAAGAGGTCTCGTCTTCAGACGGACGAACTTGAAAGGGATACCAAAACTAGATATGGCTAAGCATTTTAGGGGTTTTAATATTCTCATGACTTTTGGATTACTTGCGTATATTGGTATAGCTCGTGGACTTCGCGGTTGTATCTTTTCCTCCATTTGCCTTCTTCCCACACGGGACCAAAAATTGGGAAAAACAATTTGCCGATAAGGTTCAGTATCTCCTCTCCTTTCCTACTTATCGTCCGACACTCGGCGCTAGAAAGAAGAACTGGCAACTGGCAACTGGCAACTGGCAACTGGCGTGATCAATGTGTTATATAGCTTGCACTTGGCATAAGTTTTGAACCAGCCAAACCGGGTAATTCCTCGTCGGATCTTCACTAAGGTGTCATTGGTGGAGTTGATGTTGACTTTGAGGTAAAAGAACTCCTTAACTTCCTCGAAGTTGTTGCTAGCAACAGTGGCGTTTTGTCCTAAGCGTTGGTCAGATGTTTCTTTGTTTGTTGATAGCATGCACTTCGTCTTGGTCTCATTCACTACAAGACCTACCAATTTCGCCTGTTCTTCAATAGCCGTGAAAGACGGTGGGAGCGGCCGATTACATCGATATCATCAGCGTACCGCAGTAGGTGAGCAGATTTGTTAGAGAAAGTGCCTTTCGTGTTGACACTTGCCTGCGCATTAATCGCCTCCAGAACAAGATTGATTAAAATCCATCTCGTTGCAGAAATTCGGTACATGTTTGAAACAGTTCGGAAGAGCTGTTCCCAAAATACACATTGCACCACGTGTTTCCCAGTGACACAATTGGTTTAGTTTTGTCGCGATCTCGAATTCTATATCGAATGCTATCATATGCGGCTTTATGAAAATTTGGTTTATTGTTGATCTGCCGGATCGGAAGCGACACTGGAACGTGTGGATTAGTGTCTTGCAAGACGGCTTCAGACGTTCAAATAGCACGTGAAATGTGACATTAAGCAGAGATATGCCTCGATATTTCTTTGTAAATAAATCAAAGGGCAACGGTATTTTTTCAGATTTTACAGATTGAAAATTGTAATCTTCCCTTTGAAATACATTTCACCGATTTAAAACGCATATCGTGAGAACTACAAGTCTATAAATTAACAACTATCTGTGGATATTGGTTCCTAATAAGTAAGCATTTCACAGATCACTGTGACGTTCTGCCACAAAAGGATGACAAAGCTAGAAAAGGCTCTACAAAGCTAGTCTCTACATATACTATAAATGCTGTCATATGCGGCCTTAAAATCGATGAGAAGGTTATCGATTTGGACCTCTCGAGATTTCTCAGAATCTGCCAGAGTGTGAAGATTTGGTCAATTTTGGATTTACATGGTCTAAAACCGCACTAATAAGGGCCAATCCGGTTGTTGACAAAGTCTTTCAGATATTTACACAATATGATAAATGAGATCTTGTATGAGATGTCTAATCGACTCAATCCTCTGTTGTTGGGGCAGTTGAGAGGACCGTGCAAATGATAATGAGGCTCGATTCGTCAGGCATATCAGTACGCTCTCCACAAACTAATTCCCAACAGCTTTGAATCCTTGAACTGTCTTTTGGCTAGGTGGGCGAACGTTTTGGCTGTTAACGTCTGGGTCGAATAGTCTATTTCGCCTGAAAATGGAATGTTACGCGTTTTCGCCATGATGCAGTCTGCAGAAATAGTTGTTGTTCATATTCTCAGTACCGACAGCGACTCGACTACAAGGTTCTCATCTTTATCTCTAACTTAGATTTCTTGATGGTGGTAAAACGAAACCCAGTACATTAGTCGTTGTATCTTTGCACCGATTCGACTGGGCTTCGGTATTTGACGCTCTTGGTATAGAAGTTGTTGAAAGATTTCGGAATATGAAGACTCTGATATGAAGATTCTGACAGTCTTGCTCCGCATCCCAAATACGACTATTTTGCTTATTGACGGTCATTAAACCCGAAATTAGACCGCATCGCTAAACAAAATTTCGGTCGAAAACTGTGGATCTGCTTGAAGCTTCTCAAGAGCTCAACGACTGAAAACGGGAAACGAGTCAGAATATCAGCCGGCTTAAGTTCTTGTACGAATTGAGTTTTGTATGTTTTTAAATCAAAGTTCTCACGTAAAATACCCCTAATTGTCCCGAATGACAAGCCAATCTGTTGAAAACGGCGCCGAATCGATTCACCATGGTCAAACGTTCATGGCGTACACACTCACCAACCGCCGCTGTTACAGTTATTAAGCTACTAGAGGTATAGTTGATAGTTGAAAAAATCGGTAAAATAACTAGATGTAGGATGGTTGTACCAGAGTTTGTTTCTATTATTTTAGGTCATTGCCAAATGAAAAAACTAGAAAGAGGAGTGGATGGTAGATGGCAAGACAACTGGTGAAGAGAACTTATTTTTCAGAGCTAGTATTAGTGGCCGTAAAGAAGTATTGATCGGTTTTAGCCAATTGGGGCGTTGTCAAGATAAAGTCCCTTAAAAAAATAATAATGTCTCTGCTCACGGGGCAGATTTCTTAATAGGAGCCGGTTTAGCTGTACTCTTTCCATCGTTCCAGCGGAATCGACCAAAGAACATGTCGTGGAATGAGACACAGGAATCATCGGAATCAAGTGATCCAGCAGCTCCTGCGATGTTGGTGGCATTTTGGCTTGTTAATGACTAGGTAATAAAAAGCTCGGTAGCATTCTAAGCGAGACGAGTGCTACAGTTGAACGTTTGAGGGGGCGGAATGTTGCTGGCGATTTTGGTAGAGACCTGCTGGTGAAAAAACGCGATATAGCAAGGTGAGACAGGAGATATTACGTCGGTATTCGAGGTTGTCAGTTGACTATACATTATTGGCGTCACCTTTGAGTTTTATCGCACATTGCAGATACATAGATGTTAGGGGCATTTGTATTGCATTGCACTGGTACCAGTTTAAGGTAGATGAATTCCTCATATATTTAAATAAGATCGAAGGGGATGAAGAATACTGGAAATTTTGCAGCACTAAAATAATTTGTCATTCCAGCGAAGTTCGTCACTAATACACAGCACATACCGAAAATGGAGGTCTTCAGTATCGATGACACAGTTACCATTTATGGATAGTGTAATGATTGATATGTGAAAAGCAGAGGGTACTATCGTCAGTAAGAATATATATTGGACTAGAAGTTGAAGACAAGAAGATTTAGAAGAGGCCCATCAGCATTTTAATTTATACACGCATTGTCGACAAAAAGCCTGATGCCAATTTCTATCAAATGTCTTGGAAATATCAAAAGCAACTATTTTCCTTTTACCAGATTTTTATAGACCATATTTTTAGTCTTCGGTGAGATATGCCGTCAAATCACTAGTGGATCTGTTCTACAGAAACTGTACTGCTGATTATTGTAAAGGTTTCGTGTTTCGATATACTCATTGCTGACATCTGAAATGTCACAATTAATGAGCATTGGCATGGAGTATGAGGGAAAGTTTCTATCGATGATGATTACTTTTTGGCCAGCGTATATTCGCTATCTCTACTCTTGGACGTTCAAATATAAAACCAGCGATGCCAAGCGATGTCTTATTTTGATGGGTTGTTTCATTGACGCTTGTCTTTGGCTTTTGAATGATGTTCTTCTTTCTATTGTGCATTTATTAAACGTTAAATTTTTTCATTCAATACCGTCACCTCTGTTTTCAAAGCATTCTTAGAGTTATAAAAGGCATTGATAGTGTAGGGAACCTCTGGGTGTCCAACTTATAGCTGTTGGTCTCAGAAATCAGAACACCTTTAACATTTCATTGCCAATGAATTCATTGATCAAAACGTCTCCGTTGATTTACAACGACGTCTCTTTTATACAGTGCGTTGGCACATGTCTTATCCAGATTTTCTTTTAAGTATCCGCGAAATGATATTTATTTTTGGAATAATAAACCAGGCAAACAGGAGCGTAACATATTTTCAATGAGAAAAATTTATTTGAAATCTCCTGAAAACCTATAATCCTTCACCCCTGCGACTATTTCACTGCTGTACAAAATTATCTAATCGTTTAAGAAAAATTAGTGGGTGGATGTGGTAGGCAGGAAAATATGTTAAATCCAGTTTGTTTTAATAGGTTATTTTATCTGATGTAGTAACGCTTAGACGAGTATGTCTACGCAATTCCCATTGCAATTCAGATAGATTTTCTGAGCAAAGCCTCATATTTCCAATCTCGTTTTTTAAAGTTCGCTTTGCTACTGCTCCTGACTACCTGGCAAATATATCACGTTGTGCTTCCAATAACCGCTCACAAATCTCTAAAAAAATGTCGCTCGGAAAACGTGGACGAGCAAGCTTTGTGTGAAAAATTCTAGGGTGAGCACTGTTACCACCGCTTTTTCTACAAGATTAGGAAAGACTCATTCACCTTTACAGTACTCGTACTTCCTTTTGCCAGCTATTGGTTTGCAAAGAGTCTGGTTAGCGGTGCACAGTAGTGCAGTTGTTTATGGTTTCCCATTCTTTTTATCGACTTTAGAGAAATTTCCGCGAAAAGATTTGTATTTCCACTTTTATTCACTCATGTTAGCTTTGTTATTGATTCTGACTACCTGGTGAATATTTTATGTCACAAATCACTAGAAGATATCCTCCTTGAATGTGGGAGAGCAGCGATTGCTTGCAAAATACACGGATTGGCATTTATACCCAATGTTTAAAAATTGTTTGGAGAACAAGAAGACAATTTCGAACCGGAAAAGGGCAAAAATACTCTGCATCACGTAAGCTAGAATCATTTCTGAATAATAAAAAATAGCTATTTACTTGAAATCATTACTAATTGAGTTACAATGTTGGCTGAACTTGAATCTCAATAAACAATCTTATTCAGGTGGCCGGTTCGTCAACCAAGTGTCTTCGTTTTACCGTTTCGTTTAAGTTGTTACCGACTTTGACGGAGAAGCAAGAGGTCTCGTCTTCAGACGGACGAACTTGAAAGGGATACCAAAACTAGATATGGCTAAGCATTTTAGGGGTTTTAATATTCTCATGACTTTTGGATTACTTGCGTATATTGGTATAGCTCGTGGACTTCGCGGTTGTATCTTTTCCTCCATTTGCCTTCCTCCCACACGGGACCAAAAATTGGGAAAAACAATTTGCCGATAAGGTTCAGTATCTCCTCTCCTTTCCTACTTATCGTCCGACACTCGGCGCTAGAAAGAAGAACTGGCAACTGGCAACTGGCAACTGGCGTGATCAATGTGTTATATAGCTTGCACTTGGCATAAGTTTTGAACCAGCCAAACCGGGTAATTCCTCGTCGGATCTTCACTAAGGTGTCATTGGTGGAGTTGATGTGGACTTTGAGGTAAAAGAACTCCTTAACTTCCTCGAAGTTGTTGCTAGCAACAGTGGCGTTTTGTCCTAAGCGTTGGTCAGATGTTTCTTTGTTTGTTGATAGCATGCACTACAAGACCTACCAATTTCGCCTGTTCTTCAATAGCCGTGAGAGACGGTGGGAGCGGCCGATTACATCGATATCATCAGCGTACCGCAGTAGGTGAGCAGATTTGTTAGAGAAAGTGCCTTTCGTGTTGACACTTGCCTGCGCATTAATCGCCTCCAGAACAAGATTGATTAAAATCCATCTCGTTGCAGAAATTCGGTACATGTTTGAAACTGTTCGGAAGAGCTGTTCCCAAAATACACATTGCACCACGTGTTTCCCAGTGACACAATTGGTTTAGTTTTGTCGCGATCTCGAATTCTATATCGAATGCTATCATATGCGGCTTTATGAAAATTTGGTTTATTATTGATCTGCCGGATCGGAAGCGACACTGGAACGTGTCGATTAGTGTCTTGCAAGACGGCTTCAGACGTTCAAATAGCACGTAAAATGTGACATTAAGCAGAGATATGCCTCGATATTCCTTTGTAAATAAATCAAAGGGCAACGGTATTTTTTCAGATTTTACAGATTGAAAATTGTAATCTTCCCTTTGAAATACATTTCACCGATTTAAAACGCATATCGTGAGAACTACAAGTCTATAAATTAACAACTATCTGTGGATATTGGTTCCTAATAAGTAAGCATTTCACAGATCACTGTGACGTTCTGCCACAAAAGGATGACAAAGCTAGAAAAGGCTCTACAAAGCTAGTCTCTACATATACTATAAATGCTGTCATATGCGGCCTTAAAATCGATGAGAAGGTTATCGATTTGGACCTCTCGAGATTTCTCAGAATCTGCCAGAGTGTGAAGATTTGGTCAATTTTGGATTTACATGGTCTAAAACCGCACTAATAAGGGCCAATCCGGTTGTTGACAAAGTCTTTCAGATATTTACACAATATGACAAATGAGATCTTGTATGAGATGTCTAATAGACTCAATCCTCTGTTGTTGGGGCAGTTGAGAGTACTGTGCAAATGATAATGAGGCTCGATTCGTCAGGCATATCAGTACGCTCTCCACAAACTAATTCCCAACAGCTTTGAATCCTTGAACTGTCTTTTGGCTAGGTGGGCGAACGTTTTGGCTGTTAACGTCTAGGTCGAATAGTCTATTTCGCCTGAAAATGGAATGTTACGCGTTTTCGCCATGATACAGTCTGCAGAAATAGTTGTTGTTCATATTCTCAGTACCGACAGCGACTCGACTACAAGGTTCTCATCTTTATCTCTAACTTAGATTTCTTGATGGTGGTAAAACGAAACCCAGTACATTAGTCGTTGTATCTTTGCACCGATTCGACTGGGCTTCGGTATTTGACGCTCTTGGTATAGAAGTTGTTGAAAGATTTCGGAATATGCGTTTGGTGAAGATTCTGACGGTCTTGCTCCGCATCCCAAATACGACTATTTTGCTTATTGACGTTGTCATTAAACCCGAAATTAGACCGCATCGCTAAACAAAATTTCGGTCGAAAACTGTGGATCTGCTTGAAGCTTCTCAAGAGCTCAACGACTGAAAACGGGAAACGAGTCAGAATATCAGCCGGCTTAAGTTCTTGTACGAATTGAGTTTTGTATGTTTTTAAATCAAAGCTCTCACGTAAAATACCCCTAATTGTCCCGAATGACAAGCCAATCTGTTGAAAACGGCGCCGAATCGATTCACCATGGTCATAACGTTCATGGCGTACACACTCACCAACCGCCGCTGTTACAGTTATTAAGCTACTAGAGGCATAGTTGATAGTTGAAGAAATCGGTAAAATAACTAGATGTAGGATGGTTGTACCAGAGCTTGTTTCTATTATTTTAGGTCATTGCCAAATGAAAAAACTAGAAAGAGGAGTGGATGGTAGATGGCAAGACAACTGGTGAAGAGAACTTATTTTTCAGAGCTAGTATTAGTGGCCGTAAAGAAGTATTGATCGGTATTAGCCAATTGGGGCGTTGTCAAGATAAAGTCCCTTAAAAAAATAATAATGTCTCTGCTCAGGGGCAGATTTGTTAATAGGAGCCGGTTTAGCTGTACTCTTTCCATCGTTCCAGCCGAATCGACCAAAGAACATGTCGTGGAAAGAAACACAGGAATCATCGGAATCAAGTGATCCAGCAGCTCCTGCGATTTTGGTGGCATTTTGGCTTGTTAATGACTAGGTAATAGAAAGCTCGGTAGCATTCTAAGCGAGACGAGTGCTACAGTTGAACGTTTGAGGGGGCGGAATGTTGCTGGCGATTTTGGTAGAGACCTGCTGGTGAAAAAACGCGATATAGCAAGGTGAGACAGGAGATATTACGTCGGTATTCGAGGTTGTCAGTTGATTATACATTATTGGCGTCACCTTTGAGTTTTATTGCGCATTGCAGATACATAGATGTTAGGGGCATTTGTATTGCATTGCACTGGTACCAGTTTAAGGTAGATGAATTCCTCATATATTTAAATAAGATCGAAGGGGATGAAGAATAATGGAAATTTTGCAGCACTAAAATAATTTGTCATTCCAGCGAAGTTCGTCACTAATACACAGCACATACCGAAAATGGAGGTCTTCAGTATCGATGACACAGTTACCATTTATGGATAGTGTAATGATTGATATGTGAAAAGCAGAGGGTACTATCGTCAGTAAGAATATATATTGGACTAGAAGTTGAAGACAAGAAGATTTAGAAGAGGCCCATCAGCATTTTAATTTATACACGCATTGTCGACAAAAAGCCTGATGCCAATTTCTATCAAATGTCTTGGAAATATCAAAAGCAACTATTTTCCTTTTACCAGATTTTTATAGACCATATTTTTAGTCTTCGGTGAGATATGCCGTCAAATCACTAGTGGATCTGTTCTACAGAAACTGTACTGCTGATTATTGTAAAGGTTTCGTGTTTCGATATACTCATTGCTGACATCTGAAATGTCACAATTAATGAGCATTGGCATGGAGTATGAGGGAAAGTTTCTATCGATGATGATTACTTTTTGGCCAGCGTATATTCGCTATCTCTACTCTTGGACGTTCAAATATAAAACCAGCGATGCCAAGCGATGTCTTATTTTGATGGGTTGTTTCATTGACGCTTGTCTTTGGCTTTTGAATGATGTTCTTCTTTCTATTGTGCATTTATTAAACGTTAAATTTTTTCATTCAATACCGTCACCTCTGTTTTCAAAGCATTCTTAGAGTTATAAAAGGCATTGATAGTGTAGGGAACCTCTGGGTGTCCAACTTATAGCTGTTGGTCTCAGAAATCAGAACACCTTTAACATTTCATTGCCAATGAATTCATTGATCAAAACGTCTCCGTTGATTTACAACGACGTCTCTTTTATACAGTGCGTTGGCACATGTCTTATCCAGATTTTCTTTTAAGTATCCGCGAAATGATATTTATTTTTGGAATAATAAACCAGGCAAACAGGAGCGTAACATATTTTCAATGAGAAAAATTTATTTGAAATCTCCTGAAAACCTATAATCCTTCACCCCTGCGACTATTTCACTGCTGTACAAAATTATCTAATCGTTTAAGAAAAATTAGTGGGTGGATGTGGTAGGCAGGAAAATATGTTAAATCCAGTTTGTTTTAATAGGTTATTTTATCTGATGTAGTAACGCTTAGACGAGTATGTCTACGCAATTCCCATTGCAATTCAGATAGATTTTCTGAGCAAAGCCTCATATTTCCAATCTCGTTTTCTAAAGTTCGCTTTGCTACTGCTCCTGACTACCTGGCAAATATATCACGTTGTGCTTCCAATAACCGCTCACAAATCTCTAAAAAAATGTCGCTCGGAAAACGTGGACGAGCAAGCTTTGTGTGAAAAATTCTAGGGTGAGCACTGTTACCACCGCTTTTTCTACAAGATTAGGAAAGACTCATTCACCTTTACAGTACTCGTACTTCCTTTTGCCAGCTATTGGTTTGCAAAGAGTCTGGTTAGCGCTGCACAGTAGTGCAGTTGTTTATGGTTTCCCATTCTTTTTATCGACTTTAGAGAAATTTCCGCGAAAAGATTTGTATTTCCACTTTTATTCACTCATGTTAGCTTTGTTATTGATTCTGACTACCTGGTGAATATTTTATGTCACAAATCACTAGAAGATATCCTCCGGGAATGTGGGAGAGCAGCGATTGCTTGCAAAATACACGGATTGGCATTTATACCCAATGTTTAAAAATTTTTTGGAGAACAAGAAGACAATTTCGAACCGGAAAAGGGCAAAAATACTCTGCATCACGTAAGCTAGAATCATTTCTGAATAATAAAAAATAGCTATTTACTTGAAATCATTACTAATTGAGTTACAATGTTGGCTGAACTTGAATCTCAATAAACAATCTTATTCAGGTGGCCGGTTCGTCAACCAAGTGTCTTCGTTTTACCGTTTCGTTTAAGTTGTTACCGACTTTGACGGAGAAGCAAGAGGTCTCGTCTTCAGACGGACGAACTTGAAAGGGATACCAAAACTAGATATGGCTAAGCATTTTAGGGGTTTTAATATTCTCATGACTTTTGGATTACTTGCGTATATTGGTATAGCTCGTGGACTTCGCGGTTGTATCTTTTCCTCCATTTGCCTTCCTCCCACACGGGATCAAAAATTGGGAAAAACAATTTGCCGATAAGGTTCAGTATCTCCTCTCCTTTCCTACTTATCGTCCGACACTCGGCGCTAGAAAGAAGAACTGGCAACTGGCAACTGGCAACTGGCGTGATCAATGTGTTATATAGCTTGCACTTGGCATAAGTTTTGAACCAGCCAAACCGGGTAATTCCTCGTCGGATCTTCACTAAGGTGTCATTGGTGGAGTTGATGTGGACTTTGAGGTAAAAGAACTCCTTAACTTCCTCGAAGTTGTTGCTAGCAACAGTGGCGTTTTGTCCTAAGCGTTGGTCAGATGTTTCTTTGTTTGTTGATAGCATGCACTACAAGACCTACCAATTTCGCCTGTTCTTCAATAGCCGTGAGAGACGGTGGGAGCGGCCGATTACATCGATATCATCAGCGTACCGCAGTAGGTGAGCAGATTTGTTAGAGAAAGTGCCTTTCGTGTTGACACTTGCCTGCGCATTAATCGCCTCCAGAACAAGATTGATTAAAATCCATCTCGTTGCAGAAATTCGGTACATGTTTGAAACAGTTCGGAAGAGCTGTTCCCAAAATACACATTGCACCACGTGTTTCCCAGTGACACAATTGGTTTAGTCTTGTCGCGATCTCGAATTCTATATCGAATGCTATCATATGCGGCTTTATGAAAATTTGGTTTATTGTTGATCTGCCAGATCGGAAGCGACACTGGAACGTGTCGATTAGTGTCTTGCAAGACGGCTTCAGACGTTCAAATAGCACGTGAAATGTGACATTAAGCAGAGATATGCCTCGATATTTCTTTGTAAATAAATCAAAGGGCAACGGTATTTTTTCAGATTTTACAGATTGAAAATTGTAATCTTCCCTTTGAAATACATTTCACCGATTTAAAACGCATATCGTGAGAACTACAAGTCTATAAATTAACAACTATCTGTGGATATTGGTTCCTAATAAGTAAGCATTTCACAGATCACTGTGACGTTCTGCCACAAAAGGATGACAAAGCTAGAAAAGGCTCTACAAAGCTAGTCTCTACATATACTATAAATGCTGTCATATGCGGCCTTAAAATCGATGAGAAGGTTATCGATTTGGACCTCTCGAGATTTCTCAGAATCTGCCAGAGTGTGAAGATTTGGTCAATTTTGGATTTACATGGTCTAAAACCGCACTAATAAGGGCCAATCCGGTTGTTGACAAAGTCTTTCAGATATTTACACAATATGACAAATGAGATCTTGTATGAGATGTCTAATAGACTCAATCCTCTGTTGTTGGGGCAGTTGAGAGGACCGTGCAAATGATAATGAGGCTCGATTCGTCAGGCATATCAGTACGCTCTCCACAAACTAATTCCCAACAGCTTTGAATCCTTGAACTGTCTTTTGGCTAGGTGGGCGAACGTTTTGGCTGTTAACGTCTAGGTCAAATAGTCTATTTCGCCTGAAAATGGAATGTTACGCGTTTTCGCCATGATGCAGTCTGCAGAAATAGTTGTTGTTCATATTCTCAGTACCGACAGCGACTCGACTACAAGGTTCTCATCTTTATCTCTAACTTAGATTTCTTGATGGTGGTAAAACGAAACCCAGTACATTAGTCGTTGTATCTTTGCACCGATTCGACTGGGCTTCGGTATTTGACGCTCTTGGTATAGAAGTTGTTGAAAGATTTCGGAATATGCGTTTGGTGAAGATTCTGACGGTCTTGCTCCGCATCCCAAATACGACTATTTTGCTTATTGACGTTGTCAATAAACCCGAAATTAGACCGCATCGCTAAACAAAATTTCGGTCGAAAACTGTGGATCTGCTTGAAGCTTCTCAAGAGCTCAACGACTGAAAACGGGAAACGAGTCAGAATATCAGCCGGCTTAAGTTCTTGTACGAATTGAGTTTTGTATGTTTTTAAATCAAAGTTCTCACGTAAAATACCCCTAATTGTCCCGAATGACAAGCCAATCTGTTGAAAACGGCGCCGAATCGATTCACCATGGTCATAACGTTCATGGCATACACACTCACCAACCGCCGCTGTTACAGTTATTAAGCTACTAGAGGTATAGTTGATAGTTGAAGAAATCGGTAAAATAACTAGATGTAGGATGGTTGTACCAGAGCTTGTTTCTATTATTTTAGGTCATTGCCAAATGAAAAAACTAGAAAGAGGAGTGGATGGTAGATGGCAAGACAACTGGTGAAGAGAACTTATTTTTCAGAGCTAGTATTAGTGGCCGTAAAGAAGTATTGATCGGTTTTAGCCAATTGGGGCGTTGTCAAGATAAAGTCCCTTAAAAAAATAATAATGTCTCCGCTCAGGTGCAGATTTCTTAATAGGAGCCGGTTTAGCTGTACTCTTTCCATCGTTCCAGCGGAATCGACCAAAGAACATGTCGTGGAAAGAGACACAGGAATCATCGGAATCAAGTGATCCAGCAGCTCCTGCGATGTTGGTGGCATTTTGGCTTGTTAATGACTAGGTAATAAAAAGCTCGGTAGCATTCTAAGCAAGACGAGTGCTACAGTTGAACGTTTGAGGGGGCGGAATGTTGCTGGCGATTTTGGTAGAGACCTGCTGGTGAAAAAACGCGATATAGCAAGGTGAGACAGGAGATATTACGTCGGTATTCGAGGTTGTCAGTTGACTATACATTATTGGCGTCACCTTTGCGTTTTATCGCACATTGCAGATACATAGATGTTAGGGGCATTTGTATTGCATTGCACTGGTACCAGTTTAAGGTAGATGAATTCCTCATATATTTAAATAAGATCGAAGGGGATGAAGAATACTGGAAATTTTGCAGCACTAAAATAATTTGTCATTCCAGCGAAGTTCGTCACTAATACACAGCACATACCGAAAATGGAGGTCTTCAGTATCGATGACACAGTTACCATTTATGGATAGTGTAATGATTGATATGTGAAAAGCAGAGGGTACTATCGTCAGTAAGAATATATATTGGACTAGAAGTTGAAGACAAGAAGATTTAGAAGATTTAGAAGAGGCCCATCAGCATTTTAATTTATACACGCATTGTCGACAAAAAGCCTGATGCCAATTTCTATCAAATGTCTTGGAAATATCAAAAGCAACTATTTTCCTTTTACCAGATTTTTATAGACCATATTTTTAGTCTTCGGTGAGATATGCCGTCAAATCACTAGTGGATCTGTTCTACAGAAACTGTACTGCTGATTATTGTAAAGGTTTCGTGTTTCGATATACTCATTGCTGACATCTGAAATGTCACAATTAATGAGCATTGGCATGGAGTATGAGGGAAAGTTTCTATCGATGATGATTACTTTTTGGCCAGCGTATATTCGCTATCTCTACTCTTGGACGTTCAAATATAAAACCAGCGATGCCAAGCGATGTCTTATTTTGATGGGTTGTTTCATTGACGCTTGTCTTTGGCTTTTGAATGATGTTCTTCTTTCTATTGTGCATTTATTAAACGTTAAATTTTTTCATTCAATACCGTCACCTCTGTTTTCAAAGCATTCTTAGAGTTATAAAAGGCATTGATAGTGTAGGGAACCTCTGGGTGTCCAACTTATAGCTGTTGGTCTCAGAAATCAGAACACCTTTAACATTTCTTTGCCAATGAATTCATTGATCAAAACGTCTCCGTTTATTTACAACGACGTCTCTTTTATACAGTGCGTTGGCACATGTCTTATTCAGATTTTCTTTTAAGTATCCGCGAAATGATATTTATTTTTGGAATAATAAACCAGGCAAACAGGAGCGTAACATATTTTCAATGAGAAAAATTTATTTGAAATCTCCTGAAAACCTATAATCCTTCACCCCTGCGACTATTTCACTGCTGTACAAAATTATCTAATCGTTTAAGAAAAATTAGTGGGTGGATGTGGTAGGCAGGAAAATATGTTAAATCCAGCTTAGACGAGTATGTCTACGCAATTCCCATTACAATTCAGATAGATTTTCTGAGCAAAGCCTCATATTTCCAATCTCGTTTTTTAAAGTTCGCTTTGCTACTGCTCCTGACTACCTGGCAAATATATCACGTTGTGCTTCCAATAACCGCTCACAAATCTCTAAAAAAATGTCGCTCGGAAAACGTGGACGAGCAAGCTTTGTGTGAAAAATTCTAGGGTGAGCACTGTTACCACCGCTTTTTCTACAAGATTAGGAAAGACTCATTCACCTTTACAGTACTCGTACTTCCTTTTGCCAGCTATTGGTTTGCAAAGAGTCTGGTTAGCGGTGCACAGTAGTGCAGTTGTTTATGGTTTCCCATTCTTTTTATCGACTTTAGAGAAATTTCCGCGAAAAGATTTGTATTTCCACTTTTATTCACTCATGTTAGCTTTGTTATTGATTCTGACTACCTGGTGAATATTTTATGTCACAAATCACTAGAAGATATCCTCCGGGAATGTAGGAGAGCAGCGATTGCTTGCAAAAAACACGGATTGGCATTTATACCCAATGTTTAAAAATTGTTTGGAGAACAAGAACACAATTTCGAACCGGAAAAGGGCAAAAATACTCTGCATCACGTAAGCTAGAATCATTTCTGAATAATAAAAAATAGCTATTTACTTGAAATCATTACTAATTGAGTTACACTGTTGGCTGAACGTGAATCTCAATAAACAATCTTATTCAGGTGGCCGGTTCGTCAACCAAGTGTCTTCGTTTTACCGTTTCGTTTAAGTTGTTACCGACTTTGACGGAGAAGCAAGAGGTCTCGTCTTCAGACGGACGAACTTGAAAGGGATACCAAAACTAGATATGGCTAAGCATTTTAGGGGTTTTAATATTCTCGTGACTGACTTTGACTCTACGAGCTTTTGGATTACTTGCGTATATTGGTATAGCTCGTGGACTTCGCGGTTGTATCTTTTCCTCCATTTGCCTTCCTCCCACACGGGACCAAAAATTGGGAAAAACAATTTGCCGATAAGGTTCAGTATCTCCTCTCCTTTCCTACTTATCGTCCGACACTCGGCGCTAGAAAGAAGAACTGGCAACTGGCAACTGGCAACTGGCAACTGGCGTGATCAATGTGTTATATAGCTTGCACTTGGCATAAGTTTTGAACCAGCCAAACCGGGTAATTCCTCGTCGGATCTTCACTAAGGTGTCATTGGTGGAGTTGATGTTGACTTTGAGGTAAAAGAACTCCTTAACTTCCTCGAAGTTGTGGCTAGCAACAGTGGCGTTTTGTCCTAAGCGTTGGTCAGATGTTTCTTGGTTTGTTGATAGCATGCACTACAAGACCTACCAATTTCGCCTGTTCTTCAATAGCCGTGAAAGACGGTGGGAGCGGCCGATTACATCGATATCATCAGCGTACCGCAGTAGGTGAGCAGATTTGTTAGAGAAAGTGCCTTTCGTGTTGACACTTGCCTGCCTTCCCTCCAGAACAAGATTGATTAAAATCCATCTCGTTGCAGAAATTCGGTACATGTTTGAAACAGTTCGGAAGAGCTGTTCCCAAAATACACATTGCACCACGTGTTTCCCAGTGACACAATTGGTTTAGTTTTGTCGCGATCTCGAATTCTATATCGAATGCTATCATATGCGGCTTTATGAAAATTTGGTTTATTGTTGATCTGTCGGATCGGAAGCGACACTGGAACGTGTCGATTAGTGTCTTGCAAGACGGCTTCAGACGTTCAAATAGCACGTGAAATGTGACATTAAGCAGAGATATGCCTCCGTTTCGTTTAAGTTGTTACCGACTTTGACGGAGAAGCAAGAGGTCTCGTCTTCAGACGGACGAACTTGAAAGGGATACCAAAACTAGATATGGCTAAGCATTTTAGGGGTTTTAATATTCTCATGACTGACTTTGACTCTACGAGCTTTTGGATTACTTGCGTATATTGGTATAGCTCGTGGACTTCGCGGTTGTATCTTTTCCTCCATTTGCCTTCCTCCCACACGGGACCAAAAATTGGGAAAAACAATTTGCCGATAAGGTTCAGTATCTCCTCTCCTTTCCTACTTATCGTCCGACACTCGGCGCTAGAAAGAAGAACTGGCAACTGGCAACTGGCAACTGGCGTGATCAATGTGTTATATAGCTTGCACTTGGCATAAGTTTTGAACCAGCCAAACCGGGTAATTCCTCGTCGGATCTTCACTAAGGTGTCATTGGTGGAGTTGATGTTGGCTTTGAGGTAAAAGAACTCCTTAACTTCCTCGAAGTTGTTGCTAGCAACAGTGGCGTTTTGTCCTAAGCGTTGGTCAGATGTTTCTTTGTTTGTTGATAGCATGCACTTCATCTTGGTCCCATTCACTACAAGACCTACCAATTTCGCCTGTTCTTCAATAGCCGTGAAAGACGGTGGGAGCGGCCGATTACGTCGATATCATCAGCGTACCGCAGTAGGTGAGCAGATTTGTTAGAGAAAGTGCCTTTCGTGTTGACACTTGCCTGCGCATTAATCGCCTCCAGAACAAGATTGATTAAAATCCATCTCGTTGCAGAAATTCGGTACATGTTTGAAACAGTTCGGAAGAGCTGTTCCCAAAATACACATTGCACCACGTGTTTCCCAGTGACACAATTGGTTTAGTTTTGTCGCGATCTCGAATTCTATATCGAATGCTATCATATGCGGCTTTATGAAAATTTGGTTTATTGCTGATCTGTCGGATCGGAAGCGACACTGGAACGTGTCGATTAGTGTCTTGCAAGACGGCTTCAGACGTTCAAATAGCACGTGAAATGTGACATTAAGCAGAGATATGCCTCGATATTTCTTTGTAAATAAATCAAAGGGCAACGGTATTTTTTCAGATTTTACAGATTGAAAATTGTAATCTTCCCTTTGAAATACATTTCACCGATTTAAAACGCATATCGTGAGAACTACAAGTCTATAAATCAACAACTATCTGTGGATATTGGTTCCTAATAAGTAAGCATTTCACAGATCACTGTGACGTTCTGCCACAAAAGGATGACAAAGCTAGAAAAGGCTCTACAAAGCTAGTCTCTACATATACTATAAATGCTGTCATATGCGGCCTTAAAATCGATGAGAAGGTTATCGATTTGGACCTCTCGAGATTTCTCAGAATCTGCCAGAGTGTGAAGATTTGGTCAATTTTGGATTTACATGGTCTAAAACCGCACTAATAAGGGCCAATCCGGTTGTTGACAAAGTCTTTCAGATATTTACACAATATGCCAAATGAGATCTTGTATGAGATGTCTAATAGACTCAATCCTCTGTTGTTGGGGCAGTTGAGAGTACTGTACAAATGATAATGAGGCTCGATTCGTCAGGCATATCAGTACGCTCTCCACAAACTAATTCCCAACAGCTTTGAATCCTTGAACTGTCTTTTGGCTAGGTGGGCGAACGTTTTGGCTGTTAACGTCTAGGTCGAATAGTCTATTTCGCCTGAAAATGGAATGTTACGCGTTTTCGCCATGATACAGTCTGCAGAAATAGTTGTTGTTTATATTCTCAGTACCGACAGCGACTCGACTACAAGGTTCTCATCTTTATCTCTAACTTAGATTTCTTGATGGTGGTAAAACGAAACCCAGTACATTAGTCGTTGTATCTTTGCACCGATTCGACTGGGCTTCGGTATTTGACGCTCTTGGTATAGAAGTTGTTGAAAGATTTCGGAATATGCGTTTGGTGAAGATTCTGACGGTCTTGCTCCGCATCCCAAATACGACTATTTTGCTTATTGACGTTGTCATTAAACCCGAAATTAGACCGCATCGCTAAACAAAATTTCGGTCGAAAACTGTGGATCTGCTTGAAGCTTCTCAAGAGCTCAACGACTGAAAACGTGAAACGAGTCAGAATATCAGCCGGCTTAAGTTCTTGTACGAATTGAGTTTTGTATGTTTTTAAATCAAAGCTCTCACGTAAAATACCCCTAATTGTCCCGAATGACAAGCCAATCTGTTGAAAACGGCGCCGAATCGATTCACCATGGTCATAACGTTCATGGCGTACACACTCACCAACCGCCGCTGTTACAGTTATTAAGCTACTAGAGGTATAGTTGATAGTTGAAGAAATCGGTAAAATAACTAGATGTAGGATGGTTGTACCAGAGCTTGTTTCTATTATTTTAGGTCATTGCCAAATGAAAAAACTAGAAAGAGGAGTGGATGGTAGATGGCAAGACAACTGGTGAAGAGAACTTATTTTTCAGAGCTAGTATTAGTGGCCGTAAAGAAGTATTGATCGGTTTTAGCCAATTGGGGCGTTGTCAAGATAAAGTCCCTTAAAAAAATAATAATGTCTCTGCTCAGGGGCAGATTTGTTAATAGGAGCCGGTTTAGCTGTACTCTTTCCATCGTTCCAGCCGAATCGACCAAAGAACATGTCGTGGAAAGAAACACAGGAATCATCGGAATCAAGTGATCCAGCAGCTCCTTCGATTTTGGTGGCATTTTGGCTTGTTAATGACTAGGTAATAGAAAGCTCGGTAGCATTCTAAGCGAGACGAGTGCTACAGTTGAACGTTTGAGGGGGCGGAATGTTGCTGGCGATTTTGGTAGAGACCTGCTGGTGAAAAAACGCGATATAGCAAGGTGAGACAGGAGATATTACGTCGGTATTCGAGGTTGTCAGTTGACTATACATTATTGGCGTCACCTTTGAGTTTTATCGCGCATTGCAGATACATAGATGTTAGGGGCATTTGTATTGCATTGCACTGGTACCAGTTTAAGGAAGATGAATTCCTCATATATTTAAATAAGATCGAAGGGGATGAAGAATACTGGAAATTTTGCAGCACT
Source organism: Volucella inflata (assembly GCA_928272305.1). NCBI lineage: Eukaryota > Metazoa > Arthropoda > Insecta > Diptera > Syrphidae > Volucella > Volucella inflata. Next base: position 8,453,618 of record OV743721.1, on the reverse strand, counting down.
AAAATAATTTGTCATTCCAGCGAAGTTCGTCACTAATACACAGCACATACCGAAAATGGAGGTCTTCAGTATCGATGACACAGTTACCATTTATGGATAGTGTAATGATTGATATGTGAAAAGCAGAGGGTACTATCGTCAGTAAGAATATATATTGGACTAGAAGTTGAAGACAAGAAGATTTAGAAGAGGCCCATCAGCATTTTAATTTATACACGCATTGTCGACAAAAAGCCTGATGCCAATTTCTATCAAATGTCTTGGAAATATCAAAAGCAACTATTTTCCTTTTACCAGATTTTTATAGACCATATTTTTAGTCTTCGGTGAGATATGCCGTCAAATCACTAGTGGATCTGTTCTACAAAAACTGTACTGCTGATTATTGTAAAGGTTTCGTGTTTCGATATACTCATTGCTGACATCTGAAATGTCACAATTAATGAGCATTGGCATGGAGTATGAGGGAAAGTTTCTATCGATGATGATTACTTTTTGGCCAGCGTATATTCGCTATCTCTACTCTTGGACGTTCAAATATAAAACCAGCGATGCCAAGCGATGTCTTATTTTGATGGGTTGTTTCATTGACGCTTGTCTTTGGCTTTTGAATGATGTTCTTCTTTCTATTGTGCATTTATTAAACGTTAAATTTTTTCATTCAATACCGTCACCTCTGTTTTCAAAGCATTCTTAGAGTTATAAAAGGCATTGATAGTGTAGGGAACCTCTGGGTGTCCAACTTATAGCTGTTGGTCTCAGAAATCAGAACACCTTTAACATTTCATTGCCAATGAATTCATTGATCAAAACGTCTCCGTTGATTTACAACGACGTCTCTTTTATACAGTGCGTTGGCACATGTCTTATCCAGATTTTCTTTTAAGTATCCGCGAAATGATATTTATTTTTGGAATAATAAACCAGGCAAACAGGAGCGTAACATATTTTCAATGAGAAAAATTTATTTGAAATCTCCTGAAAACCTATAATCCTTCACCCCTGCGACTATTTCACTGCTGTACAAAATGATCTAATCGTTTAAGAAAAATTAGTGGGTGGATGTGGTAGGCAGGAAAATATGTTAAATCCAGTTTGTTTTAATAGGTTATTTTATCTGATGTAGTAACGCTTAGACGAGTATGTCTACGCAATTCCCATTGCAATTCAGATAGATTTTCTGAGCAAAGCCTCATATTTCCAATCTCGTTTTTTAAAGTTCGCTTTGCTACTGCTCCTGACTACCTGGCAAATATATCACGTTGTGCTTCCAATAACCGCTCACAAATCTCTAAAAAAATGTCGCTCGGAAAACGTGGACGAGCAAGCTTTGTGTGAAAAATTCTAGGGTGAGCACTGTTACCACCGCTTTTTCTACAAGATTAGGAAAGACTCATTCACCTTTACAGTACTCGTACTTCCTTTTGCCAGCTATTGGTTTGCAAAGAGTCTGGTTAGCGCTGCACAGTAGTGCAGTTGTTTATGGTTTCCCATTCTTTTTATCGACTTTAGAGAAATTTCCGCGAAAAGATTTGTATTTCCACTTTTATTCACTCATGTTAGCTTTGTTATTGATTCTGACTACCTGGTGAATATTTTATGTCACAAATCACTAGAAGATATCCTCCGGGAATGTGGGAGAGCAGCGATTGCTTGCAAAATACACGGATTGGCATTTATACCCAATGTTTAAAAATTGTTTGGAGAACAAGAAGACAATTTCGAACCGGAAAAGGGCAAAAATACTCTGCATCACGTAAGCTAGAATCATTTCTGAATAATAAAAAATAGCTATTTACTTGAAATCATTACTAATTGAGTTACAATGTTGGCTGAACTTGAATCTCAATAAACAATCTTATTCAGGTGGCCGGTTCGTCAACCAAGTGTCTTCGTTTTACCGTTTCGTTTAAGTTGTTACCGACTTTGACGGAGAAGCAAGAGGTCTCGTCTTCAGACGGACGAACTTGAAAGGGATACCAAAACTAGATATGGCTAAGCATTTTAGGGGTTTTAATATTCTCGTGACTGACTTTGACTCTACGAGCTTTTGGATTACTTGCGTATATTGGTATAGCTCGTGGACTTCGCGGTTGTATCTTTTCCTCCATTTGCCTTCCTCCCACACGGGACCAAAAATTGGGAAAAACAATTTGCCGATAAGGTTCAGTATCTCCTCTCCTTTCCTACTTATCGTCCGACACTCGGCGCTAGAAAGAAGAACTGGCAACTGGCAACTGGCGTGATCAATGTGTTATATAGCTTGCACTTGGCATAAGTTTTGAACCAGCCAAACCGGGTAATTCCTCGTCGGATCTTCACTAAGGTGTCATTGGTGGAGTTGATGTTGACTTTGAGGTAAAAGAACTCCTTAACTTCCTCGAAGTTGTGGCTAGCAACAGTGGCGTTTTGTCCTAAGCGTTGGTCAGATGTTTCTTGGTTTGTTGATAGCATGCACTACAAGACCTACCAATTTCGCCTGTTCTTCAATAGCCGTGAAAGACGGTGGGAGCGGCCGATTACATCGATATCATCAGCGTACCGCAGTAGGTGAGCAGATTTGTTAGAGAAAGTGCCTTTCGTGTTGACACTTGCCTGCCTTCCCTCCAGAACAAGATTGATTAAAATCCATCTCGTTGCAGAAATTCGGTACATGTTTGAAACAGTTCGGAAGAGCTGTTCCCAAAATACACATTGCACCACGTGTTTCCCAGTGACACAATTGGTTTAGTTTTGTCGCGATCTCGAATTCTATATCGAATGCTATCATATGCGGCTTTATGAAAATTTGGTTTATTGTTGATCTGTCGGATCGGAAGCGACACTGGAACGTGTCGATTAGTGTCTTGCAAGACGGCTTCAGACGTTCAAATAGCACGTGAAATGTGACATTAAGCAGAGATATGCCTCCGTTTCGTTTAAGTTGTTACCGACTTTGACGGAGAAGCAAGAGGTCTCGTCTTCAGACGGACGAACTTGAAAGGGATACCAAAACTAGATATGGCTAAGCATTTTAGGGGTTTTAATATTCTCATGACTGACTTTGACTCTACGAGCTTTTGGATTACTTGCGTATATTGGTATAGCTCGTGGACTTCGCGGTTGTATCTTTTCCTCCATTTGCCTTCCTCCCACACGGGACCAAAAATTGGGAAAAACAATTTGCCGATAAGGTTCAGTATCTCCTCTCCTTTCCTACTTATCGTCCGACACTCGGCGCTAGAAAGAAGAACTGGCAACTGGCAACTGGCAACTGGCAACTGGCGTGATCAATGTGTTATATAGCTTGCACTTGGCATAAGTTTTGAACCAGCCAAACCGGGTAATTCCTCGTCGGATCTTCACTAAGGTGTCATTGGTGGAGTTGATGTTGGCTTTGAGGTAAAAGAACTCCTTAACTTCCTCGAAGTTGTTGCTAGCAACAGTGGCGTTTTGTCCTAAGCGTTGGTCAGATGTTTCTTTGTTTGTTGATAGCATGCACTTCATCTTGGTCCCATTCACTACAAGACCTACCAATTTCGCCTGTTCTTCAATAGCCGTGAAAGACGGTGGAAGCGGCCGATTACATCGATATCATCAGCGTACCGCAGTAGGTGAGCAGATTTGTTAGAGAAAGTGCCTTTCGTGTTGACACTTGCCTGCGCATTAATCGCCTCCAGAACAAAATTGATTAAAATCCATCTCGTTGCAGAAATTCGGTACATGTTTGAAACAGTTCGGAAGAGCTGTTCCCAAAATACACATTGCACCACGTGTTTCCCAGTGACACAATTGGTTTAGTTTTGTCGCGATCTCGAATTCTATATCGAATGCTATCATATGCGGCTTTATGAAAATTTGGTTTATTGCTGATCTGTCGGATCGGAAGCGACACTGGAACGTGTCGATTAGTGTCTTGCAAGACGGCTTCAGACGTTCAAATAGCACGTGAAATGTGACATTAAGCAGAGATATGCCTCGATATTTCTTTGTAAATAAATCAAAGGGCAACGGTATTTTTTCAGATTTTACAGATTGAAAATTGTAATCTTCCCTTTGAAATACATTTCACCGATTTAAAACGCATATCGTGAGAACTACAAGTCTATAAATCAACAACTATCTGTGGATATTGGTTCCTAATAAGTAAGCATTTCACAGATCACTGTGACGTTCTGCCACAAAAGGATGACAAAGCTAGAAAAGGCTCTACAAAGCTAGTCTCTACATATACTATAAATGCTGTCATATGCGGCCTTAAAATCGATGAGAAGGTTATCGATTTGGACCTCTCGAGATTTCTCAGAATCTGCCAGAGTGTGAAGATTTGGTCAATTTTGGATTTACATGGTCTAAAACCGCACTAATAAGGGCCAATCCGGTTGTTGACAAAGTCTTTCAGATATTTACACAATATGACAAATGAGATCTTGTATGAGATGTCTAATAGACTCAATCCTCTGTTGTTGGGGCAGTTGAGAGTACTGTACAAATGATAATGAGGCTCGATTCGTCAGGCATATCAGTACGCTCTCCACAAACTAATTCCCAACAGCTTTGAATCCTTGAACTGTCTTTTGGCTAGGTGGGCGAACGTTTTGGCTGTTAACGTCTAGGTCGAATAGTCTATTTCGCCTGAAAATGGAATGTTACGCGTTTTCGCCATGATACAGTCTGCAGAAATAGTTGTTGTTTATATTCTCAGTACCGACAGCGACTCGACTACAAGGTTCTCATCTTTATCTCTAACTTAGATTTCTTGATGGTGGTAAAACGAAACCCAGTACATTAGTCGTTGTATCTTTGCACCGATTCGACTGGGCTTCGGTATTTGACGCTCTTGGTATAGAAGTTGTTGAAAGATTTCGGAATATGCGTTTGGTGAAGATTCTGACGGTCTTGCTCCGCATCCCAAATACGACTATTTTGCTTATTGACGTTGTCATTAAACCCGAAATTAGACCGCATCGCTAAACAAAATTTCGGTCGAAAACTGTGGATCTGCTTGAAGCTTCTCAAGAGCTCAACGACTGAAAACGTGAAACGAGTCAGAATATCAGCCGGCTTAAGTTCTTGTACGAATTGAGTTTTGTATGTTTTTAAATCAAAGCTCTCACGTAAAATACCCCTAATTGTCCCGAATGACAAGCCAATCTGTTGAAAACGGCGCCGAATCGATTCACCATGGTCATAACGTTCATGGCGTACACACTCACCAACCGCCGCTGTTACAGTTATTAAGCTACTAGAGGTATAGTTGATAGTTGAAGAAATCGGTAAAATAACTAGATGTAGGATGGTTGTACCAGAGCTTGTTTCTATTATTTTAGGTCATTGCCAAATGAAAAAACTAGAAAGAGGAGTGGATGGTAGATGGCAAGACAACTGGTGAAGAGAACTTATTTTTCAGAGCTAGTATTAGTGGCCGTAAAGAAGTATTGATCGGTTTTAGCCAATTGGGGCGTTGTCAAGATAAAGTCCCTTAAAAAAATAATAATGTCTCTGCTCAGGGGCAGATTTGTTAATAGGAGCCGGTTTAGCTGTACTCTTTCCATCGTTCCAGCCGAATCGACCAAAGAACATGTCGTGGAAAGAAACACAGGAATCATCGGAATCAAGTGATCCAGCAGCTCCTTCGATTTTGGTGGCATTTTGGCTTGTTAATGACTAGGTAATAGAAAGCTCGGTAGCATTCTAAGCGAGACGAGTGCTACAGTTGAACGTTTGAGGGGGCGGAATGTTGCTGGCGATTTTGGTAGAGACCTGCTGGTGAAAAAACGCGATATAGCAAGGTGAGACAGGAGATATTACGTCGGTATTCGAGGTTGTCAGTTGACTATACATTATTGGCGTCACCTTTGAGTTTTATCGCGCATTGCAGATACATAGATGTTAGGGGCATTTGTATTGCATTGCACTGGTACCAGTTTAAGGAAGATGAATTCCTCATATATTTAAATAAGATCGAAGGGGATGAAGAATACTGGAAATTTTGCAGCACTAAAATAATTTGTCATTCCAGCGAAGTTCGTCACTAATACACAGCACATACCGAAAATGGAGGTCTTCAGTATCGATGACACAGTTACCATTTATGGATAGTGTAATGATTGATATGTGAAAAGCAGAGGGTACTATCGTCAGTAAGAATATATATTGGACTAGAAGTTGAAGACAAGAAGATTTAGAAGAGGCCCATCAGCATTTTAATTTATACACGCATTGTCGACAAAAAGCCTGATGCCAATTTCTATCAAATGTCTTGGAAATATCAAAAGCAACTATTTTCCTTTTACCAGATTTTTATAGACCATATTTTTAGTCTTCGGTGAGATATGCCGTCAAATCACTAGTGGATCTGTTCTACAAAAACTGTACTGCTGATTATTGTAAAGGTTTCGTGTTTCGATATACTCATTGCTGACATCTGAAATGTCACAATTAATGAGCATTGGCATGGAGTATGAGGGAAAGTTTCTATCGATGATGATTACTTTTTGGCCAGCGTATATTCGCTATCTCTACTCTTGGACGTTCAAATATAAAACCAGCGATGCCAAGCGATGTCTTATTTTGATGGGTTGTTTCATTGACGCTTGTCTTTGGCTTTTGAATGATGTTCTTCTTTCTATTGTGCATTTATTAAACGTTAAATTTTTTCATTCAATACCGTCACCTCTGTTTTCAAAGCATTCTTAGAGTTATAAAAGGCATTGATAGTGTAGGGAACCTCTGGGTGTCCAACTTATAGCTGTTGGTCTCAGAAATCAGAACACCTTTAACATTTCATTGCCAATGAATTCATTGATCAAAACGTCTCCGTTGATTTACAACGACGTCTCTTTTATACAGTGCGTTGGCACGTGTCTTATCCAGATTTTCTTTTAAGTATCCGCGAAATGATATTTATTTTTGGAATAATAAACCAGGCAAACAGGAGCGTAACATATTTTCAATGAGAAAAATTTATTTGAAATCTCCTGAAAACCTATAATCCTTCACCCCTGCGACTATTTCACTGCTGTACAAAATTATCTAATCGTTTAAGAAAAATTAGTGGGTGGATGTGGTAGGCAGGAAAATATGTTAAATCCAGTTTGTTTTAATAGGTTATTTTATCTGATGTAGTAACGCTTAGACGAGTATGTCTACGCAATTCCCATTGCAATTCAGATAGATTTTCTGAGCAAAGCCTCATATTTCCAATCTCGTTTTTTAAAGTTCGCTTTGCTACTGCTCCTGACTACCTGGCAAATATGTCACGTTGTGCTTCCAATAACCGCTCACAAATCTCTAAAAAAAAATGTCGCTCGGAAGACGTGGACGAGTAAGATTTGTGTGAAAAATTCTAGGGTGAGCACTGTTACCACCGCTTTTTCTACAAGATTAGGAAAGACTCATTCACCTTTACAGTACTCGTACTTCCTTTTGCCAGCTATTGGTTTGCAAAGAGTCTGGTTAGCGGTGCACAGTAGTGCAGTTGTTTATGGTTTCCCATTCTTTTTATCGACTTTAGAGAAATTTCCGCGAAAAGATTTGTATTTCCACTTTTATTCACTCATGTTAGCTTTGTTATTGATTCTGACTACCTGGTGAATATTTTATGTCACAAATCACTAGAAGATTCCTCCGGGAATGTGGGAGAGCAGCGATTGCTTGCAAAATACACGGATTGGCATTTATACCCAATGTTTAAAAATTGTTTGGAGAACAAGAACACAATTTCGAACCGGATAAGGGCAAAAATACTCTGCATCACGTAAGCTAGAATCATTTCTGAATAATAAAAAATAGCTATTTACTTGAAATCATTACTAATTGAGTTACACTGTTGGCTGAACGTGAATCTCAATAAACAATCTTATTCAGGTGGCCGGTTCGTCAACCAAGTGTCTTCGTTTTACCGTTTCGTTTAAGTTGTTACCGACTTTGACGGAGAAGCAAGAGGTCTCGTCTTCAGACGGACGAACTTGAAAGGGATACCAAAACTAGATATGGCTAAGCATTTTAGGGGTTTTAATATTCTCATGACTGACTTTGACTCTACGAGCTTTTGGATTACTTGCGTATATTGGTATAGCTCGTGGACTTCGCGGTTTTATCTTTTCCTCCATTTGCCTTCCTCCCACACGGGACCAAAAATTGGGAAAAACAATTTGCCGATAAGGTTCAGTATCTCCTCTCCTTTCCTACTTATCGTCCGACACTCGGCGCTAGAAAGAAGAACTGGCAACTGGCAACTGGCAACTGGCAACTGGCGTGATCAATGTGTTATATAGCTTGCACTTGGCATAAGTTTTGAACCAGCCAAACCGGGTAATTCCTCGTCGGATCTTCACTAAGGTGTCATTGGTGGAGTTGATGTTGGCTTTGAGGTAAAAGAACTCCTTAACTTCCTCGAAGTTGTTGCTAGCAACAGTGGCGTTTTGTCCTAAGCGTTGGTCAGATGTTTCTTTGTTTGTTGATAGCATGCACTTCATCTTGGTCCCATTCACTACAAGACCTACCAATTTCGCCTGTTCTTCAATAGCCGTGAAAGACGGTGGAAGCGGCCGATTACATCGATATCATCAGCGTACCGCAGTAGGTGAGCAGATTTGTTAGAGAAAGTGCCTTTCGTGTTGACACTTGCCTGCGCATTAATCGCCTCCAGAACAAAATTGATTAAAATCCATCTCGTTGCAGAAATTCGGTACATGTTTGAAACAGTTCGGAAGAGCTGTTCCCAAAATACACATTGCACCACGTGTTTCCCAGTGACACAATTGGTTTAGTTTTGTCGCGATCTCGAATTCTATATCGAATGCTATCATATGCGGCTTTATGAAAATTTGGTTTATTGCTGATCTGTCGGATCGGAAGCGACACTGGAACGTGTCGATTAGTGTCTTGCAAGACGGCTTCAGACGTTCAAATAGCACGTGAAATGTGACATTAAGCAGAGATATGCCTCGATATTTCTTTGTAAATAAATCAAAGGGCAACGGTATTTTTTCAGATTTTACAGATTGAAAATTGTAATCTTCCCTTTGAAATACATTTCACCGATTTAAAACGCATATCGTGAGAACTACAAGTCTATAAATCAACAACTATCTGTGGATATTGGTTCCTAATAAGTAAGCATTTCACAGATCACTGTGACGTTCTGCCACAAAAGGATGACAAAGCTAGAAAAGGCTCTACAAAGCTAGTCTCTACATATACTATAAATGCTGTCATATGCGGCCTTAAAATCGATGAGAAGGTTATCGATTTGGACCTCTCGAGATTTCTCAGAATCTGCCAGAGTGTGAAGATTTGGTCAATTTTGGATTTACATGGTCTAAAACCGCACTAATAAGGGCCAATCCGGTTGTTGACAAAGTCTTTCAGATATTTACACAATATGACAAATGAGATCTTGTATGAGATGTCTAATAGACTCAATCCTCTGTTGTTGGGGCAGTTGAGAGGACCGTGCAAATGATAATGAGGCTCGATTCGTCAGGCATATCAGTACGCTCTCCACAAACTAATTCCCAACAGCTTTGAATCCTTGAACTGTCTTTTGGCTAGGTGGGCGAACGTTTTGGCTGTTAACGTCTAGGTCAAATAGTCTATTTCGCCTGAAAATGGAATGTTACGCGTTTTCGCCATGATGCAGTCTGCAGAAATAGTTGTTGTTCATATTCTCAGTACCGACAGCGACTCGACTACAAGGTTCTCATCTTTATCTCTAACTTAGATTTCTTGATGGTGGTAAAACGAAACCCAGTACATTAGTCGTTGTATCTTTGCACCGATTCGACTGGGCTTCGGTATTTGACGCTCTTGGTATAGAAGTTGTTGAAAGATTTCGGAATATGCGTTTGGTGAAGATTCTGACGGTCTTGCTCCGCATCCCAAATACGACTATTTTGCTTATTGACGTTGTCATTAAACCCGAAATTAGACCACATCGCTAAACAAAATTTCGGTCGAAAACTGTGGATCTGCTTGAAGCTTCTCAAGAGCTCAATGACTGAAAACGGGAAACGAGTCAGAATATCAGCCGGCTTAAGTTCTTGTACGAATTGAGTTTTGTATGTTTTTAAATCAAAGTTCTCACGTAAAATACCCCTAATTGTCCCGAATGACAAGCCAATCTGTTGAAAACGGCGCCGAATCGATTCACCATGGTCATAACGTTCATGGCGTACACACTCACCAACCGCCGCTGTTACAGTTATTAAGCTACTAGAGGTATAGTTGATAGTTGAAGAAATCGGTAAAATAACTAGATGTAGGATGGTTGTACCAGAGTTTGTTTCTATTATTTTAGGTCATTGCCAAATGAAAAAACTAGAAAGAGGAGTGGATGGTAGATGGCAAGACAACTGGTGAAGAGAACTTATTTTTCAGAGCTAGTATTAGTGGCCGTAAAGAAGTATTGATCGGTTTTAGCCAATTGGGGCGTTGTCAAGATAAAGTCCCTTAAAAAAATAATAATGTCTCTGCTCACGGGGCAGATTTCTTAATAGGAGCCGGTTTAGCTGTACTCTTTCCATCGTTCCAGCGGAATCGACCAAAGAACATGTCGTGGAATGAGACACAGGAATCATCGGAATCAAGTGATCCAGCAGCTCCTGCGATGTTGGTGGCATTTTGGCTTGTTAATGACTAGGTAATAAAAAGCTCGGTAGCATTCTAAGCGAGACGAGTGCTACAGTTGAACGTTTGAGGGGGCGGAATGTTGCTGGCGATTTTGGTAGAGACCTGCTGGTGAAAAAACGCGATATAGCAAGGTGAGACAGGAGATATTACGTCGGTATTCGAGGTTGTCAGTTGACTATACATTATTGGCGTCACCTTTGAGTTTTATCGCACATTGCAGATACATAGATGTTAGGGGCATTTGTATTGCATTGCACTGGTACCAGTTTAAGGTAGATGAATTCCTCATATATTTAAATAAGATCGAAGGGGATGAAGAATACTGGAAATTTTGCAGCACTAAAATAATTTGTCATTCCAGCGAAGTTCGTCACTAATACACAGCACATACCGAAAATGGAGGTCTTCAGTATCGATGACACAGTTACCATTTATGGATAGTGTAATGATTGATATGTGAAAAGCAGAGGGTACTATCGTCAGTAAGAATATATATTGGACTAGAAGTTGAAGACAAGAAGATTTAGAAGAGGCCCATCAGCATTTTAATTTATACACGCATTGTCGACAAAAAGCCTGATGCCAATTTCTATCAAATGTCTTGGAAATATCAAAAGCAACTATTTTCCTTTTACCAGATTTTTATAGACCATATTTTTAGTCTTCGGTGAGATATGCCGTCAAATCACTAGTGGATCTGTTCTACAGAAACTGTACTGCTGATTATTGTAAAGGTTTCGTGTTTCGATATACTCATTGCTGACATCTGAAATGTCACAATTAATGAGCATTGGCATGGAGTATGAGAGAAAGTTTCTATCGATGATGATTACTTTTTGGCCAGCGTATATTCGCTATCTCTACTCTTGGACGTTCAAATATAAAACCAGCGATGCCAAGCGATGTCTTATTTTGATGGGTTGTTTCATTGACGCTTGTCTTTGGCTTTTGAATGATGTTCTTCTTTCTATTGTGCATTTATTAAACGTTAAATTTTTTCATTCAATACCGTCACCTCTGTTTTCAAAGCATTCTTAGAGTTATAAAAGGCATTGATAGTGTAGGGAACCTCTGGGTGTCCAACTTATAGCTGTTGGTCTCAGAAATCAGAACACCTTTAACATTTCATTGCCAATGAATTCATTGATCAAAACGTCTCCGTTGATTTACAACGACGTCTCTTTTATACAGTGCGTTGGCACATGTCTTATCCAGATTTTCTTTTAAGTATCCGCGAAATGATATTTATTTTTGGAATAATAAACCAGGCAAACAGGAGCGTAACATATTTTCAATGAGAAAAATTTATTTGAAATCTCCTGAAAACCTATAATCCTTCACCCCTGCGACTATTTCACTGCTGTACAAAATTATCTAATCGTTTAAGAAAAATTAGTGGGTGGATGTGGTAGGCAGGAAAATATGTTAAATCCAGTTTGTTTTAATAGGTTATTTTATCTGATGTAGTAACGCTTAGACGAGTATGTCTACGCAATTCCCATTGCAATTCAGATAGATTTTCTGAGCAAAGCCTCATATTTCCAATCCATATTCCAATCGTTTTTTAAAGTTCGCTTTGCTACTGCTCCTGACTACCTGGCAAATATATCACGTTGTGCTTCCAATAACCGCTCACAAATCTCTAAAAAAATGTCGCTCGGAAAACGTGGACGAGCAAGCTTTGTGTGAAAAATTCTAGGGTGAGCACTGTTACCACCGCTTTTTCTACAAGATTAGGAAAGACTCATTCACCTTTACAGTACTCGTACTTCCTTTTGCCAGCTATTGGTTTGCAAAGAGTCTGGTTAGCGGTGCACAGTAGTGCAGTTGTTTATGGTTTCCCATTCTTTTTATCGACTTTAGAGAAATTTCCGCGAAAAGATTTGTATTTCCACTTTTATTCACTCATGTTAGCTTTGTTATTGATTCTGACTACCTGGTGAATATTTTATGTCACAAATCACTAGAAGATATCCTCCTTGAATGTGGGAGAGCAGCGATTGCTTGCAAAATACACGGATTGGCATTTATACCCAATGTTTAAAAATTGTTTGGAGAACAAGAACACAATTTCGAACCGGAAAAGGGCAAAAATACTCTGCATCACGTAAGCTAGAATCATTTCTGAATAATAAAAAATAGCTATTTACTTGAAATCATTACTAATTGAGTTACAATGTTGGCTGAACTTGAATCTCAATAAACAATCTTATTCAGGTGGCCGGTTCGTCAACCAAGTGTCTTCGTTTTACCGTTTCGTTTAAGTTGTTACCGACTTTGACGGAGAAGCAAGAGGTCTCGTCTTCAGACGGACGAACTTGAAAGGGATACCAAAACTAGATATGGCTAAGCATTTTAGGGGTTTTAATATTCTCATGACTGACTTTGACTCTACGAGCTTTTGGATTACTTGCGTATATTGGTATAGCTCGTGGACTTCGCGGTTTTATCTTTTCCTCCATTTGCCTTCCTCCCACACGGGACCAAAAATTGGGAAAAACAATTTGCCGATAAGGTTCAGTATCTCCTCTCCTTTCCTACTTATCGTCCGACACTCGGCGCTAGAAAGAAGAACTGGCAACTGGCAACTGGCAACTGGCAACTGGCAACTGGCAACTGGCGTGATCAATGTGTTATATAGCTTGCACTTGGCATAAGTTTTGAACCAGCCAAACCGGGTAATTCCTCGTCGGATCTTCACTAAGGTGTCATTGGTGGAGTTGATGTTGACTTTGAGGTAAAAGAACTCCTTAACTTCCTCGAAGTTGTGGCTAGCAACAGTGGCGTTTTGTCCTAAGCGTTGGTCAGATGTTTCTTTGTTTGTTGATAGCATGCACTTCATCTTGGTCTCATTCACTACAAGACCTACCAATTTCGCCTGTTCTTCAATAGCCGTGAGAGACGGTGGGAGCGGCCGATTACATCGATATCATCAGCGTACCGCAGTAGGTGAGCAGATTTGTTAGAGAAAGTGCCTTTCGTGTTGACACTTGCCTGCGCATTAATCGCCTCCAGAACAAGATTGATTAAAATCCATCTCGTTGCAGAAATTCGGTACATGTTTGAAACAGTTCGGAAGAGCTGTTCCCAAAATACACATTGCACCACGTGTTTCCCAGTGACACAATTGGTTTAGTTTTGTCGCGATCTCGAATTCTATATCGAATGCTATCATATGCGGCTTTATGAAAATTTGGTTTATTGTTGATCTGCCGGATCGGAAGCGACACTGGAACGTGTCGATTAGTGTCTTGCAAGACGGCTTCAGACGTTCAAATAGCACGTGAAATGTGACATTAAGCAGAGATATGCCTCGATATTTCTTTGTAAATAAATCAAAGGGCAACGGTATTTTTTCAGATTTTACAGATTGAAAATTGTAATCTTCCCTTTGAAATACATTTCACCGATTTAAAACGCATATCGTGAGAACTACAAGTCTATAAATTAACAACTATCTGTGGATATTGGTTCCTAATAAGTAAGCATTTCACAGATCACTGTGACGTTCTGCCACAAAAGGATGACAAAGCTAGAAAAGGCTCTACAAAGCTAGTCTCTACATATACTATAAATGCTGTCATATGCGGCCTTAAAATCGATGAGAAGGTTATCGATTTGGACCTCTCGAGATTTCTCAGAATCTGCCAGAGTGTGAAGATTTGGTCAATTTTGGATTTACATGGTCTAAAACCGCACTAATAAGGGCCAATCCGGTTGTTGACAAAGTCTTTCAGATATTTACACAATATGACAAATGAGATCTTGTATGAGATGTCTAATAGACTCAATCTTCTGTTGTTGGGGCAGTTGAGAGGACCGTGCAAATGATAATGAGGCTCGATTCGTCAGGCATATCAGTACGCTCTCCACAAACTAATTCCCAACAGCTTTGAATCCTTGAACTGTCTTTTGGCTAGGTGGGCGAACGTTTTGGCTGTTAACGTCTAGGTCGAATAGTCTATTTCGCCTGAAAATGGAATGTTACGCGTTTTCGCCATGATACAGTCTGCAGAAATAGTTGTTGTTCATATTCTCAGTACCGACAGCGACTCGACTACAAGGTTCTCATCTTTATCTCTAACTTAGATTTCTTGATGGTGGTAAAACGAAACCCAGTACATTAGTCGTTGTATCTTTGCACCGATTCGACTGGGCTTCGGTATTTGACGCTCTTGGTATAGAAGTTGTTGAAAGATTTCGGAATATGCGTTTGGTGAAGATTCTGACGGTCTTGCTCCGCATCCCAAATACGACTATTTTGCTTATTGACGTTGTCATTAAACCCGAAATTAGACCGCATCGCTAAACAAAATTTCGGTCGAAAACTGTGGATCTGCTTGAAGCTTCTCAAGAGCTCAACGACTGAAAACGGGAAACGAGTCAGAATATCAGCCGGCTTAAGTTCTTGTACGAATTGAGTTTTGTATGTTTTTAAATCAAAGTTCTCACGTAAAATACCCCTAATTGTCCCGAATGACAAGCCAATCTGTTGAAAACGGCGCCGAATCGATTCACCATGGTCATAACGTTCATGGCGTACACACTCACCAACCGCCGCTGTTACAGTTATTAAGCTACTAGAGGTATAGTTGATAGTTGAAGAAATCGGTAAAATAACTAGATGTAGGATGGTTGTACCAGAGCTTGTTTCTATTATTTTAGGTCATTGCCAAATGAAAAAACTAGAAAGAGGAGTGGATGGTAGATGGCAAGACAACTGGTGAAGAGAACTTATTTTTCAGAGCTAGTATTAGTGGCCGTAAAGAAGTATTGATCGGTTTTAGCCAATTGGGGCGTTGTCAAGATAAAGTCCCTTAAAAAAATAATAATGTCTCTTCTCACGGGGCAGATTTCTTAATAGGAGCCGGTTTAGCTGTACTCTTTCCATCGTTCCAGCGGAATCGACCAAAGAACATGTCGTGGAATGAGACACAGGAATCACCGGAATCAAGTGATCCAGCAGCTCCTGCGATGTTGGTGGCATTTTGGCTTGTTAATGACTAGGTAATAAAAAGCTCGGTAGCATTCTAAGCGAGACGAGTGCTACAGTTGAACGTTTGAGGGGGCGGAATGTTGCTGGCGATTTTGGTAGAGACCTGCTGGTGAAAAAACGCGATATAGCAAGGTGAGACAGGAGATATTACGTCGGTATTCGAGGTTGTCAGTTGACTATACATTATTGGCGTCACCTTTGAGTTTTATCGCACATTGCAGATACATAGATGTTAGGGGCATTTGTATTGCATTGCACTGGTACCAGTTTAAGGTAGATGAATTCCTCATATATTTAAATAAGATCGAAGGGGATGAAGAATACTGGAAATTTTGCAGCACTAAAATAATTTGTCATTCCAGCGAAGTTCGTCACTAATACACAGCACATACCGAAAATGGAGGTCTTCAGTATCGATGACACAGTTACCATTTATGGATAGTGTAATGATTGATATGTGAAAAGCAGAGGGTACTATCGTCAGTAAGAATATATATTGGACTAGAAGTTGAAGACAAGAAGATTTAGAAGAGGCCCATCAGCATTTTAATTTATACACGCATTGTCGACAAAAAGCCTGATGCCAATTTCTATCAAATGTCTTGGAAATATCAAAAGCAACTATTTTCCTTTTACCAGATTTTTATAGACCATATTTTTAGTCTTCGGTGAGATATGCCGTCAAATCACTAGTGGATCTGTTCTACAGAAACTGTACTGCTGATTATTGTAAAGGTTTCGTGTTTCGATATACTCATTGCTGACATCTGAAATGTCACAATTAATGAGCATTGGCATGGAGTATGAGGGAAAGTTTCTATCGATGATGATTACTTTTTGGCCAGCGTATATTCGCTATCTCTACTCTTGGACGTTCAAATATAAAACCAGCGATGCCAAGCGATGTCTTATTTTGATGGGTTGTTTCATTGACGCTTGTCTTTGGCTTTTGAATGATGTTCTTCTTTCTATTGTGCATTTATTAAACGTTAAATTTTTTCATTCAATACCGTCACCTCTGTTTTCAAAGCATTCTTAGAGTTATAAAAGGCATTGATAGTGTAGGGAACCTCTGGGTGTCCAACTTATAGCTGTTGGTCTCAGAAATCAGAACACCTTTAACATTTCATTGCCAATGAATTCATTGATCAAAACGTCTCCGTTGATTTACAACGACGTCTCTTTTATACAGTGCGTTGGCACATGTCTTATCCAGATTTTCTTTTAAGTATCCGCGAAATGATATTTATTTTTGGAATAATAAACCAGGCAAACAGGAGCGTAACATATTTTCAATGAGAAAAATTTATTTGAAATCTCCTGAAAACCTATAATCCTTCACCCCTGCGACTATTTCACTGCTGTACAAAATTATCTAATCGTTTAAGAAAAATTAGTGGGTGGATGTGGTAGGCAGGAAAATATGTTAAATCCAGTTTGTTTTAATAGGTTATTTTATCTGATGTAGTAACGCTTAGACGAGTATGTCTACGCAATTCCCATTGCAATTCAGATAGATTTTCTGAGCAAAGCCTCATATTTCCAATCTCGTTTTTTAAAGTTCGCTTTGCTACTGCTCCTGACTACCTGGCAAATATATCACGTTGTGCTTCCAATAACCGCTCACAAATCTCTAAAAAAATGTCGCTCGGAAAACGTGGACGAGCAAGCTTTGTGTGAAAAATTCTAGGGTGAGCACTGTTACCACCGCTTTTTCTACAAGATTAGGAAAGACTCATTCACCTTTACAGTACTCGTACTTCCTTTTGCCAGCTATTGGTTTGCAAAGAGTCTGGTTAGCGGTGCACAGTAGTGCAGTTGTTTATGGTTTCCCATTCTTTTTATCGACTTTAGAGAAATTTCCGCGAAAAGATTTGTATTTCCACTTTTATTCACTCATGTTAGCTTTGTTATTGATTCTGACTACCTGGTGAATATTTTATGTCACAAATCACTAGAAGATATCCTCCGGGAATGTAGGAGAGCAGCGATTGCTTGCAAAATACACGGATTGGCATTTATACCCAATGTTTAAAAATTGTTTGGAGAACAAGAACACAATTTCGAACCGGAAAAGGGCAAAAATACTCTGCATCACGTAAGCTAGAATCATTTCTGAATAATAAAAAATAGCTATTTACTTGAAATCATTACTAATTGAGTTACACTGTTGGCTGAACGTGAATCTCAATAAACAATCTTATTCAGGTGGCCGGTTCGTCAACCAAGTGTCTTCGTTTTACCGTTTCGTTTAAGTTGTTGACGGAGAAGCAAGAGGTCTCGTCTTCAGACGGACGAACTTGAAAGGGATACCAAAACTAGATATGGCTAAGCATTTTAGGGGTTTTAATATTCTCATGACTGACTTTGACTCTACGAGCTTTTGGATTACTTGCGTATATTGGTATAGCTCGTGGACTTCGCGGTTGTATCTTTTCCTCCATTTGCCTTCCTCCCACACGGGACCAAAAATTGGGAAAAACAATTTGCCGATAAGGTTCAGTATCTCCTCTCCTTTCCTACTTATCGTCCGACACTCGGCGCTAGAAAGAAGAACTGGCAACTGGCAACTGGCGTGATCAATGTGTTATATAGCTTGCACTTGGCATAAGTTTTGAACCAGCCAAACCGGGTAATTCCTCGTCGGATCTTCACTAAGGTGTCATTGGTGGAGTTGATGTGGACTTTGAGGTAAAAGAACTCCTTAACTTCCTCGAAGTTGTTGCTAGCAACAGTGGCGTTTTGTCCTAAGCGTTGGTCAGATGTTTCTTTGTTTGTTGATAGCATGCACTTCATCTTGGTCTCATTCACTACAAGACCTACCAATTTCGCCTGTTCTTCAATAGCCGTGAGAGACGGTGGGAGCGGCCGATTACATCGATATCATCAGCGTACCGCAGTAGGTGAGCAGATTTGTTAGAGAAAGTGCCTTTCGTGTTGACACTTGCCTGCGCATTAATCGCCTCCAGAACAAGATTGATTAAAATCCATCTCGTTGCAGAAATTCGGTACATGTTTGAAACAGTTCGGAAGAGCTGTTCCCAAAATACACATTGCACCACGTGTTTCCCAGTGACACAATGGGTTTAGTTTTGTCGCGATCTCGAATTCTATATCGAATGCTATCATATGCGGCTTTATGAAAATTTGGTTTATTGTTGATCTGCCGGATCGGAAGCGACACTGGAACGTGTCGATTAGTGTCTTGCAAGACGGCTTCAGACGTTCAAATAGCACGTGAAATGTGACATTAAGCAGAGATATGCCTCGATATTTCTTTGTAAATAAATCAAAGGGCAACGGTATTTTTTCAGATTTTACAGATTGAAAATTGTAATCTTCCCTTTGAAATACATTTCACCGATTTAAAACGCATATCGTGAGAACTACAAGTCTATAAATTAACAACTATCTGTGGATATTGGTTCCTAATAAGTAAGCATTTCACAGATCACTGTGACGTTCTGCCACAAAAGGATGACAAAGCTAGAAAAGGCTCTACAAAGCTAGTCTCTACATATACTATAAATGCTGTCATATGCGGCCTTAAAATCGATGAGAAGGTTATCGATTTGGACCTCTCGAGATTTCTCAGAATCTGCCAGAGTGTGAAGATTTGGTCAATTTTGGATTTACATGGTCTAAAACCGCACTAATAAGGGCCAATCCGGTTGTTGACAAAGTCTTTCAGATATTTACACAATATGACAAATGAGATCTTGTATGAGATGTCTAATAGACTCAATCCTCTGTTGTTGGGGCAGTTGAGAGGACCGTGCAAATGATAATGAGGCTCGATTCGTCAGGCATATCAGTACGCTCTCCACAAACTAATTCCCAACAGCTTTGAATCCTTGAACTGTCTTTTGGCTAGGTGGGCGAACGTTTTGGCTGTTAACGTCTAGGTCGAATAGTCTATTTCGCCTGAAAATGGAATGTTACGCGTTTTCGCCATGATACAGTCTGCAGAAATAGTTGTTGTTCATATTCTCAGTACCGACAGCGACTCGACTACAAGGTTCTCATCTTTATCTCTAACTTAGATTTCTTGATGGTGGTAAAACGAAACCCAGTACATTAGTCGTTGTATCTTTGCACCGATTCGACTGGGCTTCGGTATTTGACGCTCTTGGTATAGAAGTTGTTGAAAGATTTCGGAATATGCGTTTGGTGAAGATTCTGACGGTCTTGCTCCGCATCCCAAATACGACTATTTTGCTTATTGACGTTGTCATTAAACCCGAAATTAGACCACATCGCTAAACAAAATTTCGGTCGAAAACTGTGGATCTGCTTGAAGCTTCTCAAGAGCTCAACGACTGAAAACGGGAAACGAGTCAGAATATCAGCCGGCTTAAGTTCTTGTACGAATTGAGTTTTGTATGTTTTTAAATCAAAGTTCTCACGTAAAATACCCCTAATTGTCCCGAATGACAAGCCAATCTGTTGAAAACGGCGCCGAATCGATTCACCATGGTCATAACGTTCATGGCGTACACACTCACCAACCGCCGCTGTTACAGTTATTAAGCTACTAGAGGTATAGTTGATAGTTGAAGAAATCGGTAAAATAACTAGATGTAGGATGGTTGTACCAGAGCTTGTTTCTATTATTTTAGGTCATTGCCAAATGAAAAAACTAGAAAGAGGAGTGGATGGTAGATGGCAAGACAACTGGTGAAGAGAACTTATTTTTCAGAGCTAGTATTAGTGGCCGTAAAGAAGTATTGATCGGTTTTAGCCAATTGGGGCGTTGTCAAGATAAAGTCCCTTAAAAAAATAATAATGTCTCTGCTCACGGGGCAGATTTCTTAATAGGAGCCGGTTTAGCTGTACTCTTTCCATCGTTCCAGCGGAATCGACCAAAGAACATGTCGTGGAATGAGACACAGGAATCATCGGAATCAAGTGATCCAGCAGCTCCTGCGATGTTGGTGGCATTTTGGCTTGTTAATGACTAGGTAATAAAAAGCTCGGTAGCATTCTAAGCGAGACGAGTGCTACAGTTGAACGTTTGAGGGGGCGGAATGTTGCTGGCGATTTTGGTAGAGACCTGCTGGTGAAAAAACGCGATATAGCAAGGTGAGACAGGAGATATTACGTCGGTATTCGAGGTTGTCAGTTGACTATACATTATTGGCGTCACCTTTGAGTTTTATCGCACATTGCAGATACATAGATGTTAGGGGCATTTGTATTGCATTGCACTGGTACCAGTTTAAGGTAGATGAATTCCTCATATATTTAAATAAGATCGAAGGGGATGAAGAATACTGGAAATTTTGCAGCACTAAAATAATTTGTCATTCCAGCGAAGTTCGTCACTAATACACAGCACATACCGAAAATGGAGGTCTTCAGTATCGATGACACAGTTACCATTTATGGATAGTGTAATGATTGATATGTGAAAAGCAGAGGGTACTATCGTCAGTAAGAATATATATTGGACTAGAAGTTGAAGACAAGAAGATTTAGAAGAGGCCCATCAGCATTTTAATTTATACACGCATTGTCGACAAAAAGCCTGATGCCAATTTCTATCAAATGTCTTGGAAATATCAAAAGCAACTATTTTCCTTTTACCAGATTTTTATAGACCATATTTTTAGTCTTCGGTGAGATATGCCGTCAAATCACTAGTGGATCTGTTCTACAGAAACTGTACTGCTGATTATTGTAAAGGTTTCGTGTTTCGATATACTCATTGCTGACATCTGAAATGTCACAATTAATGAGCATTGGCATGGAGTATGAGGGAAAGTTTCTATCGATGATGATTACTTTTTGGCCAGCGTATATTCGCTATCTCTACTCTTGGACGTTCAAATATAAAACCAGCGATGCCAAGCGATGTCTTATTTTGATGGGTTGTTTCATTGACGCTTGTCTTTGGCTTTTGAATGATGTTCTTCTTTCTATTGTGCATTTATTAAACGTTAAATTTTTTCATTCAATACCGTCACCTCTGTTTTCAAAGCATTCTTAGAGTTATAAAAGGCATTGATAGTGTAGGGAACCTCTGGGTGTCCAACTTATAGCTGTTGGTCTCAGAAATCAGAACACCTTTAACATTTCATTGCCAATGAATTCATTGATCAAAACGTCTCCGTTGATTTACAACGACGTCTCTTTTATACAGTGCGTTGGCACATGTCTTATCCAGATTTTCTTTTAAGTATCCGCGAAATGATATTTATTTTTGGAATAATAAACCAGGCAAACAGGAGCGTAACATATTTTCAATGAGAAAAATTTATTTGAAATCTCCTGAAAACCTATAATCCTTCACCCCTGCGACTATTTCACTGCTGTACAAAATTATCTAATCGTTTAAGAAAAATTAGTGGGTGGATGTGGTAAGCAGGAAAATATGTTAAATCCAGTTTGTTTTAATAGGTTATTTTATCTGATGTAGTAACGCTTAGACGAGTATGTCTACGCAATTCCCATTGCAATTCAGATAGATTTTCTGAGCAAAGCCTCATATTTCCAATCTCGTTTTTTAAAGTTCGCTTTGCTACTGCTCCTGACTACCTGGCAAATATGTCACGTTGTGCTTCCAATAACCGCTCACAAATCTCTAAAAAAAATGTCGCTCGGAAGACGTGGACGAGTAAGATTTGTGTGAAAAATTCTAGGGTGAGCACTGTTACCACCGCTTTTTCTACAAGATTAGGAAAGACTCATTCACCTTTACAGTACTCGTACTTCCTTTTGCCAGCTATTGGTTTGCAAAGAGTCTGGTTAGCGGTGCACAGTAGTGCAGTTGTTTATGGTTTCCCATTCTTTTTATCGACTTTAGAGAAATTTCCGCGAAAAGATTTGTATTTCCACTTTTATTTACTCATGTTAGCTTTGTTATTGATTCTGACTACCTGGTGAATATTTTATGTCACAAATCACTAGAAGATATCCTCCGGGAATGTAGGAGAGCAGCGATTGCTTGCAAAATACACGGATTAGCATTTATACCCAATGTTTAAAAATTGTTTGGAGAACAAGAACACAATTTCGAACCGGAAAAGGGCAAAAATACTCTGCATCACGTAAGCTAGAATCATTACTAATTGAGTTACACTGTTGGCTGAACGTGAATCTCAATAAACAATCTTATTCAGGTGGCCGGTTCGTCAACCAAGTGTCTTCGTTTTACCGTTTCGTTTAAGTTGTTGACGGAGAAGCAAGAGGTCTCGTCTTCAGACGGACGAACTTGAAAGGGATACCAAAACTAGATATGGCTAAGCATTTTAGGGGTTTTAATATTCTCATGACTGACTTTGACTCTACGAGCTTTTGGATTACTTGCGTATATTGGTATAGCTCGTGGACTTCGCGGTTGTATCTTTTCCTCCATTTGCCTTCCTCCCACACGGGACCAAAAATTGGGAAAAACAATTTGCCGATAAGGTTCAGTATCTCCTCTCCTTTCCTACTTATCGTCCGACACTCGGCGCTAGAAAGAAGAACTGGCAACTGGCAACTGGCAACTGGCAACTGGCAACTGTCAACTGGCAACTGGCGTGATCAATGTGTTATATAGCTTGCACTTGGCATAAGTTTTGAACCAGCCAAACCGGGTAATTCCTCGTCGGATCTTCACTAAGGTGTCATTGGTGGAGTTGATGTTGACTTTGAGGTAAAAGAACTCCTTAACTTCCTCGAAGTTGTTGCTAGCAACAGTGGCGTTTTGTCCTAAGCGTTGGTCAGATGTTTCTTTGTTTGTTGATAGCATGCACTTCATCTTGGTCTCATTCACTACAAGACCTACCAATTTCGCCTGTTCTTCAATAGCCGTGAGAGACGGTGGGAGCGGCCGATTACATCGATATCATCAGCGTACCGCAGTAGGTGAGCAGATTTGTTAGAGAAAGTGCCTTTCGTGTTGACACTTGCCTGCGCATTAATCGCCTCCAGAACAAGATTGATTAAAATCCATCTCGTTGCAGAAATTCGGTACATGTTTGAAACAGTTCGGAAGAGCTGTTCCCAAAATACACATTGCACCACGTGTTTCCCAGTGACACAATTGGTTTAGTTTTGTCGCGATCTCGAATTCTATATCGAATGCTATCATATGCGGCTTTATGAAAATTTGGTTTATTGTTGATCTGCCGGATCGGAAGCGACACTGGAACGTGTCGATTAGTGTTTTGCAAGACGGCTTCAGACGTTCGAATAGCACGTGAAATGTGACATTAAGCAGAGATATGCCTCGATATTTCTTGCAGAACATAGGATCGACTTTCTCATAGATGGGACATATAGAGCCATCGGGCATACTCTCCTCCACATATATTTTGTTGATTACTTGGTGGAGGTGATTCCTTTGAAAACCTCTTGTTGACTATCAAAGCCGGCAGAGAAAACTGCTTACTCTTTGTATATGCTCTCTATTCTAATGGTGCTACGGCGTTCAGTGTTCAATTCAATTTTTCTGTGCAGTTAACAGCTTTACCCTTTTGGATAGTGGGGTTCTAAGTTTTGCTGCAATAAGCAAGTGGTTAGTCAATAATTACCCCGCAATTGCTTGCACATTCAAAATTCTACACATGTGTATCGCATCTATTAGCACGTGGTCGAGCAGGCAGTTGGACCATCTGGATTGTGTTTGGTTGTTGCATAAATTCATTGCCTTGAAAATCAAGTGGCAACCACTTCTGCTTATCATCGTTTTACGAATTTCTGACAAATCGATTTTCAGTATCTGTAATCTGTTATCGTGTCGTGGAGTTTGTGCTTCCACCGATGCTCTCCTGTATGCTTTGTACAACATATTTAGGACAGGCTCCGTGGGCTCACTAGTCGGCTTGGATTCAATAATATCATATTTAAAGTGCTGCTACTTTTGCGCAATACTCACGCTTATAAGCTCAGAATGCCGAATGTATACCCACTAGTACCAATATAAATGTATACTGATAGCCACAACATTGGCAATTACTAGGTTGACGCCAGTCAGAGTCTATACTATTCATGTATCCATCAGGATGTGTTTTTACCACGCAATCGTTATGATGGTATTGGAAACTGTGTCCAATAAGAATATTTCTGATGTACATATGAACCTAAGTATGCAATAACATTTTTCTTTTCATAATTTTTATTGTTTGGCAACACTCTGACCTTAAGTTCAATTTTTCTGTCCGATTACTTATGTGTTGAATAACAAAAGATACATGTCTGTGTTCAAATTTAAATTTTATAGATCAGAGTGAAACTACTCAACAGGCAGAGCAAACATCAGTATTGAAACACCGGACATGCAAGATCCATATATTATAATATTAATAATTTGAATGATTCAGTTAAAACGCGAGGGTCTTTTAAAGGAGGCCCCCTTTTCTTTTAGAACTACGACAAGAGCATTGTCATATCTCTCTTTCTCGTTTAATTGCACCAACGGATATGTGCTCCTTCATGCATAACACCCGCGCCACTTGACGGCAGTTTTTATTCCTTTTAGCAGTTTGAGTATCTTAGCTTGGGTATACGAGTTTCTCAATTGTAAAAAAGAGGAACGAAAAGGAAAACTTTAAGAAAATTGTATGGAAACGTGTTAAAGGGTACTCACCTACCATCTTTGTTGTACAAAAAAAAGAACAAAAACAAAGAAAGGTTTACAGTACTCAGTGAAAACGACAGCCGTTGGATAGCAGGAGGATACTTTTTGGAATGATTTCCAAAACACGTTACAGAAAATAACATTAAAACTATGTAATTGCTGTCATATGTGTTGCTTTGGTAGCAAGTAGGGGTCATCTAAAATTTGAATGTTAAAAAACTTGTTGTCTACAAGTAAATATAGTTAGTTTTAGTTTTATTAATGGATTTGCTTTTGGAACTGCAATCAAAACCTGGGATAATTCTATGTGAACAACGACAGCGAAACTGCTTGATCTTTTCATGATGAGTTCTCTTTTCAATATAACTTAATTATAAAAGGACTGTTCAATCCCTTAATAAATCAACCGTCCTTCAAAATTCAAGATGTTCTTAACTTTTTCAGAAGTCAACATCAACTTGGATCAAAGGGGCTGTTATTGATGTTATTGGTTTTAAAACTTTCCAGAAAGCCACCTCTGTTGACAGAGCATATAAAGTTGCACTGCATTTAAGGACGAGTACCACATGGCAGTCAAATTGTTATTATAGAATTAAATGGACGTGCCAGGGCTACAGACCCGGGATGGAAGCCTACAAAAATCAATATGAAAAAGTTATAGGGGAGTAACAGTCAGTACTAAGAATACTCGTATAGGCACACCACTTCTGCAGACTGTAAAACGGCGAAAATGGACAAAATTCGGCTGTCAGGCAGAATAAACATTCATCCTGGACAAAGATTCCAGTTACTAAAAAAAAAACCAACAAAGCTGGAAATTTGGTCAGGAAAAAGATAAGAACATTCAATTCAAGTTGTTTTAAATGATTTTAAGTTGTATTTTATTTGAAAAATAAGTGCTGATGTGCCTCAGGGCTCCATTCAGTCCCCGACACTCTTCCTTAACTTCATTAACGATCTCTTGTCTCGTACAGGAAAGACCACCATAAATCTTCGAAAAGACCTGGAAATTTGAAACACTCATCTATTTGTCGACTTAAAGGCCTCACCCCACATGACATCATGCAGAAGGACAAGCAAATTTCTCTCGGGTTAATACAATCTCCTCTCCTTCTCCAGCGCGATAAGACAAAACCATTGCAAAGAACTTCATCCATTGTAATCTACTATCGTTTTAATTTGAAGAGAAATTACTCTGGCCCTAAATTGGAAACTCTACGATGGGCGTCTTTCCGGAACGGGCTTGACTGTCTCGAAGATGCAGACTGTGGATTACAGTGAAGTCGTCTTTTCCGGATAGAACGTCGCGCGGCTCAACCGAGAAACACTTTATGAAGTTCTGGCTGACGCGCCTCTTCTTTCCAACTTGAAGACAATATTAAGTGCGTTGGGCGACGACAAAATAGTGAAAAAAAACTGTGTATGTCCTGACGCAGATCCCGTGAGAAGGCGCTCGGCCGAATTAGAGGCTAAAATAATGGTACTATCCTCGGTCGCCAATTCTTACTTTAGAACAAAGCGTCGGTTCCCTTTGAATCGCTTGAACTGCGGTCGGTCCCTGCAGCAGCCGTTATGGTGTTCGCAAAGTCATGGTGAGATGAATCTTACCCAGCTTCTCCTGGACGTGGGAGCTTCAAGCATTTCTTCACCGCATGGAAGTAAAGGTATCATCTAGATGCGACTATAACCCTGCTTTGGAGGGTACCGCCGAACACATTGTGAGTATCTGGTTGTTTCTAATTAACCTGTGCACAAGTCTCAGACTACCGTATGTCTCCACTGTGTCCGTAAGTAAGTCAATCAAACTTCAACATAGCTAATAGTTGTTCTCGGAGGTTTTGCTCCATGTTTCTATCTTAATTTACCAGAAGAATGCGCCCTTTTTTATTCAAAGCTATGTGCATCTTAATTAATTATTTGAAACACTTCCCACCAATTTCATCTGTTCGCAAATACAACCGAAAGATTGCTTTTCATGTTTTGGTAACGAATAGAAATTAAAAAAAAAATAAAAATCCCATATTCGGTATTCACTTAGAGAGGAAACCACCCTACAAAGTGTCGTCGCACCACCCCCTCTCCACACTCCAAGAACAAGGCCATGACTGTTTTACTGGTACATATTCCAACAGCAACTCGTAGAGGTAATACAATTAACTTTGAGTGGTTTCTCTTTTATTTGTTCGGAGGATGTAAAAAGCAGATTAAGACAATAATATCCATCCTTGCAGGGCCTTGAAAGTGTGCAGTAAAATCCCATCACAGTTGGTGGGCGTGGTTAAATTGAGGAGGAGGAAGAGGGGTTAAGCCTGCAATCTAGATAACTCCGTGGATGGGTAGATGGGTAGATGGGTGAAAGGATAATAACTTCATAAATCGTTACAATAATCTGCCGCATATTCCATCCATCCCTCATGGTAAAATAATGGAGCAAACCACCAAACCACCAAACCAACCAAACCATCATCGCCATACGGATTCCACCACGTGCGACTTTTGTACTTTCGAGCATACCGTTGTGTCGTCATTAAAATCATCATCAGCATCCTCCTTTTTTATACTGATCTGCTTCTGTTTGGAATTTACCCACCCGTGCACCCTCTTGCGATGGCAAAAGATGTAAAACAAATTTTCATGAGTTATCTATCCGCAAGCATATTCAGAGAGCCATTAAGAACCGCACCCATACCGGCAACAAGCGAGGCAAAATCTTTGTATCTATTGTGGTGGTTGGTGACAAATACCATCGAGACGAGTCACTCAACTCTATAACGCACAGATACGAGTATGTATCCGTATCCTTTTCAGGCTTAGCACAGCAGTAGCATCACCATCATCAACAGCATACTCGTAAGAAGCCACAAGCTAGCTACACCGACGTTATCACTTTGTTTGCCATTAAATTAATGGAAAATTCAATTATGCAAGTTGCCTTTTAATATCAAAAAGATTTTTTTTTTTTGCAAAAGAAAAAAATGTTTCGTTGCCCTGCTTTCAATTGGTGTCCCTTTGCAGGATGATTCTTCTGCTGCGACAACCGCATGTTTGATTTATTTATGGAGGGAAAGATGAACGACAACGGGAGAGATTCCTTTTGCAGTTATAAGGAAATCAGATTTTAAGATCAAACCCGCTCTAATGTTGCTTTTTAATTTTTTGCTTCCTTATTTTCTGTTACAAAGAGAATTGTTTTAAATTGAGATGGAGAAGATAAATGCCAAGTTGCTACTACACTTGATTCAGTATCTAGCTAGTGTGCTTTTATGTTACCAACTTAACGATACATATAAACAAAGTGGACGTAAATTTATGTATATAAACAGCAAAGTTTGGCTAAATTTTAATTGGAAAACTTTGTCGCCTCCTAGCATAGACCAAGTTTTTATTTTATTTCAAATTGCTCTAAATACTGGACTGCTTGAACAATGTTCTTAAAAGAAAGGATAAAGGGGATGAAAATCAAAAAGTAGTAGACTAAGTTTAGCTATAAAGTAGGAACACGTTTCTTCTTTCTAAAACCCTGAGGCAACTAAACACATTTTAAAGAGGTACAAAACACATGAAATTTCATTAAATAGCAATTTATTTGTGTTGAATCTAGAGAATATATACTGCAATCAATTTTTGAACACAACCTCGGGCATATGCCCAAATTGGCCAAATTTGATGAATACTCTCCCAGAGATAAAGTTTTCGACCACATTTTTAAGAATTTGCGGCCCTAAGTCCTCAAAAACACGAATAATGTTCGTTTCCAATGTATCTTTATGCATCACTGACGATAATAAAAAATAGCCGTCAAATCACAGCATCTTGGAAGCCGATTCCATTACACGAAATTAAGCGTTTATCGAATGTTTCCTTCAATAAGTTGATTATTTCGTTTGTTGTATGGCACGTAGCGCCATCCTTCTGGAACCGCATCTCTTCCAAAATAATGCCATTCAATCGAGGAACGAACTGTTCTGAATACCCTTGGCCGTAACACACTGTTAAGTTTAATTTTTACAAAATATGATCGGATGACAACACCAGCCCACAGGCCGTACCAAACTGTGCATTCTTCGGCATGTACGGGATCCAATACCAATTAATTTTGAGTTCATTCACAGAAACCAAGCCCGAACAATGGTGCTCTTGCAAAAGCTGCATTTTGAAAGTCTTCAACTAAGATCTTTTCGTAATATTTTCCATAAAATGAACAGACATAGACCAAGCTGTCATGAACGACATCGAAGCGGATGCAATATTCTTTTCAGTACGCACTCTTCTTATGCATCTCAGTGCCAATCCATTTTCCAAAAAAAATGCTGTGGTAGAATATCTCGACAACAATTACATAACGAAAGCTAGCTTAATTGATACAACACGTCCCATCCATAATTTTTATTTCTCCTCATTGAGCACAGTTGCTCGAAAGTATCTCAGCCAAAATTCTTTAAAAATGATCTGTAGTTGCATAGTTTGCAAAGAATTGGCAGCCCTTGTCGATTAAGAGGGATAAGCTCATTTTTTACTTTTAATGGTGGGCTTTATTTGTCGCTTGGGTCGCTGTTTAAAAAGTACGTTTCATCTCAGAAATCATAGCTAAGTTGCGAGTAGTGTTATCTATGTTGGGAACTTTAAGTATCATTAGTGTATCTCTAATATCTATTTCGTTCCATTGATGATAATTTCATGCAGAATTTTTTTTTTTAAATTAAAATATTTAAAATTGCACGCTAATCCTTCAGTGCCATGAAATAAGGCCATATCTGAAAATACCTCATATGAACCATTTATCCCTCTATGAATTGCTTAGAGAAATCTAACTTATAGGCGCCTGCCTGACGGTTGTTGACATACCCTTATCGGGGCGACGAAGTCACGGCACCTAATCCTCCTTTGATAAATTAAGATTAAAGCTACTTTCAGGCGCTAAACGTTGCTAAACGTTAAGGTAGTCTGCCGTGTTCCATCTGGGTAACTTTAATTATATATCTAAAGTGTAGTCGTAGAGCGTCCAGAAAAAGAAGAGGGACTCCAGCCTTCAAATGCAACATATTAAGTGAAGGCCATCGACTGGTTATGTTGTTTTGACACTGACAGCTCTTATACGCTTGAAAACCTAACAGAAATTCAGTATTGTATTGCTTAAACAACTTTGGGAAATACTGCAGAGTTACATCCAGCGTGTACTCTTATGCTAATCACGTGATTGATAACTGAACATATTTCCGTGTTCTTCTTGAGTGCGCAACAGAGAATAGAGAACAGCCAAAAGTGTGCACCTACACCCGCGAATAGAAAACCTCAACACTTCTAACATCTCAGTAACTAAACATCATCCGAACTAGCCTGAGGAGTGAATTTTGAGTAAAGCTTTTGGATTATTCGCTTACAAGGTCTAAATGAGTCAGAAATTGAATCAAAATTACTACCCGCTTCGTAATCTCCTCTCCTCTCTTGCACGATAATAGTTTGGCTTAAACTTTTATGTCAAAAAAAATTTATACTGACCTACAGTTATCTTTTGCAATATAAGCCACAGGGATATTCAAGATAGGCCCAGTTCTTCAGAACAACGCAGGGCCGATTGATTTATTCACTCACCGCCCAATTGTTCGTATATAGGGAAGATCATAATAGCCGAACATTGAGTCGAAACTGACCGCGAATTTTGATAAAGGATTTGGATCTGACAAAAGAGATTTCAGGGAATCGCCAATGGAGCAAAAGGATGCATGTTATGGAAACCACTTAGTCAGCGAAAACTCAGCCAAGTACGAAAATTTAAAGTTTCTACTGCCGATAATGAAAACTTCAAGCCGAACTCGACAATTACCGAAAATCGTAGTAAAATCCTCTCAAAAGAACAATAGGAGTTCAACTTTTGGCCGAGCTTCAATTAAGGGGTAGACAAATATTTGGATCATTCAAATTCAAAAATTTCAACAAACTACAGATGTGATACCCTGATTAAACTTTGCAGAGTATGATAGTATAGTACAAGGTTTTCCATTACGAACTATACATCTTTGGTTTTTTTAACTGTCTTCACTTCTTTTTGTTAACTGTCTTCAATATTTGGCTTGTCAATGTCTACCATTTAAGTTTAAAAATAGTAAAAATTTATTACGAAAATTCGGAGTATATGGCTCAATTTTTAAAGCATTTACGTTAAACTTTGGGTCGTTATAACAGCTCTACCGACTCGCAATTCATAAGTAGGTGCAGCTTAATGTTTTTGTGCTAACAGAAAAAAAAAATGCAGAACGCTGAAAATATTTAGCCCGTAAGTACGTCTATTCACGCGCCTGAAATCTATCAATTCCACGCCGTTTGCAGAAATCGGACATCGCTCAAGCAAAATTGTGTGGTATTTTGAAATTTCGCTAGATGGCCATTTGAAGCATCAAAATTTCTCAAATTGGTCTCTAGAAATGGTTACAATCGATTCTGAACTTCATCGGAAATTCATCTTCAGCGATGAAGTTTATTTCTGGCTAAATTGCTTTGTCAATGAGCAAAATATGCGGACGGCGACAAACCCACATGTGCTTTATGAGACGTCACTCACGACCTATCCGCAACAATTTGCACGTTACAATTATTGGAAATCACTATCTGGACATGTTGAACGTTGTTGTTTTTGGTTACAATTCCGTGCACTCAACAGAAGTTAGTGGCGAGATGTGGTTTCAATAAAACGGCATCACTTTCCACACAGCGGCGGGCCAAATAATTGAGTCAATGAGCGTGTTATCAAAGGAAATGAACCAGTCAATTAGCCGGAACGCTCGCGCGTTTTGACATTCTAAACTTCTTCCGTTAGCGCTAGGTTAAGTCTTCGGTCTATGATGAGCCAAAGATATTAGACGTGCTCATAGGAAATATTTAATGCGAAATTACCGAAGAATCGACCGATATGTATGAAAGAGTCATCGAACATTGGCTCCCACTGATCGATCGCTGCTAGCGCGCTCGTGGCGATCATAAGTTACCCGATACATCACCTGCCTGTTGTGTGCCATTGCACACAATCATTTTGATGCTTTTACACAAATTTTTTTTTTTTATAAAAATTAACCGGTAATCGGTACTTGGTTAAAGATTCAGATCTGCATAGCAATTAATAAACAGACAATATAGGTGTGACTGCGACACTTTCAAATAAATCGCATCAAAATCTCAGTCTCAAAATTTGTAAACATTGCGTAAGATAGATGTCAGATAGTCCAAACGTTTGCCATAAGGAAACGACGGAAGTCAAAATGTTTTGTGTATGTTGTACCATATACGGCAGACCTTAACGATTGGTCAATTAACAGTGGCACATAAAAATAAACAAACAAAAAAACACATTTCGAAAAGAAATCCTCTGCAGCGATACACGTGAAGCTAGGCCACGAATTAGCTAGTCACGAAATATTTTTCATATCTTAACTTCTTCGAGAGATACGAAAAATCCGCTGAAGGGATTTGCAAAAAGGAATAATCATTGAAATTGAATCGATTCCAGCGACAAAGATGAATAACAAAAGAAGCACTAGGCTAGAGGGCTTATAAGAACCGCCAGTGTTACTGGTACTGGCACTGGCAATAACACACACGAGCACTGCCACATTAAGAAGCATCGGAAGCATCAGAAGTACCAGTAGCAGTAACAGCGGCAAAAACGACAACAGCAGCAACAGCAATTCTAGTGTGGTACAATCATAGAGGATAGAGCAAACGAATAAAAGAAAAAAAAACAACAAAAAACTGATCGGATGGCGCAGCAGTGCGCTGGAATGCGATATCTCGAGCTAGTGACGTTTAATAGCAAAAGCATCATATCCGTGTACACCGCGGATGTGGCCTATTGTAGGTTCTACCACAGATTGTCTTGCTTATTTGTAGGCATGTGGGGGATTTGTTCCTAAAATTATGAATATATTCGGGATCTTTTTAGCTAGATCGGGTACGGAAGGAATTGAGAATCTAATGTATTCCACATATGAAAGTGTGACGCGGATGCAAAATGTCAGGCGTTGAAAACATTTCAAATCAGGTTCTGTTGACATGGCCCGCAATTATTTAAACATTATTGGGAGTTGTGTTTCAGAAAAATATTATGTTATTACCATACTTGCACTTAAGATCTCGGATGATTTCTATACATACAAATTTGCCAGGGCTGTAAAAATGGCTTAGTATATTATAGATGGTGTATTTTTGTTACAAATTCAACAATTTTGTCTTAAGAATCATTTTGGTACTTAAACAATAGCATACGCTTCCATGCAAAAAATCCAAATCCAAACCAAAATATCTAAAGCTGTAGAATAGGTAGTAAAGAGCGATCTTTTGACCAGGGATTTGTCTTATTGTACCGGGTTTTGTCTCAATATTTAAGCAGCTTGAACACTATTTAACTGCTGCTGTTATTACTTTAGTTTATACAATAGGTATTTCCTGTACAATGTGAAATAACTCCCATCACCAAAGGCAGTGGCCACTTTCTTAGAATTTTTGTAGAAGAAGGCACGCATTTCCTTGATTTCATACTATCATCTGATTGGGTTATGAAGAATATTTTCTTCAAACAACACTAGTGATGAAAGAAAGACAGAACTTAGTTAATTTAGCCTTCTTCAGGAAGTTCAATAAGCAGGTTATCAACTAATAAGTACTTTCAGGCAAACAGAGCCAGACCATCGAATTTTACAATAAATCGAATGCAAGGTCTCAACGTTTCTTAAAAGAAAGTCAATCAGAGAAATACTAACTGGACACGATTAAGAAACTACCGTACCTTAGCTTAGGATAAGAAAAAAAATTAACAGAGCTGCTCACAACCCGAAAGATGGTCTGAAAAATGTTAACAACTGACGTATCTCTTCACAGTTGACTTGTCGTACCAGGAAGAACTCCTGCAGCTTATCCGTTAATTGGTGAAATCCAACGTTTACGTAAAGTAAAATTCTTAACGGGTCACTTAGTATTTATTTTGAGAAATACTGGAGTTTCAGCAAATAAAGCGGAAAGAAGAAATTGTCAAAAGGTAGTTCGAATTGTGACGAATTTATTCTATAAAAGCTTTGTGAAAAGAGCAAAAACATCGGTGGGCCTAGTACACATCTCAGTGTCCTCAAAGTGTTCTTACACATTAAGAATAAATCTTATAATCTTGTGAAGTTATAAATATGGAAATCAATTTTGACGCGTTTCAAGTACATTCAACAATTGCTTTATTGTCCGATATTTACCAAAATTTTCAAATGACATGTTTAGGTTCTTAGATAAATGTGATACGTGGTCATATCGGCAAAGTCCATAGACATATAGTATTATAATATTAAATGCCACTTTTAGCTTTCTTTTACTTTCGGCGTCACAATTAGAAAAAAATTGCACATCCATTAAAGAGTGTTGGAATGGCTAAAGATTTGGCTTACATCATTCTAGTTGGGAGAGGCGTATACGGTTGAGCTGTCCAAAGCGATCGCAGAACTCCGTAGGTCTTACCAACATAGTTATTGATGTGGTCGTTTCCAGTAAGGGTCCGGTTGAACACCATACCCAAATTCTTAACTGACACGACGTATTTAATATGTGAATTATTTAAGTTAATTACTGGGAAGTTCGAAAGATCTAGTTTGTTTCGGGATATAACGAGACATTTACATTTACAGGGATTTAGTGTTAAATTATTCTGCGAAGACCATTCAGATATGCTTTTTAGGTCTTGGTTTAAACTTTCAACACAGTTTTCAGTAAGACCAAGAGGACAATTTTGGTAAACCGAATTTTGAACTATGCTGGGAATCTCGTTGATGTAGATCGAGAGCAAAAGTAGACCTGAAATTGATCCTTGCGGGATACCATTACGAACGAGAACGAAATAAGACAAGGTATTTTGAACAAACACTGCCTGCTTTCTGCCACAGAGATAATGGACTTTAACTTTATTGACAAGGCTGAGAAACCAAAGGAATAACGTAATTCATTACTTAGGATAGTGTGGTCGACCATATCGAAAGCCTTAGAAGAAGTACTAGAAAGCTAATGTTGTCGGTGTCAAGACCAATACGTATGTCATCTATGACTTTAAGAAGAGCTATAGCGCAGCTGTGTTTCGTACGAAAACCAGACTGTATTTTTGTTACAAGCTCATTCTTGCTCAAATGTTTGTTAATTTGTGTTTGCGTGATAATTATTAGAAATTAGTATATTAGCTGCTCTCTACTCCAAAGGGAATATTCACTCCTAGCCTGTCACTGACTTACATACCTAACCCCTGTCGAACAGTAAGCCTGAAAGAAGCCAAATGAAATAAGACCGCTGACTTTTGTCAATATATGATGCCAATCGCTTAAGCAATGAACTGTAATTAATACCGGCAGTTTCTTTGAACTAAATATCCCATGTCATCAAGAAGTGGCCGGATTTCTGACAGTGTAAGGGGCTTTCAGCAAAATATTATGTAAAAATTGTCATTGAAGAGGGTAAGTCCATTATTCAAACTACAATTTTATCCTGTTCTCCAATCGATCATCTAGATGTACTAGACATATATAAATTGCTCTACCTTCAACTACAGTAATTGTGAAACCGATTGACACAGCATAAGGCTTCCTCTATGGATGTTGTTACACTTTAGACCTGCGTACCAGACTAATGTGATGAGGCTGCTACGATGTAAAATGCGATCAAGAAACCAAATAGGGAAACGTCTAGATGGGACATAAGGCAACAATGGAGAAAATAAATATATTAATGCATCGAAGTCGCATTCTTAGCTTATGGTTATACCAAGAACGTATTCTATAAATTACTTGCAAATCTTACTTAAGTACTGCGATGTCAAACAGCGACCATCGTCATATTATCACTTCCATCAAAACTTGTCCAAGGTATACACTGCTTTATCGGTTAAACGAAACAAGACGAAACGCATACTTTACCACACCATTTTGCTATATGAAGCCAAGTTCGAAACAATCAACAAGAAAGCAAAAATGTTGGAGAAGACACAACAATACAGTCCAGAAGACCAAAACTACGTAAACTAAACAAAGTGGCCGAGAAGACAACAGTTCGCATGGGAGCTAAAGCAAAATACAAGAAAGTCAGAATCAACTTTCAAATATAAACTCCTAGTCTTGTCGTTAAGCATCAAGAAAAGTGTCTTGACGATGCGCACATACATAAATCTGGCGTGGATGGCTTCAATAGCGTGGAAATTCGGCGTTGTGCTAAAGGGATGGGAAAATAAACTCTTGTGAATGTCGCGAGATGCAACAAAACGTGATCTAAAACGAAGAACGCAGATGTCTTAATATGGTTTTATCATACTTCTGTGTGAAATGGAATATTGCGTGCTCTGTATCTTCTTCCTGATTTGGAAAGTCTAACCAAAAAGGTGAACAATTGTCCCCGAAGCGGTGTAGATATTTTCGATATATTCGATATTTTTACATCTGATGGCAGTGTCATTTGCACGACTCCGTCGTACATGATATTCCAGAGTAGGGACCCCAGCACCGATCCTTGTTGGACTCCTGATGAGATTTTTTTATCAACCTTCTATTACTGAAGTAGCTTGATACAATTTTTCGTAAGTAGTATGATGTATCCATTCTGACTAGTGACCTTCTTATAAACGACCAGTTTGCGGTACTTTTCTTTTTGTTTGGTAACCTTCAAGGATGTGTTAATTTTCGTAAGATACTAATAGCCCGTGCCATTAGTATGCACAGTTCGCAAACTTAAGAACTCGATTTTGGGAATACGCCTACGTACTAACCCACACCCTGCACTATTCTACCACTCTCCCCCGCGGAACTGCCACTAGGTATTACTGCATTTCGTATTTTCAAGTTGGTAACGCTGGCATTTGACACCTGCCAAACTCAGCAGGTGTCATAATATTGGTTGAATGTTTGCCATTTACGATAATGGATCGATTACAAATCGAACAACGCGTTAAAATTATTAAAACTTACTCCAAAAGTGGTGATTCAAAAGTAGCCACTTTCCGCGGATTTCGCGATGATTATGGTCGTCATAATCGACCGACTACGCAATTGGCTACCAAAACCATGCGATTTTTTTCTGGTGGTGGTGTGTTTACGTGTATACGCAAATAATTCCCGAATTCTAGACGCATTAAAGGCCAAAATTACTGAAGTTATGGCCAAAATACCGCCCGGAATGTGCGAAAAAGTGGTAAAAAATTCCCTCTAAAGAATCGCATGCTACGAATCTTCCCATAAACATGATAATATGGCAAATGTAGTTAAGATAATAACTACAAACATTTTATTTATTTTATTTAATGTATTTCTTTAAAATCCTATTTCGTGAATTTTTTTTAAATTCTCAACGTTATTTACAATAATTTTTTTCCAAATTTCAATATGGGATAGCAAAATCTTTGTGCATTAATTTTATTACATTGAAGTATTTCCGGTCTATATATAATAATGAACACTAAGTAAAATTTATGAGATAATTTTCTTAAGCACTTTATTTCTATCGTCACAAATTTGGCTTAAGTTAGCGTTAACATGTTTTAAGAATGTATTTTCATCTTATAGTTTTACAGTTTCAGTTTGTTTATTTCCTTAAAGCTTTCAATTCTGTTTTATAATGCACTGTTTACTAATGACTAATTTATTTAATTCTTTGTTTTGCTCATCCATTTTGCTTATGCATATGCCAGTATGGATATCAGCAGCACCGTATTTTCACGCAACGGAGCTCTGCAATCCGGAGAACCTAAAGAGAAATTTTGAAATCAAAAACATTCACATTCTCTCGGATAGTAAAGCAGCCCTTCTTGCAATTGACGCCTTTGAAATTTAATCAAAACTAGTCTGGGAATGCCTACAACTCCTACTACTACTGGCCACGACAAACAAAGTCCATTTGATTTGGGTGCCAGGACATAGTGGTTATGAGGGCAACCAAAAAGCAGACGAATTAGCCCGGAGAGGATCCGCATCTCAATTCATGATGCCAAGACCATTCTGTGGGCTGTCAACTGTAAAACCATAAAAGATTATATTAAAATTTGGCTAGAGGAAAAAAAGCTACAATTCTGGAGAAAAACTGAAGGAAACAGACAAGCCAAAAACTTTATGCCAAACAGCTGCCATAAAAAAAAAGAAACAACTTCTACAACTCAGTAGAAGTCAGATTCGGCTAATCACAGGCTTCCTTACAGAACATTTCCGTGTGAGAAAACACCTGATGACCATGCGTATAGCATAAAACAACATATGCAGATTGTGCAACGCGAACGTGGAAACAGCAGAGTACACATACTACATATGTGACTGAAATTGTTTAGTTAAAACAGGTCAACGTTATCTATGTAAATTCTACCTCGAAGCGGTGGACATCGCCGCCAGCTCACCTAAAGACTTAGCCATTTTTCTAACAAACTCCGGCATCATAGATGAGTTTTAAATGGAGGACATCACAATAGGCCCATTTACGGCCGCTGTGATTTGGAATACATTTTATCCACTCCTTCAACAATCTAATCTAATTTTCTCATATTTGAGAATAATGTATAGTATATTTTTATATCCTATAATAAATTCTCGTTCCGCATATATTTCGAAAAGGTGTTTATTAGGAACTGAAGTTAAAAGATTGCAAAAAGTAGCAATGCAAAAACTAACATATTGTCTTGATAGCTTGTGACTCCTAACTTTATTTGCTTAAATTAAAAGAAATCTATTTTATATATTTTAATCTCATTATTTATAAGAATGTTTATGTGTATTTTATTATTTCTGGCTAAAACAATTTTGTCCTGAATGTGTTTTGCTCTTGATTATATATATTTAAGCTTAAGCAACTGATCAAAATAAATTTGCTTCAATATTAAATATCTTTTTACTATGTATATTGTATAAAAAATTCACAAGTATTTTAACAGAATTCATTAAATTTTATTTGTTTATTTAAAGTTACAATTAAGTTATAATTATTCTTTGTTAAATTATCTTCATGTTCTTCTAATGCCTGTTGGTTCTCGTCATCCATGATCCCGAATAACCACTTTGGTGCACTTCCCACAATGTT
Source organism: Volucella inflata (assembly GCA_928272305.1). Classification (NCBI taxonomy): domain Eukaryota; kingdom Metazoa; phylum Arthropoda; class Insecta; order Diptera; family Syrphidae; genus Volucella; species Volucella inflata. The sequence goes on along the minus strand of OV743721.1, from coordinate 8,414,382 downwards.
TAGTAGACCTTATTTTTGTTTGTTTGGTAATGGAGTTAACGTTTTAATTTTATGAACTTTATTTAAAATTTCCTCATTCAATATACAATACATGTCTAAATTTTAAAAAAATTAAAGAAATATCTTTGACTATCGCTTTAATTTCGTTCGGGTCTATTACCTATATATGTAGTATAATATCTGTTTCCTTTGTAATAACTACGTCAGTAAGATGGAGATTAACGTTGTTAATCTTGTTTTTCGTTAAGTGTCTGCACGACAAGAAAGTGTTGGGAATAAGTCTGCGAAATCATCATCAGTAGATATACAGTCCGTTTGATAAGATCGTATACGGCAAAACTCGTTTATGAAAACCAGTTTGGAAGTGGCATTTGCATTAGCAGATAAAAAAATACTTCTGCTAAAATGCTTTGAATAAAAAAATTTAAAGAGTTTTCAATTTTTTTCAGAGACGGAAGTATTTTAAAATGAGTGTCGCGTTTGCATCACGTTATGAAGCAGTATTCTTGTGCACGCATCCAAAAGGACCGAAAATGTCATACGGAGCTAAATACATGAAAAAGTCAAAAGCATTTGTTAGCAAGTGGGTTTACCGTTATTCCCAAGTTAAAAATGTGGATGATTTGCCAGATCGTGGATTTACGCCGAAAAAAAAAAAAAAAAAGCAGGACAAAATGATTCTACGCGTGTTTGAAAAAAATCCTCTTCTATCGTCACGTGGAGGACAAGGGATTTGACGTAAAAGAGGTCTAAATGTGTGTTGTGATACGATACGAAGACGTTTACTAGCCAATAATGGGCCAAGGAGAATTTGGACAGAGATTGGAACAGCGTTATTTTTTCGGATGAAGCTCCTTTTTGGGCATGGTCTCCTATCACTCATACCTGGTGTACACAATCCAATAAATTAATCCAGCGGACCGTCAAACACCCGGCAAAGGTGCACATTTGGGGATGCTTCTCAAAACAAGGATTTGGCAATTTGTTCATGTTTACAAATAACTTAAACGCACCCAACATGGTCAAAATTTATAAGAAACCTTTATTACCATCTGCCCAAAGATGGTTCAAAAGAAGGAATGAGAATTGGTTACCGCAAGAAGATAATGACCCGAAACATCGCAGTCGTTCGTGCAGTGCGTGGAAACAAGAAAATGACGTCGATGTTTTAGATTGGCCATCACAGTCGTCGGATGCAAGTCCCATTGAAAATGTTTGGGCATTCATGAAGCTCAAGCTCCAAGGAAAGAAGATCTCGACGGTCAAACAATTATCACGAAAAATACGAGTTTTATGGAGATCTTTGTCTCAAGATTATGCTATAAGATTAGTAGAAAGCATGCCTCGAAGACTCCAAGCAATTATTGATAATGGAGGAGAGTGGACAACATATTAATGGAAAAGCATTCAAGTAAATAAACAAAATAAACCAGTACAATTGATTTTTTTTTATTATTATAAGTTCTTCTTTAATTTTTGTCGTGTACGATGTAATCAAACAGAGTGTAGCCATGTTATCAGCTGAAAATTTTAAAGGCCTTTTTATATTCGTGACATGAAAATCTCTTAGCTTGGCTTTTTTGTATTTTGGGTTTATAATTATTGATAAATCCTGTTGACTGTATTTTTCTGTATTTTTTTTAAAAAAAAAACATATTCCTGAATTTCTCTGCTACAGTACTATAAAAACGCTCGATATCTCCTATTCCTGTATGGTTATTAGGATTTCTAAGGTGAAGCTCTACGCTTTCGTCTTTGTAGAAATTCTTTATAGGTTTTTCTATCTTCGCGAATTGCCTATTATTTTCAGCAAACTAATTAACATATGTATCAATATGAATAATATCATTTATATCAAGGGAAGTCTCTGTTATGTTGAATTTAGGCTTAATTGAATTGCGATCATATTTTACTGCTTGACATTACTGCACATTGGCTGATCACAACTTAAATGTATTCCATTACTTTTGGATAATACATTTTACTTTTAATTTGATTATATGTTTCTCGTATTTCGGAATGTTTACTTTCTCTTACGTGATAAAGGGATAATTGTTCCACAACTTCTACTTCTGTTTCCAACATTTGTCCTCTATATGAGCATTTAATAAATTTTATATTGATATCATTCGAATACATTTCTCTATTTTTTTTGGAGTATATTATATTTACGCTAGCCGAGTTCTGAATAAATACCAACTTTTCCTTTCTTTATAAATCGTCTAAGTATATCTGCTAGTCTATCAAATTCATGCTCCGAATAAATACATTTTTTTCGTGGTGAATTTCTATTTCCTTTATCTATTTCTTCAACTATCACGATGTGATCCTTAAGCTCTTTTTCCGCTAAATGTATTGTTACGATCTTCTCTTCTTCTTCAATGATTAGGACAAAATCAAATGCTTAATTATTTTTAAGCTAACAATTTTCTGTGTCCTGTGTCAATTTTCTCTCGTCCTTTAGATTTAACGTCCTCGTTATGCTCTATTCTGCTCAAAAAATTAGTTAGCCCATTTTCTTTCGCTTTTAAATATTGTATTTCAAAATGGTATTGTCCTAATTTAAGTAACTACCTTTCATGTCTTGGAGAGAAATCTTTTCCTTTATACTTAGCATGAAGATATTTTATTGGTTGGTTGTCAGTGAATATATTTTATTCATAGTCTCTGAAATATTGCTGGTGCATTTTTGACACCGAATGATATTCTAATGAATTCATATAGTCCATGTGGGGTGATGAAAGCAGTTATCTTTCGGTCTACCCTTTTTCAAGGTCCAAAGTAGTAAAGAACTGCGCATTTCCAACTTAGACTTAGGTGAAGTTAGGTAGAACAGGGTGTACCATAAGACACAGACACTAGGCACCAAAACGGGCCCATCGCGATCCCTTGTGGGTACAGTTAAAACCAACTCCAATTTTCGAAAACCTAAACAGTCTTCGTATTAAAATACCTAATTTCTCTACAAAAGCCAAGAAGGGCTTTGAAATCCATGCCGTTTATTTCCTCTAAGATTTTAAAGAAATATTTTCCTAAGAATTTCCTTCGGCTACGCGATATTGCCTCACATTCACACAATATTTGTGTTATGTCCTCAACCGCTTGTAGATCCCCACAGAATCTACAAGTGTCTGTATTTGTCAGTTTATTCCCGTGTTTCAGCAGTAGACAGTGTCCTGTCAGTATTCCTATTAGCGTCCTAAGCTTATCCCTATTCAGCTTAATAAGCTTCCTACATCTTTTACCGTCGAGAAGTGGCTATAGAGCCTTTGATACCCTATATCCTTCCTTGTGCTGGCGGCCTTTATGGTTTTTTCTTCAATAGTGTCCCTTGCAGTGCAGAGGGGTAGTTTGACATCAGCAACCTCACTATTGTCGAGTAGCGCTCCTCTTCTTGCAAGCTCGTCTGCTTGTTCATTTACTTCTATACCGCAGTGTCCTGGCACCCAGCACAGTCTCACCCTATTCTGAATGCTTTAAGCATTGTGCGAAAGCCCCTGACTGTGTCAGAGTTGATGTTGGATGACTCCACTGCCTTAAGAGCGGCCTGGCGGTCGATGTAGATAGCGATATCTCTTCCGGATACCGATCTCATCTGCATCAGCTCAGCCGCAATAAGCACAGCTAGAACCTGTGATTGGAAGACACTACTTGGCCTTATGGATCGTTTGATCTTATCACTGCATTTTCTTGCCAGTCCTTCCTCTTCGGATATATAGTATTATATCATATGGAATATCGAATTTGATTATGGAAGCGATTTCATCCATTTTTATAGTATTGCCTGGTAGAAGCTCCTCCAGGATCGTGCCGTGTCCGAAGCTACTGCTTTTGAAAAGACCCAAATTAGTGAGTCGAATCGCACTGTTGCCAGTTTGACTTAAATTAAAACTGTATTGGGTAACGGAAATTTTTAATTTTTTGCGACTTCATTTAATTTTCTATAATCTACAATAACTCTAAATTTTGTTTGTCCTGAATTAACCATTCTTTTTTGGGGACAACTATAAGTGGACTGGAGTACTTTGAATGACTTTTTCTTATTATTTCCTGCTTTTCCATTTCTTTGATCTGACGTTTACTTCTTAATCAGATGTTGTGATTATTTCATGTTGTATTTTCGATGTATTCGTCAATTTATCATATTTTTTAAAAACTAATCTTCTTTTAAGGAGCTTTTCTAGGCTGCTGGCATTCCTCAGTGTTAAGATGATCCATTTGTATATATGTAGTTTAAGTATTGCTCATATAACTCTAGTAAATATATTTCGTTATGTGCATAAAGAATATCAATAAATCTCAATTATTGATTGTTTCAGTTGATAGTTCCTTCATTCATATTAATAACTACATGTAAGCAATTTAATAGATCTATGCCAATTATAAATTGGTATCGTCGGTTGGAGACTCTTTTTACTTTCCATGGAATTAATGCGCTTTTATGAGCTTCAAACTCATCGTACAAGATGGTATCCCAGCCTGTCACTGTAGTGAAATGTATTTGGTTAATGCTCTTTTTCTCGAATTTAGAGAGTTTATCATCAATTGTACTGAAAGTTGACCCCGTATCTATTAAGGCTGTATAAATCTAAGAAGAAATTGTTATTTTAAGGTCAGTTCAATGAAATTGGTTATTGGTAAATTGAGAAAAAAAAGAGTTAGATTATTTATTATTTAGCTGAATTTAAAATTTTTTTTACAAATGTATCAATTCTGCCTGAAGGGCGATAAGTAACTCGCACGACATTAAGAAAATTCCTAAAGTAAGGCATCTACGAATTGAATCAATCTAGGAATCAGAAGATTTATTAGATAAGATTATTTAATAGCAATTAAGTTGACATCATGTTGTCGAAATTGTAGATAAAGGCACACTCAAATACTTAATACTTAATCATCAATGAAATCTTATTTGAGCTCGAGTTCTCAGTTTTGGTCTGTTTGATGACAATCCATCAAAGTACAAGCATATTAGTATTCGAAATGTTAACAAGATACTCATTAAGCCTGTGGATTAGATGACACAATAAGACCTTGGTAGTCCGGGCTTCAACTTACATGCCGCTTCAACTCACGCCACCTAAGGTGAGGTCCTTCCGGATTAGTTATGAAAACTTTCAGGACCGAGGCTCTGGTATTCAGGTATCCTGAATGACCTACCCATTTAGGTCGGATTTTCCAAACTTTTCAGCGGTGCTGACTTTGTTCGCCACTTACAGGTTGCTGTTGAAAAGTGAGTCTCATACATTCTCTTTTGATGCAAACTTTGATGAACTTTTCTGGCCTAGAACCAAACTGAAGGGCCTTGTTCTCGAATGTTATATAATATTTGCGTACAAAGGGCGGTTTTTTTTTAGAAGTGGTTAAGATTAAAATAAATTGCGAACAAATGTTTTCGATATCCATAAAATTAGCTTCATTTGGCAGAAAATTTTATGACCAAAATGTTGATATGATTTCGGGCAGGTGGATGCTGTGGCTGTCCCCAGATAAAATAATCAAATGCCGTCAAAACGCACCAACGAGGTGACCAGTAAACAGGTTCATTTCGTAGAATTAATCGTTCGCCAAATGTTTTTTTTCAGCAAATTAATTGTATCGCGCGCTGTGACATGTGGCACTGTCTTGCTGAAACCAAATGTCTGTAGTATTAATGCTAGTAATCATGTCACTGTACCATTGACTGTAACGTCCTGACCATAATCATTTTTGAAGACATATGGACAAGTGATTCCACCGTAACGTATTGCAAAAACGATCCATAGTTTCTCGAATTAATCGCTCTGATGGATGATTATGAGCACCATCAAATGCACGTAATACCAAACTTACTTAAAAACTACCGAGATCTGTCAAATCATATATCACAGAAAATAGTGTTCCCAGTTTAAAGATTTCTGCCTCTTAGAAAAAACCTTTTATTTCATCTTTAAAACGTCTGCACTTGGGTCGACTGACTAGGTTTTGATACCCCTGAGCTATTGAAAACCCCGTAGTGCACAATTGAAATGTTTCAAACGCGTGCGAATGCGACTAACCGCTACCGCTTCCACTTCGGTATTACTCGTACATACAACACACATGTCTTCGCAAATCTAGGTTGTGTATTGTAAGTGTAATGAAGACGGTACATGCATTTTTGTTGCATTTATTGTTTGTTGCTTTTCTTTTTGTTTTACTTATTAAGCGCTTTTGGATTTGAGCAAGCATGGCAAAAAACCGCACATCTCCAGAACTAACTAGTAACCAACAACCAGCAAACGGCAACCAGCTGCATTTGGGATATTTTCTGTATGAGCTGCAGTGCTGCTGCAATGCTGCAACTACTGCTTGCTGATTAATTGTTTTGTCTTCTTTTGTTGGCACAATGGCCATGATAATTCTTATAGGGATAACCAAACTAACTTCATCGACTTGCATTACCATCCTGCTCCGATGCCCGTGTCCCTTCTTCCATTTCGAACCTCGTTCATTCATTGATAATATTTCTGTACATTTCTTAGCCAAAACAAATGCACTTTGCATAAATGGGTGAAGAGGATCATGGTGGTAATGTGGCGTAAGGGGGAAGGGTGTTTCGCGATTCAATGTGAATGCGCCTGATGCTCCCGCTGCTGCATAATATTTTGTATAAAATATTTTTCTATTGTGTTTGGAGTCCTTTTGTTAGGTGCTCCTCTCCGAGTCGTAGTACTTTGATGATCGAGCTTCCGAGGCTGCTACCATACGAATAGTTGATTTGCTCCAGAAACAATCAGAGAGGGTAGCTGTGGCCTTTTGGATTTCAATGTGCCACGTTCAAAAGACACTTGGCAAAGGGCGCACAGCACACCACAAGTGACCACTCTATCACTTTCGGTAAGCCTGGAGCAAATCGATTGTGCACTAGACCTCCGAGAATACTTCAATGTTGCTACTACACACGATACAAATACACGTTACACGATGCAAAGTTAGGTTGTACGTTGTTAGCTGTTATTATTATCCGTATGATGAAGATCTGTTCCTTTTTTTTTTGTTTTAGTTTCTTGTTCTGTCTTCTAGATACATACATTTTTTTATACGAACATTCGAGTTCATTTTAAATTAAAATTATTACTTTTAATTTCCAAACTGACGATTCAGTGACTATCACTTTGTATATGGTAAATACCTCTGTACATGTACTTAGACTTTATATGTAAAGGTTATAAGAGAAATTCTGTACACTTTGATCTACTAAAATTGCAATATCAGCAAGTTCCTGACCTTTATAGCGAGGTGATTCAAAATAGAATGTCAACAAATTATATGTCAGTAAATTTAGTCAACCTAACAAGCAGTACAGTAGCAGTGCAGATATATGGGAGAATATTAAACATAACATGTAATTACACTTGCTACATATGTAGTTCAATGGTTAATAAAAACAAAACAAAAATTAGGCGTATACTTCCAGTTATAGGCGAAAAAATTGTATCCTTCTATTTATAATAATAATAATTTTTATAATTTTAACGAATTTTAGTCGGCATAACGCAAGGCAGTGTTCTTGGTCCGCTTCTACAACTCCTGTATTTACGTAATTAATGGCAAGAAAAAAACAACAAAAAAGCAACACACTTATCACCGAATCCGAACGGCACTCCTTAGAAGCTTTTTCGTAAGCAATTTTACTTTCGGGAGTTTGCCATTCCCCGCCGAAAAGATAATGGCGATATTGAAAAATTGTTGGTGACCCAGCCAGGAATCGAACCCAGACTCTCTGCGTGATAGTCCAATGAGCTAACTATCGCGCCATTGCAATCGCCAAATGGCAAGAAAGGGCGAGTATTTAAGCTACGTTTGCTGATGACACTGTTATACTTACTAGCAATAGGTTACACGATTGAATAATCGACAGGAGGTTTTGATAGACGACTTCAATTTCGAGACCCCCGCAGTATGTCAATCCCTAAAATACATCTTTTTTTTCGTTAGGGGAGTGTGTTGCTTTTCGGAATATATCTTCGTTGTTTCTCAAGGTTTTTTCTCGGTAAGGTCTGATTCGAGTAACGAGTAGAAGAACCATGCTGCTAGAATGGTCTTAAGAGAAAACATTTTGAAGACGTGTGATAACCAGGAGATTACAGTGTTTCGTAGTTCTTTTCTTAACTCTCTAATGAATATAGTTAATTTGGACCTGTAAGTGTCCCATAAACTGATGCGTTTTATTTGGTTGAGAAGTTTTCTTACCATTCTGTGTAATTGTTTCTGTTATTTGTTTCACAATTGAGCCCAGGGTAACTACATTTTGCTTCCAAAATTTAAGAAATAACAGAGCTTGGCTGAAAGTGATTTTCCTCTAACGACGAAACCATCATGCAAAGAAACGCCTCTTGTAACGACCTAGGCAAATGCTATTATTTGAAAGAGATTTGAAAAACTAAAATTTTTTTGACCGGAAAACTATCTTTCATTCAAAAAGTCACGTATGTTTCTTATTCACACATATGCACAAAAATGCATAGGCGGAAGTGTGTTAATATATGCACACGAATCTAAAATTTATTCAACGAATGTGGCTTAAAATACTATACAAACTGAAATTCCACTACCCCTGTCGGGTTTTTTTTAATTAAATTGAAACAGAAATACAGGCCAGTTCTAACAACACCCTCGAAATAAAGAGGAACGAGAAGGGGAATCCATGTAATAAATACTTGCATAGTTCTATTTAAACACCAAACTGTATTTCCCTTTACATATTCGTAGTTCGTAGTACAATGCCCGGGAATTTACATGGGTAGCTCTGACGTCCCTATCAGCTTGAGGCTGGATGGCGCGAAAGGCGCAAACCATAAGACAGCCGTTGACCTATTCCTACAACAAATTAATTGTTAACTTTTTTCCTCATTTTCGCTTATCCATTCGTGCACACGCACACATTGAGCAAGTGGGAAGACAAATAACAAAACAAAACGACCAGGAAAAAAGGGACTTTCTCTGGGATCAGGTGGCGCACAGCTCAGCTATTCATATGAATACACATATGCCTGGCAATGTTTGCCAATGAACTTATTGTTGTTATAAATACAGTAGCGGAGAAAACTATGTAGCTGGTTTCCTATTGTCCTTGTCCTTGCCGTCATCAGATATATCGAAGAAGACCGCGACCGTTTGTATGTGACGTGAACAGCAGAGAGGATAATGACACCCAGAGTGATGATGATGATGGTGATAATGAAGATGAGGTACCACCGTGATCTAAAGGACAACAGGTGTATATCGATCGAATGTGATAAGGGCAGACTTTGTCTGTTTTGTTTTGTTGGATTCGTAGCACGTGTTATTGCCCTCTGTCACACTGTTGATGGATTTCTATTTTCATGGATTGTATAATGACCTTTTACCTCTTGTACGAGTATATACCTATGCTTCCTCTTATGTACCTGTTACATATTTCTTATTTCCTCTTATGTTCCTGTTACCTGTTTCTTTGCAACCAACTCTTCTTATTATTATTTGTAGTTTTTGTTTAATTTAAAAGGTATCCCGTTCCTTGACCTACAGTACGGGCAAACGAACTTCAACTCCACAAGACAGTTTATGTTTGAAGTCCAAGGCTTTTTAGAGTCGAAAAAGATTGTTGGCTGTTGGTCACTGCTCGTATTCGACTATAGATACTTTAGTGTTTATTCTTTTTTATATAATAAGCGTGTGCTCAAGGGGTTATTAGCATCCATGAAATGTTTACATCCAGCGTGGGCGATGGAAAGTTACAGAGGAATAAATGAGAGGTACTGCTGTACGTTGGTTTTGAATGTTTACAGATTATAGTGACTAGGATATAAAGAGCTCGGCAGGACTGCGAATAAGCGAGTTGTTCAACTCAGATATAATGGATCGCATGCCTATAAAAAAATAACTGATTGGATATGGCCGACTTACTGAAGTGTGCCCTGCAATTCCATGTTTTTGTTGCTGTTATTGTTTATTATATTTCTGCTGATGATAGACTTTAGGTTCATGTTTTTGTTAATTTCTGTTAATTTTATGATTGGTGCATTTGCCCATGTTGTTGTAGTAGTTGTTTTTCTGCTTCCTTTCTCACCCATTTCGTTTGTTTATCTTAAACATAATGTATTAGCTGCTGGAGCATTTTGATGCTTCTGTTCAGGTTATCGACTACTTTTCCTTCGCCGTTTGAATTTAAGGCTGCCAATGTGAGGAAAGTATCGATTCCTCCCAAGTAATGGCCTTCATTCTCATCTGACACATATGAGTGTTCGTTACCCGAAAAACATTTATGTTCAGCTACTGTTTATGTTATAGACCCTTAGTTCACTCCAACCGGCAGCTTTTTGGATAATTTAAATAGAATAAAATAGGCACTCTAAGTTAAACCTAATACTTAAACTACGTCCTTCGAAGTGACTTACCGCAGACAGACTCATTCTGGTCGAGTGGCTGAAGCTGTTGCCTTTATCTGCCAGAAAGCGGAACATCAGGCAAATGACAATACGAGTATGTCAGTTTGCGTTATATTTGTAGAAAGTTTAGTACTAAGCCAGTATCGACTCTAATGATGGTACCCGTCTATGAAGTGTGATTTTTTTAGATTTTCCATATTTCATGTCGGCTGATGTAGAGTACTCGTACATGAGTATGCCCGCGTGCAAATGGCAAACGAAAAGAACAAAATAAAATAAAATAAAGATGAGCAGTGTTTCGTAATTGGAATCATGGCTCGTGGCTTCACGCTCTAAGTAACTTTTTAAGTCAGCGAACCGTTTCTTTGAATGTCTTAACAGACAAAAATTACGAACTAACATGTACCAGAAGACCAAAAAGCGACTGCAACTTACTAGCGTCGTTGAAGAATTAATAACACGATAATGAACAAAGAAGGCAACTGTTATATTACGGTTTGTGTTATATGTGTATCTGTTGTACGTTTAACAACAAATATAAGTATGTCCATCTTTCTCAACTAATTTTCTACCAAGTATCATAGACTCACAAGTTGTTCGACTTCTGCTCACAACCTTTAGTGCATCCTCAACTCTCATGACTTCCTTATAAAAATGCCTCGATACAAAATAAAGCCAACAAAGCCCAACCAAACCGCCTACGCCAACATTACACCCTGGAAAAAAATCAGTAGTTATGTGAAGGGTTCCTGGAAACAACAAGTGAATTCCGCGCTCAGTAAAAGAAAAAAACAAACCAAAAAAAAACCCAATTATCCGTTTCAGTATAACACCGTTTCAGCATAACACCGTGTCGGAGTGCAACCCTTAATCCTGGAACAAGGACAAGGACTCGCTCGTAATGGTTCAATTAGCAACTTAGGGTGGGTAATGTCGACTTTTTGTTTTGTTTTTTTTACATATCTCACCCGTTTATGGAAAATGTTTATTAAACACACGGGAGTTGGAACAATTTAACCAAAGTACACTATTATGGGAAAGTCTTTACTATAGTCGGTGTATGAGTACCCCATGTAAAAGTAGTTAATAAATGCGCGCCTTTGAGGCTACAAGGGTGTTTAGGGTGCACCTCGTGTTGACATAAATTTTCTGCCTATTAAAAGGCTTTACCATTTGATAAGTTATCCTACGATAGTTGACATAGTCGTATCTCACGCGGGTCCTTCTTGTGGTCTTACAGCGCGACCGGTTTAAACGTGACACAGTGTGTCTTTCGTCACGGCCTTGGCTACGTGCGTAGTTATACGTAGTTCAGAGTTGAACTTTTAACAAAAAATTAGTCAAGGTGTAGTATGACTAGGCAAAGCGTTCAACGGGAAAGTAAAGGTTCCGTATTTTTCCCTGAAAATTAATCCCACTTGGTGATTTATGCGTCCGTTCCAATTAATATACATACGTGTGTATGTACATGTAAGAGTAAGTACTTGTAAGTAAGCATTTTTGGTGGGAATTTCTACTTGCTTCAAAGTAGTAGCAACAAGTCATTATTTCCGTTTCTGTCCAGTCATTTGATGGAGGTACAGGTTATGATTGACATCATTGAGAACAAATTGAAAGAGCATTAAGGAGAAGACAGTGCATGGAGACTCCAGTGCTCATGTACGTGCATACAAACGTCTGCATTCTCACACCTGTCTTTGAATTAGTGTGTTCTTTTGAAGTTTAAGTGCATTAGACGAGCTTTTAGCATTCCAATTAAGAATATCTATATCGCTGATGTAACATCAAGAACTAAATTAGAATACAAAGAGATGATACAGGGGTTACGTAAGTATTACATGTTCCAGTTATTATTGCTGTTTTGGGTCACAGGCTTTATTTAGGGATTTATGTGCAGTATCGATGGAAATTGACCCGAATTTTAGAGATAAATAGATATCGAATCAGAATAACAAGGTGTAAGTAGAGTGCACATAATAGATGTACATGGGAAAAGTGTTAAAAAACTGTGTCTACTTTATGTGATCAGAATAAAAAAAAACAACAAGGAAATAAATTTACTTTGGATACAAATTTAAGTCAGTTTAAGTTCGAGGATTGCTATAAATGTCCTTTGAGACACAAGGATTGTGGATTCTTTTGTGTTTTGCCGGGCGATAAGGGTGGGTGCTGTAGAAATGGATTAGGCACTGGCAGCAATTTTTACACATCAATTGGGGTTATCCGTCAGGTCTCGACTTGCCCAACTTATAAGCACGAGGGCTGATCACCAGAGAAAAATAATAACACTATCAACGAGATTACGGATGGATTTCCTAGATTAAATCAACAATGTCAAAAAATGACCTTTTTCGGGCAACTTCGACACATTTGGAACTCAAGCCGGCAACAGCAGCACTAACATCCTCGAACGGGTTACTGGCTTCGGTCTAGCCGACTGGCCCTTCATGTTGCGGATTGTGCCACCGGGGTAACTGTCCAGTAATGGAAAAAGCTAAGAAGTAGCAATAAGCCTCGGATACGGTGGGATAAACGAAAAAAGGAAACGAACTTCGGATCTTTGTGGATTGTTAGGTCGCTTAATAGGCCATGTGCAGCTAACAGAGGCCCTGGAGTGGTGCTGAGCAGATGTTACCACCATCCAAGAAATTTGATGGGATTGGCCGGATAATAGGAAGATGAAAAACTGTGACATCTACTACGGCGCGGCGATTATCGTTGGAAAAAGCAGAGCCTATTTGGATGCGGATCTGTTGTTAGAGGCGGACTTAGGCAAAGAGTCTTGAATTTCCGACATGTTAACGAGCACCTCGTAATATTCCGTATTAAGGCTAAATTTGCCAACAGAGAAGAAAGATGAAGACACCAAACGGCAATTTTTTTAGAGTTTCTTTTTTTAAGAGCAAGAAAACAATTATTAGGTTCAATTTCATTGAATAATTTTTACTATTATATAAAAGAACCATTCTTTACTTTTACTTTTTGATGATTATTTGCTTCAAATATTGGCCATAACTGCGACTACCATCGTCCATTCTGACGTTAAAATTTTCGATGATGTGCTGAATTATTATGGGTGGTCTCTGACCAATATTGATCCTTAATTATAGCCGTCTTATCCATGTAGACTTTGAACATTACAAAGCCCAAATGAAAAAAGTCTAGTGCTGTGATGTGAAATAATTTATGGATCGGTAATTCCACTAGCCATTAAACTACACTAAACCGTTGTTTTGTCTGGATGCAACGGCACTTCTTAACCTCTTCAGGGTGATCCCCATTCCAAATGTAGCTACGAGTATTTTGCTTATTGACGTAGCCATTAAGTCAGAAATCGGCCTCATCGCTACACAAAATTTCGACCGAAAACAGTGGATTTTCTTTATGTTTTTCAAGATCCCAACGATTTAAACGACGGCTAGTCGGAAGATGGATCGGCTTCAGTTCTTGTACAAAGTGCATTTAGTATGCGTTTAAGCCAAGATCCTGCGTAAAATTCGCAAATTGTTGTATTTAACTAACTAAACTATGGAGAACGGCGCTGAGTCGATCCGTCACGTTACCGCGTACACTCTCCGCTAGCGCCGTTATATTTTTTTACTACGAGTTATATGTGGTATTTTTGGTCGTTTTTATCCAGGAATAAAAATTGCCTTTTAAACTCTCTGACTGAGTAGCTAATTTTGCACTCTCCGCTAGGCCGATTATGTGCACCAATAGTTGTTCTAAGCACATAAAACACATTCGTCGTAGAACCAGTGGAAAAAGTACCTCTAAAAGAATCACCCTTCATAAACTCTTTTACAAGATTTACAAACAGTGCTCTAGCTATGATATTAAAATTTTCCTCGGCGATCTCAATGCAGGGCTAGGTAGAGAGGGCATCTTTGGTAGTACTATGTACTAATATGGGCTACTCGACACCATTTTGAGATTCAGTCTAATTGACTTGACGCTGTTCTCAATCCTGATCAATCCACCGACATCCACATTGACCAATTGTGGTCAGCGTAAGACACTCCTCCCATATTATGAATGACATCGGACTGCTATAATCACAAAGGATCGCAAAATCCTTTTCTCCATTGATACTGTACAATTTTTGTGACAATATCTGCGGCATCATACGAGTCTTTACCAAAGAAACACAACGACCAAAAGCTATGAAATCCTTTTCAATCGACTTTTTCGCATTCCCATACAGTTTCTATAGAAATTTTCTCCGACTCAGTAGGCTGTGTACTGACATAAAAAATCTAGAGCATGCGATATTTTAAACAAGTCCAGAAAGCTAATGGCTTAACTACCTCTTGGCTCATTCGAAAGCTGGTTGGAATTGTTCTCCGAAGCAAAAAGCTCGACACAAAATCCTTAGCTACCAGCCACCTAGACTTTGTATTATAAAATCGTGGGAATCGAAATATAATTCTTAGAATAGAATCAGACAGCAAAACTGGATAATTTGCTTATGGAGATAATATTTTAACAACATATTGTTTACGTTTAGTCCGCTTTGAACAGTGCCTCATTATTGTGGTGTTAGCTTCGCATGTTACGAATTGGTTTGGTCTGAAGCGTCTAACCGTTGTTCTACCCTTTTTAAGCCCGTGCAACATACTCGTAGATAAGTTTTTTTTATGTAATGGCTTTAAAATACCCTTTTCATGTGAAGGCATTTTTTGGTCTAATTTTTAAAGATAACAATGTTTTCTACAGAACTCAGTGATATGGCAATTGAATTTGGTTTTACGTTGAAGTGCTGTTGCGTATGTGAAGCATACTCGTACCATAAAAAACTACGAATGGATAGTAAATAAAAAATAATATTCAAAAAGTTTTACAGAGCAGTTATGTATCTCCTCACACCAAAGGCCATCTTCCAAACGTCGTACAATACAAAAATGCCAAATATTTTTAAGCTCGCTTCACAGAGGAGAAAAAATTCAATGGAAATAACCTCGCCGAAATACATCAAAAACGCAGACGGTCGTTTACTAACAAATGAAAAGGAAATTTGTGATCGGTGGCTTGAATACTGCAAGGAGTTGCTTAACAAACAGTTTCCACGTGATATCTTGCCGACAGCTGGTCTATTCGAGGAGGAAGTTTCGGACTTTTCAATCGAAGAAATAAGTATAGCAATTGGAAAAATGAAGCGGGGGAAAGCGGCGGGACCAGACAGCATTCCATCAGAGTTTTGGCCGAAGATGGAGGGGATCGGCAGCGTTTGGCTATCGAAACTTTTAAATAAATTAAAATGTGGACAACCTATGCCGAATCAATGGAGAAGTAGCTTCTTGGTTCCATTATACAAAGGAAAAGGCGACACTCGAGAATGCAACAACTACCGTTCAATCAAGCTTATGTCACACACAATGAAAATCGTCGAAAGAGTCTTAATAGAAACGTCTTCGGCAAATAATAAAGCTCGATAATAGCCAGTGTGGATTTGTTGAAGGACGATCGACGGTGGACGCTATCCAAAGCCTACGAATAATAATGGAATAGCACCGAGATTCGTCTAAGGATTTACACATGGTATTTATCGACCTCGAGAAAGCATTCGATCGAGTGCCTAGGGATCTCATATGGGTCGCGCTGAGGTCTCAAAACGTACCGGAAACGTCTCTTAGAATATTACAAGACATGTACGGAAACGTGAAAACTGCGGTTAAAAGCTCTGCCGGACTAACGAGAGAATTTCCAGTTAATGTCGGAGTGCATCAAGGAAGCGTACTTAGCCCTTTCCTCTTAAACGTAGTATTCGACTATCTTTTAAAAGACTGCATGCGCGAAGCAAATGTAACGCCAATTCTCTTCGCTGACGACGCAGTTATACTTAGCGATAACGTCGAAGATTTACAGAACGCCTTAGATGGAGAAATGCGCTAGAGAGAAACGGGTTTAAAATAAGTCGTTCAAAGACGGAGCATTTGACGTGCCCATTTGCGCATCCGTTGCGACCTCTTCCGGATATAATGTTAGACGGAATAGTTTTTAATCGTCTTTAAGTACTTAGGATCAGTCGTTAACATGGAAGCGAAATGTGACGACGACGTAAACCACAGAGTGAGTGTGGGATGGATGAAATGGCGGGAAAATTCAGGAATCTTTTGCGACCGAAAATTTCCACTTAAATTAAAGGGGGAACTCTACACCACGGTTGTTAGACCAGCTCTTATATACGGTTCACAGTGCTGGGCAATGTACGAAGCGTTTAAAAACAAAATGACGGCAGCGGAAATGAAAATGTTAAGGATGTTTAGTGGAGTCACTAAACGCGATTGCATTAGATCTACGCGTATAAGAGGAAGTCTACATATAAAGAATTCGGTAACCGAACAGCTTGAGGCGAATAGAATAAGCTGGTATTGCCACATTCAAAGAAGATCTGTGGAAAATCCGGTTAAAAAGGCACTATCAACTACGGTCACTCCAACTGTAAGAAAACGGGGTCGGAAAAAGAATTCCTAGATTTCTCAGATGGCAAATGCGCAACAACGCCTGGGGCTTACCAATGAAGCGATCCAGGATCGAGCAGTATGTAGACGCGTTCTGCGGTCTGCGACATTAGCCAACTCCATAAGCGGAGCAGCAGCGATGCAGTAAAAATGGGAAACTCGTTACGCATAAGTTCGTATAACGAGGAAAGGGTTAATAAAAGGATAAGCAGAAAGGCCATCTTTATCTTAAGTCTGAAAATCCTTACGTTCTTCAAATTTTTTATTTGAAAGTAATTATTTTACGAGTAATTGCAACTTGGAACGAAAAATAAGGTAACTCCAGCTCCATATGGATTCAGAGAAGATCATTATAATGCGACTTTTACTCTTTATCGGGCAAAGAAAACGAAATCATACTGTTCCTTTCAGTATACCTATACTCGTATACTAATCTTTTCTCAACACAAACCATTCAAGTAAAAAAAAATATACATACATTTGCAAATCCACTTGTAAATATATGTAGGTAGACTCACCTTTTTGTATAATATATTAGTAAAACGCTAATTTGTATACCCCTCTTTCAATGTAAACTGTTAAACTGTTAAACTGTTAAGATGATAGTGGCGTTGGCACTTGTTCCTCTTTTGGTAATGTAGTTCCACTGCATTAGCACCTGCCTCTTGCCTACTTGTAAAAAATATAACGATGGGAAAGGGGACATAATGTTTTCGTATGACCCTTTGGTAAAAAAACAAACTACTTCTTCTCGCCAAATTATAAAGCTTCTTGCCTAAATTTTAAGAAAATAACAAGAGGCCACAAATAAACAAATCCTGTTGAGTCTAAGCTAATAGACATTCATCATTGTATGGGTATTTTTGAAAGTTGGAAAGGTGATTTCTTAAACTTTGTATTGCACTTATCTTTAAATTGAAAGTTTGGTCTTTCCGTTAGTTGTTCCAAACTTGCTGCCGAAGATTCGAATTTCTCTTCGAGCTAGAATATTCGTCGTGTTTTGACTTTTTACTACATCCACATCTTTGCATGGCTCATAGATTCCATTGATACCTCTTCTCCCTCATTTTTCTCATAATTTTTCGTTCAAAAGAATTGAAGAAGCAGCTCCGTTTGCCTGCATATAGTACAAGACTCGGCCATATCCAGCAGAACTGCTAGAATTATGGTTCTGTAAACCATATTAGTCTGATGCTATTCACCAATATATTAGTCCTTTGTCACTGTCTGTTTCTCTACAAAGAAACTCTTCACGTAGACTGTTATCATACTTTTCAGGTACCTTGAGTAACTTAGCACACATTTGAACCAGTTTTGACGGAACCCGAATTCATGAAGAGCTCCTTACGATGATTGTTGCCACATGTACAGATGTGACTTTATCGGCAATTCGATGGTCTTCTCTAACACTAGTTCCAGCGTAAGAATTTGGGTGTTTTCGGCCTGACAAATAGGGTGTTTCTTTTTGTGTTTCTGCCATTATGTGCCATTTGAAAGGTGGAAAATTCATTGAAGATCTGCGTTGAAAGGGGAATTGCTGACTGTCCTATAACTAGGATTAGGCTAGCGGTACAATAATCAAGTTCCTAGGATATTTTTTACCATATCACTCAGCGGTAGTCCCTGACAACAGTTTGAGTAAATTCCTACTTAGGCAAGATAAAATGGCAAATCCGTGCTCGACTAGTAGTACGAATAGCGGGAGTATTGACCTACGCCATCCTAGACATATGATGAACCAGCTAGACGCGAATAATAACGGGTGACGCCCCTTGCAAGTAATGAATATGATGTGAAAATCATCCTTGACACCATTGCGACACCGCCTGACTACATATGGATGGTACTTTTGATGATCCAACAAGAAGTTCCTCACCGATTGCATCATAACTTTTTCCGAAAACTAACCGATCTTACGAAGGAAACGAAATAAACTATTTACAAGATGCAATAGGAAGAAGGTACAATATGTTGATGCTGCCTTTTAAACAAATTAATTGCGGAAATCGAATATCTCTCAGTGACATCAGGATCTGAGCCAATTTTGGTTGAGCTCCTTCCATGTACTGTTGATATCTTTAAAAACAGCTATAAAAAACACAGTTCAATATTTTCAACGACTGTTACTTTATCGAAAAAAGTGAACCTTACTATGTAAAATTTTCTCATCTCGAATACGGCATGCTTTCGAGGCCGCCCGATTGGAAATGCGCATTATCTGAAAAAAGATTTTTTTGAGCAATTTCGAGCTGATGTGAAATACCCAAAAAAAAGAAGATAATGAAGAGGGTATTCATTTTCCTTCAATTCCTAATTCAATTGAACCATGTAAGCAAATAATCCTTGAGTATTATGCAAAATTTTCCACAGACTAGTGCAACTGATGTTCAGGAGCTGATATCTTAAGTGCATTAGATTTTCGGGCTTAGACGCGCACTTTCGGCAACAGCTGCAATATTTTCTATTGAGAGAAGACGTCGAATACAGGAATATGGTCGTTTCAACCAGCAAACCAATCTGACGAATTTTCTTTACAATTTTGCGTACACATGCTGCAGTTGGTGCATTATTTCAACCAAAATCTCTTTTCGAAATTGTCACTATTTTGGCAAAAACAGCATCTACTTTTGAAGTAACTTTGGAATATTTTACAACGTTGTTCAAGCGTAAATATTATACCCAGTTTCGAGCGCATAAGAATTGTCAGTGCCAAAACAACTTGTAATTCAAAAAGATACCGACCATATGGCCCATCCTTCACGTATGTATTTCAAGCTATATAGCAAAGGTAAATGATGAAGATGAACAAACATGGAGCTTATCTGCGTTATTACTCATCCGTACAAAGTTTAAGGTAAAAGATATTTAAAGAAGACTTGCAACAGATTTAATGGGTCAACATTCGACAGATATTTCCTAAAAAAAAGTGCTAAAATAGGATCATGGATAGCATGAACGCTATTTCCCCTTCACAAATTGCTTCGTTAAATTAACGGTTCTAGTCTGTTGCGAACAATAACCCGAGGTCGATCATCCTTGTTACTCATCTTACATTTTTGTTTTAGTTTTTGCTCCTTTATTTGATGTATTCTCGTATGTAGACGAGGGGTTCTTCCTTGATGCGTGAGGACATTGGTCTAGAATGACGGAAAAAAGAAATACAACTTCCCAGTAGTGATATTATTATTATTTATTTTTGTTTCATTTTTTTGTTCCTCCCGCCTTTACAGTTTGCGGCTTTGTGCACCTGTTACACGTAAGAGACAAAACAATGTGCCAGTATCAAATGAACCTCTATTCATATCTTTTGCAGATGGGTTCTCTCCTTATACAAACACACGTACACTGATCAACATCTATCATAGTACGAAGGAAATTTACGAAAACCAAATACGATCACGATCACGGTGGACAATAATCAACTTTCCATTGAATCTGTACAATTACGAGTCTTTTTGCCATAAAGTCTTGTTTTAGCTTCCTGTATTCGTATTTTACTTGTTGGGCAATAGTCGGACCCTCCCTCCCCAGCCTCAGGCTATAGTGGCAATGAGGATGATGATGACGAAGGCGACGACGACAACGACGACGACGACGACCATTGGACAATAAGTCTTACTCTTAAAAGGGATACAACACACAACTGAAACTTCTGTGAGATACTTTATGTTGGTTTTGGTTTCTGTCCGTTTCTTGCTGCCAACTTTTGTATTTTTACTATCGATTGTTGTTACCATTGTGCTGCCGTCTTTTGCTTTTCCCTACTCTGTATGCTTTGGTCTTCTTATTCGTCAGTCAGTCACATCCGCAAAATGTTCATTAGACCAAATCCAGAAATTAAAAACGAAATATAAAAACAAAAATACTCGTAAAAATAGGGAAAAAATAATTCAATGTAGGTAAACATGGAACGGGTAGGAGAGGGAAATTGCGGTGCGGTGTAGGAACGAATATAGGAAAACTATAACCATTACCGTGGGTCCGCTAAAGTCATCGTCTTCTTCAAGCACTGGAAGGCAATATTGATCATAAGTCATCATATCCATCTGAAGGTACATACGAATACTGTCAAGCTCGTTTATGGTGCACATTTTCAGTGAAGGGCCGTGGCCCCTATTAGTGGCAGACATGAATTAAATGGTATTGTACATACGAGTACATCAGATCAACTCACGAGTTAAAAACTTAGACCCAAGGCTCATCAGATAGTAATAAACATAATTGTTCTGTGGCTAAAACATCCGTGAGAGTGTCAAGTATCGTACAAACAATAGGCCATCGATAATGGAGAACTTTGCCATCGGATGATAGCTTATTTTAGTTACAAGTGCCATTTGTTAAATTAAATTGCAACTGCAACTTCTTGCAATCTTTGGAGATTCCTGATACTTTTTAACGACGTCACATAAAATGTGGGCAGGTATAAATATATCTTTCCTGACTTGGTTGTCACCCTTGCACATTTGTAGCTGTATGATATCGCTAAGATGCATCGTAAATCGAATACGATGATTCACTTGATAAATTTTTCTTTAAGATCTATCTATTACGACCTATTACTAGGTGGGGTGAAAAGTAACCTTCTTGGGAATGAAAAACAATTTTTTTTAAATGTAGTCCCCTTTTAGCTTGATACACTTATTCCAGCGATTTTCCAACTTCTTGGATCCGTCCGAAAAGTAATTTTCCGGAAGGTCTGCAAAATATTCCTCCGTGGCGTCGATGATTTCCTTGCGTGGGCTGAATTGTTTATTGATGAGCCATCTTTTGAGGTTTGGGAAGAGCTAATAGTCCGAGGGAGCCAAATCGGGCGAATACGGTGGATGCGGCAGCAATTGGAGCCGTAAGTCATTGATTTTAGCCGTGCTCTCGCGTTCGTGTTTTTGGTCAGGAACGAACGTCAGCATGCGCGGCACCCAGCGGCAGAATAACTTTTTCATATGCAGAATACTGCCCAAAATATAGCGTGTGCGCTCAGTACTAATCTTTGTGGTATCTGCTAGCTCGCGCACCTTCACTTTCCGGTCAGCCAACACCATTTCATATATTTTTTTGACATTGTCCTCTGTAAATGCATCGGGGGGCCTGCCGCTGTGGACTTGATCGGTAGTGGCGTTGCGGCCACCACGAAACTCTCGAAACCAATATTTGACGGTGTAATCTGACGGAGCATTAGCCCCATAGTATTTATCCAACTTTTCTTCTGTTTCCTTCGCCGTTTTGCCTCTCAAAAAATAATGTTTTATGAGAGAACGAAAATCGTTTTTGTCCATACATGATGCCAAACACGTCAACAACAATCAGCTGTCAAAACAAAACTAAAGACAGTATCGCACTGAAATTTGGCATGTCTGCCTAAATATGAAGGCAACATAACCTTTTTTGCAGTAGACGACATCCAGTTTCCTGAATAACACCTATTTTGTGTAGGCGATATTGTAGGTGACTCTCTGATATAGTCTCATTTGAGTTGTAGGGATCGTTTAGATCTATTGTGGAAGGGTTTGGTGGCTGTTTTAGCCCTTGGGGTATGTACAGTTTCTTCTACCATCTCTTTTTTGTTTAGTTAATTGCTGAATTCGAGATATAACGTAACGCGTCAGAGCGTTGGTCTTGACCATAACACGCTAATTAGTTTCATTTTAGAAAAAATATGGCCCGATGCTTCCACCAGCCCACAGTAGAGTTACTGGCACCAAACTGTTCTTTTTTTTCACGGATATGACGGCGTTTCGATAATCTCACGTGGATTATCTTCGCGCCAAATACAACAACTTTGTTTATTGACACACCCATTGAGCCAGAAATGAGCCCCAACGCTGAAGACCATTTAAAAAAAAAAAACGGATTCAATGCCAACCGATTTGTTAGCCATCAAACCAATATCTTTGCCTAAAATGTTCCATAAGTGGTCAAACAAAGACCAACCTGTTGTGAACGAAGTCGAATCGATAAGTTTTGATCATCATAAACACTCTCCCGCACACATACAATATTCTCTTCAGTACGCAATCTGAGTCTCAATGCTACTACATCTTCCAAAGAAAATTTATTTATTTACTCGTATTTACTTCATCTTATATGCTGTAATCCTTTTTCAGACTACTTAAAATAGTTTACAGAGTTACATTTAACGATAATAATTAAACAAAATTATAGAGAATTCATGATAGTGGTCTTGCAAAGCAATCTAGACGCATGCCGTAGAATACGAATGGAAGCACATATAACAAACATCGATAGTAAAAGCGAACATTCAATATGAGCAGTTATGATATTGTAAGCAAAAAGTACCGTGCAAATAAGTTTAGCAAGATAAACGCTCATACCGTTGTTCCAATCTATTCTAATCCATTCATTTATAAATCGTTTTGAATTCTCTCAAATAATGCAACAATATTCTGATATAGAACGAATTAATGAATGATACAAAGACTTAAGGGTGTAAGGACTATGAAAGTCCTTGGAATTGCGAGATGTTGTGAGAAAACGGTTAACAGCACGACAGATAGATATAATAGATATTCGATTATGGTATGTATTATATTAAATATTAAACGCACAGAACCAAAATTTCGGAACCAAATTTCTAATCCTTTTTCCATATTAACCATGCGACCACCCCTGTGTTTGTGTTCATCTTTGATATAGCCGTTCACCACCTAGTACATTTAAGGTTTGAGGTGGAGTTTTTGTGGTTCCATGCTTGTCGGCTTGAGCTCACTATATTGAAAATTTTGCCGAAACACAGACTCTTAAGTAACCGGTCGATGGAGAAGGTTATTTAGATCCATGTTTTCTGAGCGTGCTGCAAATTGCAGGCATACCGCTTGATACCTATTGCACCGTGGTTGGTCCCTGAAATCAGTCAAATCGTTGGTCTTTTTAGCCGACAGTATTTCACAATTTCGCTGTCTCTCCTCCTGGATTCTGCTTTATCACCTAATCTTTCTTCTTTTCAATCTTTCGTTCAACAGAAATTTCACACTCGATTACCATTTTTAGAGCTAAGATATCCGTAGTTTATCATCCGAATCAGTTGCTCGTTCACATTTTAGCTGCCTTCAGTGTACCTTCCCCAGAAAAAAATCTGCACAAAAGTTAACAGCGTTACTTTTCATCAGCTGCAGTGTCGTTATAGCAAAATTAGGTGCTAATGATTCTCCATACGTCACCGTTGTAAAGGAATATGAATATTCTCTCCCAGATACTCTTTGAAAACCTCAGTTTTCTTCAGCAAAAGTTGGATATTTTTCGAAATCTTTTTCTTTGTTTTAAGAAATCATGCCAATGTTCGGGCCTTTTAGCTGCCTTTCTATTAGTTTGCTTGCCTGAAATATAACAATGTGCATAGCAACTTTAAGGGCTGCTTTATACTTGCAGAATCCAGAGCTCTACCATTGCAGTAGAATTTAAAAAACCGATACACACCACCTCTTCATTAATTTCCAAGCCGCTTGTGACAGTGTTCATAGAGAGGGCAGCGTCTAGTTTTCACAATTCTGCCAAGCTTAGTGTACTATGCAGAATGACGATGGAATACATAGTCTGCTTCGTCTAGGTCGGTACTAAAAATAGGGGCTTTAAGTGTCACAAAGGGACTTAAAAATGTGATGCGCTGTCATGTACAATAAAAGTGCCAACATAACAAGCCAATTCAATCTTTTCGTTTTCGGCTATTGAATCAGAACTAGCAAATATGAGTTTCACGGTCAGCAAAGGAAATAATATCAACAAAAACGGGCACTTCGTCGTTTAAGACAAAGCGTCGCTAGAGGCGCTTACAATTTAAACGTACGAAGGGACAAAAACGCGAAAACCATGCGAAGAATAACTTCTGCCTTGGGCTAAAAAGGCAATGGAGCAGCAAAGTCCCCTGTCGAGCAACGAGAAAGACTTTATACAGGTTTCTGCTTATCTCAGTCCTATTTTAAGGCGAAGAAGGCTAGACACTGACATGAGAAGATAAAATTTCTCTCGCGCGCCTTAAGATAAAAGTTCTTCGGGTAGTTTTCGGTCTCGTTTGCAGCAATGGGAAAGAGACGAAATTTTACGAGATGCTTATCAGACTAAGATGAGTCAACAACTTATGACCTTATCCTAGCCGCTCCAATGAAGGCAGCTGACAAAATATCGCGGTTTTACTAGAGAGGCAAGTCAACTGAGGCCCTGGTCCTTTCCATACTGTATCGCCATTTAAGCTACTATGTTAAGTAAGAGAGTCTATCTCTTGCAAATGCTAACATTTAGTTTATTTATCTTTCCAAGTTGTTTGTAACAGGCTTCCGTAACGCGACTTTCATTTCGGAACATTCGTCTCATGCTTCGGACGCAACATAACTAAAAATAGTCCACAACACAGGGTGGTGGTTTATTGACCGACCGACAAACCAAAAAGAAAGCACCAAATGATGTTGCATATGGCAGTAGTACAGATAGTGGTGGTATTGATGGTGATGGCGATTTTGTTACTGCTACTGCTACTGCCTACCATTAAGACTCGGAAATTATAACATAAGCCAGGCGAAATCGTATTTGGTTTCCACTTTACTCAATGTTTTGTCCATTGTCTTTTTTTTTGTTTGCTTTGCTTTGGCCGCTTTTTTACAGCCGTTGTTTGTCATTTTGTGCTTTTTGCTGTCCGGACTTCTTTGTTAATTCGAAAATTTACTGTATCAGACAATTATCTGTTGGGTTCCGTATGTATTCTCTGGTTGTGCCAACAACAACAGCAGCAACAACAACAACAGCACCAAGCATATCACCGAATGAGGAACATATCAACAAATTCGAATGCCGACCTTTTAATTGAAGAGGATCACCGAACCGTGATTCCTTTTGAAGAGAATGTGTGTGGCTTACGTACGTAAATATATTTGTATGTGGTGCATATAAACGTACATTACTTTAAAAAAAATATACAAAATAAAACACAAAAAAGACGGAAATTTTGTTGTTTTTTTTTTTAAAAAACCAAAGCACCAGTAGTTTTCCCTACTAGGCATACGTACATACATATGTGCATAAATTGGTAGTAGTGACAAATCGTGGGCCATAGGGCGACCATGACGATATGGGAATGGTGACGCTGTTGGCTAGAAACAAGGTAAATTGATGCAGCGCCTCTTCCTTCTCAGAAACAAAAACACAAAAAAATAAAAAAACGCTTCCCACTTGGACATTTGGAGTGTTGTAAAATAATGCCGCCACTCTTGTTCAATATTTCTTTTTTCCCAGTTGGCTGTGTACGAGTGTACAAGCCCATAAAGGCAAGCCCTTGACTTCACTGAAGAGAAAAACTTAAAAAAAAATTACACTCACAACGAATATGATGATTTTGACCAATTCCATGTTACTTTTTTTCCAATTTGTTTTTAGTGTAAACTACAGCATATTTGTTGCATACATAACTACATACGGGTATGTATGTAGGAGTAGATTTGAACTTGCAACATTTTAATACGAAGCTTGTCGAATTTCTGAATCTTACAGGAGGGGTGTGGGAGGATAAGAAGATTATTATTTGCAGATTCGTAACATCAAAGCTCAAACTTATTTAGAAAGTCAAGTGTTGTGTTTTATACTTGCTCATACTCGTATGTGTGTAAATACTTTTAGATCGAGTTAATTGTGCCAAGGTAGTATTGGTTTCAAAACTGCCCATAACATAACAAAACACATTTTCTAATTGAAGTAGATATATAGGTATAAAAAAAAAATGCGTACATATCCGTACATTGCAGATACATCTGTTAGTGTTGTGGGTGCTTTAATTCTCCGCGAACGGCTGTCAATTTTTTTTAAAATAAATTGTATCTGATGAAATAGCAAAGTAACTAATCGTAGCACACAAGTATGACAATTCATAGTCCAAAAGATAGATGCATTAAGCAGCTGACTCAAACGTAATTAATTTTTGAAATTTGCCCAATCCTCAATAAAGTAAATCTAGCAAAAGATACTATACACCTTTGCTTCCGTTCTTTCAGATTTTTTTTTCAATAATTTACGTAGTATTCCTATCTAAAGTTAAATAAGGGGGAAAAGAAATACTTTTAAAGGTAAGGTATGACAGTGTTCAAGTGTGCCAATGGACAAACCTGCCTTCGGGTAGGGGTTAGCATATAGTCGAGGTAGGCACGTCTGCCGTAATGACTACTATTCATCTGAGCGTAGCATCCTTCTCTTTGGTTGCTCTCTACGACACTTTAAAAAACAAGTCGACAGGAATGACACCCACTGAAGCGGGCATCTCAAATCTAAAACTGCACCTTCTCCTTCTGTCGCGAACAAGGTCAGGAGGAGGAGGTTTCTGTCACTCAGGTTGGTCGATGAATGTTTCCGCGCACAATGCCCGGAAGAAACCTCTGCTGAAACCAACAAAGCCGGTTCCGATCAACGGAAATCGCATGAAGTTTTGGTTTTGGAAAAGTAGCAAAGTAGCAATGGAAAAAGGTGGGATAGGAGAAATTTCGTCGATGTTCGATGACGGCATCACCTATAAGTTTTATCACAGAGTTTTGAATCCTATCTAGCAAGAACAGAGTGGTCTTAGGGGCACCTAACTCTAATTTTTAGCTTATGAATGCCATATATATATATGATATAATCTATCGAAGGAACGAAGCGCAAGATTTATCGCACTGGCTAAAGAAGTACTTCACAATATAAACGGTATCGCAGACTCACTTAGCCCGCAAGAAATGTGGAACAGCATGCACGAGGAATGCATAACACTCGCAAAATCCCATCTGGGGACTATATCGAAATACCATCACGTCAGCAAAGAAACATGGTGGTGGAATGACGAAACCAAACGAGCTGTGGCCGACAAGAAGAGTGCATTCCAAGCGTGGACAAAATGCGATCGGAGCGACGATATCGAAAAAGCTCGATTGGCTCTTGAATACGAGCGTATTAAAAAGATCGCAAAGAAAGTCTTGGCTCGAACTCGAGCGGCAGAACCGGAAAACCTGTACCAGGAGTTGGAACAAATATCCTGACGATCGGCAGATAGAAGACAAGCTATCCAAGAAGTTCAAACGTCGTACAGTACTAAAATGCCAAATATTTTTAAGCTCGCTGCACAGAGGAGAAAAAATTCAATGGAAATAACCTCGCCGAAATACGCTTACTAACAAATGAAAAGGAAATTTGTGACCGGTGGCTTGAATACTGCAAGGAGTTTCTTAACAAACAGTTTCCACGTGATATCGTGCCGACAGCTGGTCTATTCGAGGAGGAAGTTTCGGACTTTTCAATCGAAAAATAAGTATAGCAATCGGAAAAATGAAGCGGGGAAAAGCGGTGGGACCAGACAGCATTCCATCAGAGTTTTGGTCGAAGATGGAGGGGATCGGCAGCGTTTGGCTATCGAAACTTTTAAATAAATTAAAATGTGGACAACCTATGCCGAATCAATGGAGAAGTATCTTCTTGATTCCATTATACAAAGGAAAAGTCGACACTCGAGAATGCAACAACTACCGTTCAATCAAGCTTATGTCACACACAATGAAAATCGTCGAAAGAGTCTTAATAGAAACGTCTTCGGCAAATAATAAAGCTCGATAATAGCCAGTGTGGATTTGTTGAAGGACGATCGACGGTGGACGCTATCCAAAGCCTACGAATAATAATGGAAAAGCACCGAGATTCGTCTAAGGATTTACACATGGTATTTATCGACCTCGAGAAAGCATTCGATCGAGTGCCTAGGGATCTCATATGGGTCGCGCTGAGGTCTCAAAACGTACCGGAAACGTCTCTTAGAATATTACAAGACATGTACGGAAACGTGAAAACTGCGGTTAAAAGCTCTGCCGGACTAACGAGAGAATTTCCAGTTAATGTCGGAGTGCATCAAGGAAGCGTACTTAGCCCTTTCCTCTTAAACGTAGTATTCGACTATCTTTTAAAAGACTGCATGCGCGAAGCAAATGTAACGCCAATTCTCTTCGCTGACGACGCAGTTATACTTAGCGATAACGTCGAAGATTTACAGAACGCCTTAGATTCATGGAGAAATGCGCTAGAGAGAAACGGGTTTAAAATAAGTCGTTCAAAGACGGAGCATTTGACGTGCCCATTTGCGCATCCGTTGCGACCTGTTCCGGATATAATGTTAGACGGAATAGTTTTTAATAGTCTTTAAGTACTTAGGATCAATCGTTAACATGGAAGCGAAATGTGACGACGACGTAAACCACAGAGTGAGTGTGGGATGGATGAAATGGCGGGAAAATTCAGGAATCTTTTGCGACCGAAAATTTCCACTTAAATTAAAGGGGGAACTCTACACCACGGTTGTTAGACCAGATCTTATATACGGTTCACAGTGCTGGGCAATGTACGAAGCGTTTAAAAACAAAATGACGGCAGCGGAAATGAAAATGTTAAGGATGTTTAGTGGAGTCACTAAACGCGATTGCATTAGATCTACGCGCATAAGAGGAAGTCTACATATAAAGAATTCGGTAACCGAACAGCTTGAGGCGAATAGAATAAGCTGGTATTGCCACGTTCAAAGAAGATCTGTGGAAAATCCGGTTAAAAAGGCACTATCAACTACGGTCACTCCAACTGTAAGAAAACGGGGTCGGAAAAAGAATTCCTAGATTTCTCAGATGGCAAATGCGCAACAACGCCTGGGGCTTACCAATGAAGCGATCCAGGACCGATCATTATGTAGACGCGTTCTGCGGTCTGCGACATTAGCCAACCCCATAAGCGGAGCAGCAGCGATGCAGTAAAAATGGGAAACTCGTTACGCAAAAGTTCGTATAACGAGGAAAGGGCTAATAAAAGGATAAGAAGAAGATATATATATGACAGAGCAGAGGGGGTGAAATATTTCTTGAATCGTTTTAGAAAACCTAGCATTTTTGGCAACATCAAATATGTGGTTATTCCACCCAAGGCTGCATACCGGAAATGGCAAGTGGTGCAATTCATGTATAATGGCTGGGTGTTCAAATTTCGCAGACAGCTTTATATTTCGGAAGCAATAAATGCCGCTCTGTTGATAGTCCCTCAATAGGTTATGCTGTAAATATCAAAATTTAATATATTCGATTAGAAGTAGCAGACAAGAGATCATTGATTGAAATTTACAAGATTGTCGGAGACAGAACGGAATCTTGGTGCACATTAAGCACCATTAATTTTGAGAAAATCAGATTCGAAACCATCCAAGACATCCTGGAGAGAGTATTCTATCACAAATGCACACATACTTGACCAAATAGCTTGATGTCAAACTCTTTGAAAAGAGCCATGCCATCAAATCACATTGAGAAGTTTTCGTGTTTTAAAACATATCATGAGTTAGGGGATTATCTGCATTTTATGACCTTGGTAAGTGCAATTGGTATGCAGGAGGCGAGAGATGAAGATTCGCCTTTTTTAGGGGGACCTAAGGGTGGGACTATTGGGTACGTGTAGACGAAGACAAAGCAAAATCTGATAGTGTTGGCCTGGTCGCAAAACACATTGGTTTTCTTCAAAGAGCTGTCAGCTTGAATGTCATTATAAATGCGCATTGAGATGGACGATGAGGGAGTATTCCTTATATTTTTGTCAAACTAGCGAGAGTATTTTTGCCCCAATAATTAATCGTATTGAAATTTTTCTCTAGGAAGGCTCTACAGTTGATCCTGGCTCGTTAGAACTTTTTTCTGTTTTCCTCCTTTATACAACTCGAGTTGTACAAGGCATTTTCTTCTATTCTGATACTCAACGCCAATATCGATGAAATATTGCGATCATTTAAAATCTTTAGAAAGATGTTAAGCCCCATCGAATCAGGTTGGCTATCTTATCTCGTATTAGCGTAAGGAATCTTTTCTCTAGTTGTGTGGTCAATGCTACGAGCTTAGAGCGGGGAGCACATCAACGGTGTACTTATCAGGGTGAGAGGTAAGAAACAAGTCCAGTGTGTTGGCGGTATAACTTACAAACTGGGTCACGTATTTTTCCGTCAGACAACACTTCAGAGTTGTGTATATTCAAATCGCACGAATTCAATATGAGGAGTACAATTCCTTGTATGGAATGTGACAGTACATCAAACACGTTGAATGACGAATTGCTGTCCGGTTCGGGGCTTCCGACAATAATGTAGAAGGAAATAGTTTACTTACGGAGGCGGAAATTCAACCACAAGGAGTTGAATTCCGGATTGGAACAGGGAGTTTGGTAAGCTACATCACTATGCATGTGAGAGGAGAATAATGGCATTAGCTCAACTAGCTCATAGCCAGGTAGATTCAGATCACAGTATATAAATTAAACAGTAGATTTATTGCGCAGTATTTCTTTATCTTTTTGTGACCTTGGCACTGTTATCCTTTGTGTGTATTAGAATTTCGCTAGAAGTTGATAGCAACACACGCCAATAAGCATGAAAAGGACACAAAACACGGTAAAACACATGTTCAAATCTGAAACTTTGCAACAGGGCGTAATCATATACAATACAATGGCAATCATTTACACGCATTTACTCATATTAAAAATCTCTGGGGGCAGCCAATCACGAACGCATAAACAAAAGGAGAAAAACCAGTCTGTTTCTACTTTGTTCGTATACATTACACAGCGTTTTGCACTCTGGGGGGAATAATTCAAAAAAATCTCTAGAACCCAAGTAAATGTTCATAAGGAAAAATTGACGGGCACACTATTGTATGCATGCTTACTCTGGCAAAATTAAATTGGATTTGGAATTTGAACCAAAGCAATAAATCTGAGCTAGTTGATCTAATGAGACGTTTTTGTTGGTTTTTTATACGACTGGTGGATTTTTTTAGTCAAAGGAGGAGTGATCCTTCTTGTTATTCCTATTCTTTGGTTCAGATCAGAGTGATCAAAATGATCCGAGAAGTGTGCGAAAACCTACCTGCATTTGACTCATTATCACAACAGCTGACACAAAAAAACACAAACACCGACGATGCTTCGGATCGTAGTTCTAGTTCTGAAATCCACTTAACATATTCGAATAAAAAGACAGGAGGGGAAAACATTTTATTGAATGCCAATGTAAGATCCTAAGCGATCTTGTCAAGCCGATTTATGTTACAGTGGATACGTCCACACTGAATTGAAGGTTTCAGAGGTCGGAAAACAAGTTCATTTGATTCTTTTCAATTTATGTGCAAAACTCATCTTACAGATAGGGTCGTAAGAGAGTCAACATTTTTATCGTGAATGTGTATGCATTCCATAATTTACCCGAAAAAGGCTTTAACATAGAACACAATCAAAACGTGGTAAGCCGATGAGTGTAATGTTCATGCCACCAGCTCTATTTTGACTTGTTGGGTACTATGTATAGTTGAGACTTTTCTTCTGCATAACAGCGATATTTTGGCCATCGTCCTGTAATATAGTGCGTAGAATTCTCAGCCTTTTCCTTTGACATGTACTCGTACTCTTTGCCCTGTGCAACATTTTCGAATCTCATTTCTGTAATAAGCTTCTCTGTATTTCAGCGGCGAGCTTCTCATGTGCCTCCTCACTTACTGAATTTTCTTTTGTTGAACTTGTTCAGAATATTCGTTAGTAAGGAAGAGATTGATCAGAGCCAATGCAGTCTTCTTATTACGACAAGATGAAGAAACTTGCGTTGTTCAAGTCTCTCAAAACCAAATACAATTCAAAAAGGTTCTCTTGTTAAGGTAGCCTTCCATATCGTACCCATGACCGATAAGCTTAGCGTTGGTTGAAGATGCCTTACAGTGCATTATGAGTCATTTTCATGAGTCTATGTTATCCATGGCTGGGAGGAAAACTAATGATTCAGGATCTGGTCTAGTGTTAAATAACAGGAGTACGTCCAATTCATCTCTTACAAAGTCGAGCTCTCAAGTTAAGCCTAGTACCAAAAATACAAGACTAAAAGAGATGTAAAATTTCGATTTCGGCAAGAACCTCCAAATCAAGTGGGATACCAATGGATACCAATTTGTACCATAGACTCCCCTTTAGAGAGAACCATCGAGCTGGTAGTAACTCCGAGAAAAGGTGGCAGCTACCCCACAATCATGAACTGAAAGTTACCGTTATTTGAACGTGCGTTATCGTCATCATTTCGAAGATCTTGCAGGGCTTTCTTTCAAAGTCAAACTGTGATGGAGGAAAAATAAAAATCAGAAAACACGTCAGCATGTATGGCACATAGAGCACACAAACACAGTACCACATAGTCCGTCTAGAGCGCAATAGCAGTAAACAATTGGAAATTTTATTTAATGTGTCTAGGAGACGGTTCGCTGATTAAAGAACTCTTTAGAGCATGAAGCCACGAGCCACACGAGAAAATAGGAAGATTCAAACGATTTCTGTTTTTTTATATCTTTTTTCCATAAAATTTTTTTTTCTGTATTTTTATTAAATTTTTTTGTTTATCTCGTATGGCAAGAGCGATTATATAGTACTCAGGTGCAGCTGTTGACTGTAGTTAGTTTTGTGCAGACTTAGTTCTCTTAGGTAAACTTGGTTCGGTATGGTTTTATGTGGTAAATGTCGGTGCCGTTGCTTTGTGAACGTCTTCTTCTTATTTTTTTTTTTTAAAAAACTTCAAATGCATATTCTTTTAGTTGTAGTCTCAGTCGTAGTTGTAGACGCAGTCATATCTTAAGGGATTTGCTTTGTTCATCGAATGAAAAATCGGTGTTATGTTAAGATCTGCAATCGATGGAGGTGGAAGAGTGGCAGTGGTGGTGACGGTGATGGTGGTGGTGGTTACGGTGGTTCAGAGGTAGGGAGAAAGATTTCCTCTCTTTTCATCGTAATTAGTAGATACTTTGTAGGAAAACAATCATTAAGTTAGTCGATGAATTAACGGATGCTCTTGGGCCTCTTTAGGTGTCTTGTTGCATGAGTGCGTGCATATTTTACACAAAAAAAATAAATAATAATTAAAAAGATACAATATATAAAATCACTAAAATACTGCTCGAGTTTGAATTTTAAATTAAAAAATAAAATGTGAATATTTGTTTACTTAAAATTTAGGTTTAGGGGCATCAACCAACCATCGAGTATTTGGCACGCTAGCGTAATGTTGCACAATCGCTGTCAATAAAACTCTATGATAGACACTGTTAAGTCGGTCTGCGCCGTCCATCTACATATGTATGTAGACAAGCCATTTCTTCCGCTTAACAAGTTAGATTGCAGGTCGAACATGAAAAAGATGTCACTGTGGAAGGTGCGGCACACACTCACACCATTTGTTTCGTGTTATATCGTTTCACTGATGTAATACTTGGAGATCGAGCTGCACTTCACTTTTCTCTTTTCTCGACCACCGAGGTACATTTATTTGAACACTTCAATTGATGGCCCTGTTTTAAATAGCGTAATAATAAGCATCGACCCAACCGCCGCCGCAGAATATGCAGTAACGAGAGCCGGAGTATCTTATCGGCCCATCAAGATCTGGCGAACATGGCATTGATACATTTTTTTAAATTTTAGTAGAGATTCCCGCTTCTGGAAAATTATGACACAGCTATAGTTTTGGCAGAAATACCACACAGTATCCACCGCCATTGAGGGCACTATTTTAGCGCTAGTTGCTAACATTCTTCTTAACCCACCAGCTCATAACATGTATAATACGCTTAATGAGAGATTCATTTCTGAACTCCCGGCTCTGAGCATAGACGTCTGAGAATTTTGCTTTAAGAAATCGGTCTTCTTGCGAAAAATGAAGGAATTTGCGGGACAAACGGTGAGCGATGAACTTCTTGATTCACTTGGTTACAACATTTATCCTAAGATCATCATCAGTGTAAGCGGAGAACAGTTATTTCACCGTCATTCTTCCGAATTGGTCAATAAAATAGCAGAAGTGAGTGAAGCATCATTTGCAACTGCAATCTAGAAGAAACTCACATCTGACCCTGTCGCAAGAGAAGACTTCGAGATTTATATCGCCACTCTCGTTCATCAACTGCAAGAAATATAGTTTTATGCATCTGCATTCACACGTCACCTCCAAAAGGCAGAAAAACTAAAAATCCTGTGTCTTAAAGCGACAATTGACAGCAGACTACAAGGTTTTCACTTATTTGTGATGAACCCTGTGACAACAACCAGGCCCGCAATTATTTAAAAAATATTTAATGAGGACTTTCCATAA
This sequence comes from Volucella inflata, assembly GCA_928272305.1. Lineage (NCBI taxonomy): Eukaryota > Metazoa > Arthropoda > Insecta > Diptera > Syrphidae > Volucella > Volucella inflata. Next base: position 8,379,379 of record OV743721.1, on the reverse strand, counting down.
ACAGATTGAACTTTAAAAACTAGTATCTAAATGCTGCCAACTACGCGGATACATCAATATCGCAACACAGATTCGAAACTGGGAGATTCGACTGGGAAATGGTTTGATTATGACAGTCATCATGCAACATGAAATGAATGAAAATCCTTTCCTAATGTTAATATAATTGCTTCAGATTTTGCTGAGTTCTTTGATAAAATATCTCATCATTCGGCGTTGACCCCATATTTTTAAATTGCTTATTTTTTTGATCTGGAAAACACCTCATTTTTATACACTTCTGATCTCCCACAAGGCAGATATCCAGGTCCCCTTCTTTTCATTTTAACTCTAAGAGATCTTTAGAGTATTGTGAAATACGAGTATTACCACCTATCCATATACGCTGACGACACCAAAATCTCTAAGAATATTTCTTCACTTCAAGAAAATCTGGATAGGCTTTCCGCTTGATGTGTGTTAGCTTTGAAAACGACAACGTTTGCACGCTACACCTTAAGAATCGACAGAGTCCTTAGATGTGAGAAAAAGATAAAGATAAACTGTTGCGCTCTCATGCTATTTTTTAAACACGAACGCAGCAATTTTATTCAATTCAAGGCCGTGGCTTACATATGCTGATGTACTGAGCGTTCAAAACTAGTATTTGTCAAGTTTCGTATCAGACCTAAGCGCTAAGATTGTTCTCCAATGTTTATTCAAAGATATTCCGAGCTATATCACTTGATGTAACCATCCTTCCCTTCTGAGCGAATTCTAACATCATCCTCGTTACATTCTATTATTCTATTCTACATAAGAAAAGCTCTATCGAACATTAAATACAGGTGCACTGCGTTCAACTAAAATCATGAGCACGGATATTGAATTCATTCCATTCGCGCGCCCCCTTAGGAACAACGATGAGGATGACAATATGTATTAGGAAACTACTCGTAATAACGAAAATGATAGCAACGGCAGGGGCAACTACAACGACGTTTTCGGCAATCGGTTTTCGATTTTTTTTCGACTTTTAGAATTTAGTTGTTTCTCGTCGAGTAAAACCAAATTTTGTACAACCCTTATGTAAACGACCTTCTTACACATACTATATATTGCTGGTGCTAGGAAAATGATGGTAATGGTAGTAGTAAAGTGTATTGCAGGAGCCTCAATCGGGGTGCAAATGCTAAGGTTTACCCAGCTAGTAGGATCTGTATAAGGTATGTCCTACAGTAACTGCCATGCCATTCCCTGCATTTTATCTGTCTGTCTGTCGGAGCTAATTTTCACGGTTTGACGATTTTTTTGTCTTCCCATGGAAAAGCATTTCTGCTGTTTACCATACTGCTTGCCCCCCTTGTCCATCTGTTCTTTTTTTACGTTTTCGTCGTCTTTTTTTCGTTTTCCGTTTGTTGACCGAAAGGGATATTTATTGGGTTCGTAGGATGAATGTACTATCCATGAGCTAAATGCTATAGATGTTGGTTGGTAAATTTTATTACCCTCCCTGGCAACAAGTGTTTGCGTGCTACGCCACAAGTAAAGGAAGAATGCAGTACACCAAACAACACGACCATGTCAGGAAGAGTGATAGTAGCCAAATACAAAAAAACAACACACATTCATTGCACATTGAATGTGCGTTGCAAGCAACTAGCGTCGGAAATGGTAGCATGCATTCGTAACTCCTGACTACGAGTAACAGGTGGGTAAAGCAGCCGTAGAAGGAATACTCTGTACATCGATTCCCCAGTTTTGAATTGTCCTTTAACTGTTATGAGGGGACTCCCAAAACTAAACAGGGGTGTAAGACTGTTAGAATATGAAAAACATATCAATACAATCCTCAATTTGTGGCAGTTATAGGGGTGGATCAATAAGTCTGGGACTTTTGAATTTCTCACGTTAGAACTTCAAAAGCAACACTCTTCGTATCAACTACCACCAATCACATATCTTATTAGTCCAAACTATTGAATAGTAAATATCCGTCCAAGCCCACTTTCATCTATATATTTATCCTGGTAATTTATATATCTCTTCTCTTCTTTTTTAAAAAATATAAAAGAATGTTGCTAACGTTTGTATATAGACTACAACTTTTACACGATTTCGGTCCTAATTGTGTAGTTAAGAACTTGACCCTGTGACTCTGAAACCAAATTTCCTCGCATTTATGCTCAGATCTAGTTGGCTCTATCAAACCTTGTTTACTTTTTCAATCTGCCTTCCTAATTTCTTTGTCACCGAATTGGCTTATTACATGTGATTGATCTTCAACATTCCATGCAGGCTACAAAGGGCTTGTCATTTTTTTTTTTTGTTTTTTTAAAGATCTTAACACTTATGTGGGTATGAATATACTTATAATGGCTCAGCATTTGTTATGTTTTTTGGAAAACTGGACAAAGAGAGAAGAAAGATGTTTGGGCTCAGTGGTTTTTTTGCTCCATGGGTGGCATCCAACATTTAATGGGGAGACTAAATTGTTAGTGAGAGCTAGCTTGCTGTTGTATTTTAGTCAACTACACACCTTACTTGATTTTGGTTGACTGAAAACATGCAAGTCTCTCGGGCATGGCTGGGATTCGAACACCGATCCTTCCGATTGGGAAGCCAGTTCACTACCACTTGAGCCACGGCCACCATTGTCAATAGGTTGAGGAATACGTGATCTGGCAAAATCTTATGATTTTGTTCGGGACACCTGCAAGCGTTCCCTGCTTTCAATTCAACAGTGCTCCGAGTCAACGTCTATCACCAATGAAGCCTTGACTACCATCACGGCAGGTTCAATTTCATACCTAGAATATGGTTTGTACGTTCTATCTAGAAAATTATAGAAAATGTCGTTGGTGTCCCAAAAACATTGACTTTCTAGGCCAAAAAGTTTGCAGTCCATCACCATACAACATAGCCCCGCAAAAAGTAATCGAGTGGCGTCAAATCGAACGTTTCGATGGTAAATGCATTGATCCATTTCGAGATGTAACGCTGTCGTGAACTCGTATCATCAATGATTCAATGGGTTCGCACGCAATATGGCAAGTAGCGCCATCCGCTGCTACGTATTATACAAAATAATTACGCTCCTGGCCCGTGTAGCAATTGATCCGAAACTGTTGACTATTCCTTAATTTTGCCAGCAGCGCAATAATCAAGTACAAAGAATGAAAGTGTTTGTGTTATGGCCCAGTAATCGCGTTCTCATGCAGGCTATATGACAAGGCCATACTCGATCAGAGGTATAATACGGCGTCATAGAGCTCACAACCTTACACGAATCCAGGAAGTGCGATGGAAGGGTCGGACATAGGGAGGTTGATAAACTCTGATATATACAAGTAATATGGTGATTGCTATAGGAAAAAGCAACACGGCTAACTCGGATGCGGATTCGCCATTTCGTGAGCTCTACAAGCAGAAGAGACGAGAAGTACATCGGGTACACATCAATAGAAGCGCACGGTAAAAAACATCGAGAGGTTGAACTTTAGGAATAACATCTGGAAGTCTTCAAAAAAAAAATAAAGCGTTTCAAGCCAAAAGAGCCCGTACAGAAACCTGTAGACATAAGGGAGGAAACCATCTTGTATAACTGCAGTCAATAATGAGAATTTGAAAATTTATTTTCTACAGACTATATCATACCGAAGAAGCTCAACACCTTGCCATCAGGCAGAATAGAACATTCGACTTACACGATGAAAGCCAAAACTTCCGACCAATTGACCAAAATAAATTTCGAATAACAATATTTAAGCTGAAAACCAATAAAGCAGCTGGACCTGATGTCTTACCGGCCGACGTACCCAAAGCTGCTGGAAAATTGTTTGAAAGCACATACCAACATATTTCTCAAACCTGGTCAGAAGAGTGCATGCCTTATGAAGTATCATTTGCCCGGTCCTCACCTAATGTGGAGTACCTTCATTAATGCACTATGCTTGGGAGCCGGCCAGCTGAAGAAGAGTGCTATTAAGACCGCTGTCAAGTCAACGCCGAATCTCAATTAGTGAAGATCATGTGACGATCTACTTTTAAATATTCCGAAATGATTCTAGATAACGTGTTCCAGCGTATTTTTGCCCTTTTCCAGTTCGAATTTGTGGTCTTATTCCAAACGAATGCCAATCTATAAATACAATTTCTAAACTATAGGTAGAAATGCCCATCCGAGTATTTCGCAAACAATCGCTTCTCGTCCACTTTCTTCAAGTACCTATGTATATCTTCCAGTGTTTTGTGGGGTTCTCTTATCAGCAAAACATAAAATATTGTCCAGGTAGTCAGGAGCAGTAACATAGCTAACATGAGTGAATAGTAGAGGAAATACAAAACTTTTCACGGATATTTCTCTAAAGCCGATGTTACGTTTTTCCATTGCAGGAGCCAGGAGAATGAGACACCATAAACAACCGCCACAACGACTTTTTGCAAACCAATAGCTTGCAATAGATGGTGGTGGATGAGACTTTCCTAATCTTGTAGAAAAAGCGGTGATAATAGTGCTCACCCCAGAATTTTTCAAACAATGCTTGCTCCTCCACGTTTTTCGAGCAACATTTTCTTAGAGAAAAAAAAATGGTAGGGGATGAACGCAAATGTACGCAATACACTGGATTTCACATATTTGCCTATCTACCACATCCACCCACTAATTTGTCCAAAACGATTAAGTAATTTTGTACAGCAGTGAAATAATCGCAGGTGGTGGAGGAGTATTGGTTTTCAGGAGATTTCAAATAAGTTTTTCTCATCGAAAGCATCTTACGCTTCTGTTTGCTTGGTTTATTATTCCAAAAATAAATATGATTTCGCGGATACTAAATTGAATGCATTCACAATGAATTTATAGAAAGAGTATCTGGATATGGCATGTGCCTACGCACGCACTTTACAAGGGAGACGTGGCTGTAACTCAGTGGAGACCTTTTGATCAAATGAATACATTGGCAATGAAATGTTAAGATGTTTTGAATTCTGAGATTATCAGCCTGGGGTTCCCCAAACTATGAAGGTCTTATATAACTTTAAGAATGCTTTGAAATCGAAGGTGAGTTAATGAAAATCAGACCTATTGGGGCCCGAGACCAAGTACCACCGAATGCGGAAATGCAAATTTATCTCTTTGACCATCTACCACCACAAACATAACATCTGACCTTGTTCACTTCTTTCTAGTGATAGAAAGCGCAGCAACCCAACCCAAATCAATAATTGAAAGCAGCAACAACTAACCACACGAATATACTTCCGGTGGTTCTAACTATAAGCGAAATAGTTGTAGTGAAGAAAAGTAAGTCGGACGGCATTGAGAGAAACAACTGAGCGATATACCAATGAACAACAGAAAAAACAACGCCATTCCAAAGCAAAATGAAATGAAATAACCCATCAATTAGGCATTTGCTTATTATTGACTCGAGTAGCAAATATTGCAAATATATTCGGGCCAAAAAGTAATCACCATCGAACACGAAAACTTTACAATAACCGGCAGTACAGTTTTTTGTAGCACAGACCCACTAGTGATTTGACGGCATATGTCACCGAACACAGGAATCATAGTCTATACCAATCTGGTGAAAGTAAGATAATTGTCCTTGATATTTCGAAGGCATTTGACAGATTTTGGCTCAGGCTCTTTTATCGTAAATGCATTTTTTTGTGGTCGACCACTTTCTTCTTCAATGGTTTGCAATTGAAGGTTTTCAAGTCTGATATTCACCATATAAATGCTGATGTGCTCTAGGGCTTCTTTCTGTCTCCGACACCCTTTAAATCTTCATCAATGATATCTTTTCTTCAACTTCTATTCAGATATATTTCCTTGATGAAGATAGTACTTTCTGCTTTACACATTCGTTCCCGGATGTACTTCATTCATTGCCTAAAATACTACCTGTGTCATCGAAACTGAAGAAGTCCATTCTCGGTATTTGCATCAATTACAACTCTCATTGGAATGACTATCTATTTTGATGCTGTAAAATTTCAAGTGCAAGAACTAAAGTCGGTCGACAATCTGACTCTTCTCCCTTTTAGTCGTTGGGCTCTTGAAAAGCTTCAGTTTTCATACAAAATTTTGTTCAGTTCTATTTCTTATTTAATTACTACGCAACCTGAAGAGGTTCAAGAGCTGTTATTAAGCAAAACAGACGGTTTGGTGTGGTTTATGAGCTTATCATGCAGATATCACGTCATCCAGAAAGTGCGATGGGATGGATCGGACATAATGAGAATAAAAAAGCGTGATACTGTACGAGTACTATTGGTGATTACGATAGGGAAAAGCAACAGAGCTTATTCGGGAGCTATTCGGATGCGAGTTTGCCATGTGTAACAAATAGGTAAGTGATATTAAGCTTATAACAATCCGCATCCATGCTAAATTCGCTAACATAAGCCTACTATGCCCTCATGCCTCTACGGACGACAAAAACGACTCCACCAAATGATATTTGCTGGTTCCGCCATCCAAGACGGCGCAACTGATGTGCTGGAGTCCGTCCTACCAACATCAAAAAAACTCTGACAAGAAGCAGAAAACGAAAAGTACACCGATTAATCCGGAAGAAGATAAAAGAACAAAAGCGTGCGATCGAAGACATCGAGAGGTTGCATTTAAGAAATAAATAGAACAGTACAGTTGAGTAGTTACGCCCAATCCCGTAAAACTAAGGAGACATCCTAGTCCTGCCTTATAGATCTATCGAAAGCTTGTGAAAATATCTTCAGTCGTTTCGAGAAAAATTTCATTCAACAAATATTGGGTCCCGTTTGTGTTGACGGGCTATGGAAGAGAAGATTCGACGGGAATCTGACCTTGTCAGATAACTGCGCATCAGTAGCATAATAAAGCTAGGACATGTAAAGCGAAGGGACACCAAATCTCTGGCACGCAAAGTCTTCAAATTCAACCCGGAGGAACAACGCATTAGAGAAAGACGTCACCTCAGGTGACGCGCACAATTAGAAGGGGATATCAACTGACTAGAAGTGCGCAATTAAATGCCGTTAGCTAAACACCAGTACCGGGCAAACTGCTAATTGAAGCCTTGGTTCACTCTGAACTGCATGGCTACTTAAGTAAGTAAATAATGTCCTTCAAATATGTTGAAGAACTTCTCATTCCTTGGTAACGTTGACTATTAACTATCACTCGAGCACTGAAATTATTTTTAAAAAAATAAGGACATGGTGCCCAATGTGAGAGACACATCCAAGTTTCATAACTCTCTTTTCTGAAATTGCTAATTTTGAAAATTAAACCTTTGAGCTAAAAGTGAGCCTCGTAACTTAACATGATTTTTCAAAAAAGAGCCCAACACCTCAAGAGCTCGATCCATGGTCTTAATCATTGTCAAGTCGCCGAGTAGGTATTTCATATAGCGGCGGACAAGGCCAATTACGAATTTCAAGATAAGTTTGAATGGTGCAAAAGCATTCTTCATGATGAATTGTCAAAGAATTCTAAAAATGAGGGCCAATGAGCGTTCAAAATGACAGTCACTTTCCACGTAATACCATAAATCCAAAAATTGTTCTTTCTTTAATGGTTGCTTGAGTCGGTAATAGTATAGTATAACCTTACCCCGATTGTTGATTGCCTATCGGGTAGCAAAAAACATTTCCAGCCTCCACCTGGAACGCCAGAATGTTCTAGGATTTCTTGAATAATCCGTTTTTGGGCCTGTATTTTATTAAACATTGTAATGAGCAGTAGTGGCTTTGCAAATTCATATTAAATATGGTTCTCTCTCTTTATATGGATATTTTGAAAGAATTGTCGTCATCTTTGCTTGGGGACGAAACAGTCACAGTCATAGTCAAACTAGAGAGCTCCGTTATAATAATCTTTGATTAAAAGATCATCATCGGGAGTTGGTTGCTTTCAACGAAACCATATTCCACTTTAACCGAAACTTAATAGGAAGAAACTTCTTCCACAAAAAAACTGACAATGTAGTCCAGCGTAGATTAACGACCAGCGACCAACGATCGCGCGCATAATTTTAATTGCCCCACCACACAGCCTAACGGCGATGGCAGCAATCCCCCCCCCGAAGAGGTAGCAACGATTATCAACCAAAATATATAAAAAGAAAGCCACACATATCTATGATATGTACATATATCCGCATATGTATCTACAGTATTTACTCGTAGGAGCTTCACAATAAACCCATAAATCACTTCGTCTAAGGCCAGAGAAATATACTATACAACGAACGTTATCCGTATGTGTGCCTTTCGAACGAAAAAAAATAAGAAAGATTCGAATCAAAACTAACTAGACATTTGCTCCGAGAAATCATTTCTCTATACCTGGTGCTAAATGCATACATATGTATGTAGAAATATGTATCTAAAGCAAAAAGACTGTGGTATATTATTTCCTACTTCCCCTTCAACAAAAACAAAACAAAAAAAAAACAACAGTCATTAACTAGAGACGAACGAATAAGAGTTAAAACACGCGCAATATGTACATATGTAAACACATCGTACAAAATCGAAAAAGATACTCGTACCAAACTACGAAATGAACTCTTGATCAAACAAAAATCAGCCCATCGTTTTGAGACATGACATCAATGTTTAAGATACATTCATATCCACATAAATAGATGTGTCCACCCATCTATTTGAATTCAAAACAAAAAAACGAAAACAAAGATAAACTTGTCAAGTTGACAAAGTCCGATACGAATATGTACTTGTAGATAGATATGTGAAGAAAGAAACAAAAATACATTTGATATCGGACTTTTGGAGCCTTCTTCCCAAAAAGATCCACAGACGAACAGTAACAGCTACATTAAGGCAAAAGTATCTATCGTTGATGGCAGTACCAGGGCCAGTGGCAGTACCAACGTTAGCCACATCGTCTAGATTGATCCCGCCCATAATTTCAGTAGGCGCATCATACGTAACGATCCGATTGGGTATTGTACCATCTGTTGATTGTGTGCAACTTATTGAAGAAGTAGTGGTAGAGTGACAACTCAACATATACTCACAAACGATCATGTATGAAACGAATAAGTGAATGAATGAATCATCTTTGTGTGGTCCGATCAACACTTTACCATGTTCACTTTTGCGAGAAACGCACGCTTGTGACTTGTTGAATCGGAAAGTGAATGTGTGTGGAACGAGTGAGTACGAACGTATGATAGAAAGATAGTACGTATGTAGATATGTACGTAAGTTCAGATAGTTAGTAGCGCGCGCGCTTTTCAGATAATGGGCCACACGATGTGGAACGATGCCACGCGCCGTCTGCTCACTCAATTGAGATGTGCGGTGATTGCAATAACCGCAATGATCACAATGTTGATGATGACGCGATTGAAGATCACATTGATGTGGATGATTTTGACAGTTTCAGGATGACAGCACCGGCTCTTATCATTCAATTAACCACTTTTTCTCTTGTTTTCGCGAAAATGAGAAATAATTGACAAAATTCAAAAATATACTCAGGTGGCAAATCGACATTATATTAATTTTCAATTTGTTTTTAGAAACAACCCGTATTCGATAAGAAGATATACATTTATCGGCGTACACAAATTGCTCTTCTTTATTGGCCGCTAGCATGCGTAAGTCCGTCTAATTCTCGTATTTCTTCCATGTATTGTAGGGACACTAGAATTCGTATCCGAATAATAAACACGTCGTTCACTCCAAATAATATATATATTCAATTCGTCTAAAATTTTCGACATAATATTTGGTGTCCGGATATCGGGACGAAATTTTATACAAAAAGTGTGTTTTTTTATCTTCGGCGCTTATTTCCACTCTACGTGTAAATTACACTAACAACATATCCCCCTATGCTTTTACTTAATGCAAGATATTTGTCTGAGTTAACGGGGATAGCAACAATGCTTAGGCCAGACCTTATTTTGCATGAAGCGAAGACTTGTGTGGAAACGTTAAAACATACGTCACTTTTTGGGGGAATTAAATGTTAGTAGGTACTGCCAATTAAAGCGAATATTGGTAGTTAACACCGTAAGCATTTTTCGGGCTCTGAAAATTAAGCTCTGGTACCGGAAAATTCTCAGTTTCCGACCAGATTGTTCCGCTGTTGAAAATATAAATGGAATGTGAAATTCTTATCTGAACTTTCTCATATAAATTCGGCCAGGTTAGTAAAAATAAAACCGGAGTTTTCTCATAGATGACATAAGCTGCCAATATGCATGGTTACCATCAACCTGCGTCATTGGAGTATTTTCCTTGTTGAAATCTGTCAAAGATTTTTAACTCACAACCATGCAAGTTTCATCCATTAGCATAGTTAAACTGGCGATGAAAAGTGGATGAATTTTGAGAATCCTAAGCGTAAAGATCATCGGTAACTTCAGGAGAACTAGAGACATCGACTGCAAGAACAAATCCCTATGCTCTGGGTTCGATGGTATCAGAAAGTTGTGATCTATTACATGCAGCTAAATTTGGGCGAAATCGTTAACATTGAACAATACCAACAGCATATGATCGACTTAGACACAAAGCTTTGCATGAAAAACGACCAGAATATCAAAAATAAGCAACATAAAATGATTTTAATTCACGATAGGAAACAATAGAGGCGTTAAGTGGAGAAATACTATCGCATGCGAATTAACTTACCAGACTTGGCTCCGTCCGATTACTTCTTATTTGCATCGACGCCTGAAAGAGACTTTGTCAAATTTCTCTCTCTTGTCAAACATTACGGCGCATGAATTACAATTTAAACCAACAACAAACTCAACATTCTAATTGAAAAAAAAAACATGTTCTTCTATACATTCAAACGGCAAATGTGAATTTGTACGCACAATATTGAAAGATTTACCAAGTTATATTTAGACCATTGACCAGGACTATTGTATGTATTTTTTTTTTTTTTTTCAAAATTTTAGGTCAGTTGTTTCGGCGATAAGGGGGGGAGGAAGAATGCTCTATTTTCATCTATTTGCTTATGTAATTTTGATATTCTAAAAAAAAAATATATTTGAGACCCCTCCCATTTAATATGTCACACGGTACAGTCTCCTTATTTGCCTCCCAAAAAAGACCCCCCTGTTGAAGATTCATTTATTTACGTTATGCGTTTGTGTTTGGGTAAGAGAAATACATATCTATGTGTACCAAATTTCAACTTAATCGGTCCACTAGATTCGGAGAAAATTGACTTGTGACAGGCGGACAGACAAACACCTGAGCGATCATATAAGGATTCCGTTTTTCATTCAGACGTACGAGTACTTAACCCCAAAGAGGACTTTTTTGGAAAAATTTGCGAAAAATTTAAATTTTTAATAAAACGAGAGCAATCAGAATATTGCTGACGTTACAGCAAGTACAATTTTTGATTTCACTTAATTAAGATGGTCCCAATCATGTTTTTTGAAACTGTTTTCGAAATTTGCCTACAAGGTATAAGTCTCACTTAACTACTGAAGAGGAAGTTTTGATTGTCAAGTTGTTTGCCAATTTTTATAAGTTCGAATTTCAATGGACGGTTAATTTTAAAATACACAAAGCGAAAATAGCATTCGAAAAATGCATGTGGACATGCCAGATATATTGCAGAAATAGGAATTCTGTAAAGACTCGCTTTTAAAAACTGTCATTCTTTGCCTTGGACATAATAGTAAGTTTGTTGAAGTCAAAAGAAATGCGCCGCAGATATTTATTAAGAAGACTATACCTAGATCAAAATATGAGTATGGAAAGTTATTCTTTAGAGAACACACTTACGTACAATCCAACGTACGTACAGAGATAGCGTCTATTTGGGAGTAGATTTCGGAATTTGTTGTAAACAAATTGGCAGAGCTTTTTTTCAGCCTACATCACGTTGCCAACACATTAATCCAAGTTCAGATTAAGCTCAACCAAAGAATTTATTGTACAATCTTCTCAAGTAGAGCATGACGTGAACTAATTTAAAATCCGGGTTAGAACCGCAGGATTGTATGTACCTTTCCGCAATCACGACTACGATGTCAACTCTAAAGAAAAGTGACTCACTTGGGGAGTTGATCAGCCCAATGCTTAACAGCAGGATAATTGATTTCAAACTGAGTGTGTTGTGAAAGGTACGTCGTAAGGAGGTGTCCTTTCACCGCTTCTCTGTAGCCTAGAGGTCAACGAACTACTGATATAGCAGAAAGTGAGTGGTAGCAACAGCGTTGCCCATGCGGATGACGTTTTTATAGTATAGCCGTCTCAACCGTCCTTACAGATCGTTGTGAATTGGAAATATAGTATGCCCCAATAAAACTGATCTTGATCATAGATCCATCTCAAACAATGGTATTTAATTTTCTTCCATACTACTTACGCAGCTGTTCCTCTTGAAACAAATACATACTCGTTATGGACAATTTAAGTATTTGACCACGATTATATTCTTAACATACTCGGAACCCTCCCAAATAACATCAACTACATTATGTCCAACATTGCAAAGACTTTTTTCTAGGCATTCGATCTAGATCTTTTAGAGAGGAAAATGCATTCATGGACGACAGGTCAATTTATTTCTATACAGATGGATCCACGACTGATAGCGGAATTGGTAGTAGCCTTTTCTCAGATAAATTTAACTCTTTTCAAATTGTTGTAGGCGGAAATTTTGATGAAAGGAGTTCTACCCTGGCTGAAGACAAACATGATACTCGTATCTTACCTGAAAAGGTTTTCTCGGGATGCTATTAAGAATTGAAATTAGATGGACTGTTGGGTCAAAATATCCAGCGACTAGGCAAATCTGGTGAAGACTGGATCTGAATCCCTCGATGAGTTTGATCTTTCGGAAAAGGAAACATCTCACTTAACACTGTCTTATAGACAAGGCTTGCCGTTTTAACAAACGACTTCTGCAAAAGTTGCATGGACTTTTTTATACATGCCAAGATCTCTCCCAAAAAAGCTCCTAAAATTAATTTTATTCTACGAAGACTTAAGCAATCTAAACAATATAGACGTTAAGAATCTCCTATGCCTCGTTTTTCTTTTCACTATGGATGTTTTAAGTTCTTCCTCTAGTGAGGTGAACAGTATGAATGAAAAATCAACGTTGACTATGATTAATAATATTCCCAAGCGATATAATGGACTCAGAGTTTTTTACCTAAATGCACGTACTTTGAAGGACCGTAAAATAGACTATTTAAAATATTTGCTCTCAACCTTATGCATTTTATGTTATATGTGTAAATGAGACATATATATATCTGATGTAATCTATGACATACTAAATTACAGACTGCAAAGGAACGATAGAATCACTGATAAGACCGGTGGCGGTGTGGCCATTTACTGTAGGTCAACTTTTGAATCGAATACTATCTTCAAATCTAGTAGACCTGGCATTGAGTTCATTGCTGTTGTGACTGCTAGTGACTGTAATACAAAATGACTCGTGTCATGTCTACATAATAAAAACCGAGGATATTCCCCGTGCCATTTTTCGTTCAGCTCTTTTGGATTATTGCGCACGTTATGAACATACATGTAATAGTTTGGGGCGATTTTAATGCCGATTTGATAAGAAATGTCTCACGTGCGTTTCAAATGGAAGATTCAGTATCTTCTGTTTCAGTATAGTAAATACCGCTTACCCAATACGTTTTGTCCCATATCGTTTACTCAGTTTCCTTGATCCGGCTAAGGTTGCTGACCCCAGATTGTCCTTCTTTTTGATCAGATATCCTTGAATATCTCTGATCATGACTTACTTATCCGGACTTACCATGTAAATCTATCTAAATGTGCAACAGCTGACTCTTTTACATATAAAGACATTAAATCTGTTGACGTTTATGCCCTTCAACCTGGTTTCAATGTAGACTGAGAGCCGATGCTAATGACAAAGTTGATACCTTCCAATCAATTTTAGCATAACTGCTTGATCAACATGTACCGGCAAAAACACTAAGATTTCTAAACCAAAGCTGTCCATGGTTCGCTTCTGATGTGATGAAATCAATTAAGGTTCGGAATAAATTACACAATCGATGGAAGTTCAGACCAACTACCATCAATTGGGAAGCATTTAAAGAGGCGCGGAACTACGCAAATCTAATACTACGAGCATCAAAAAAATTTCTTTGTATCAAAGCTTGGTACCTCCTTACCTGTCAATATTGGAGCAATTTAAAAAAGATCGATGTTTCAAAAGGCCTTAATCCACAGGGTGTTATCGACCCAGATATAAGTGCTTTCGATATTATCCGAATATCGGCGAATTTGGCGAGCTCTGTTTCTAGACTGGAGGAATTTGAAGTTGTGAGTGAAGATGAAGTTTACATATGCACAATGGCTATTAAGTCTGATGCTATCGGTGGGGATGGAGTACTCATACGATTTATTAAACTTATTTCATCTTAGCCCGTGATCATCAAAAACTTTCTTTACCCGAAACAATCAGGCTTCAGGGCAAATCATAGTTGCTCTACGGCTATGATAAACCTACTTCATGAAATACGTCAAGATTACGATAAGGGTCATATAAGTCAACTTTGTTTGATTGATTTCTCGAAGGGCTTTGATAGGGTGGACCAGAACATTCTAAGGTGGATGCTGAAAAACTTGTTTGGTCTCAGTGACAGGATTGTAGAACTAATCGGCAGCTATTTATCGAGTAGATTCCAGAGAGTCACTTCTGACGCCAAATCCTCTTCACTGAATGCCTTAATTCAAGGTGTTCGACAAGGGTCAATTCTTGGTCCAATACTATTCTGAATGTTCATCAACGATCTCCTAAAAATCTGTACCCATACTTCTGTGCATCTTTATACAGATAACGTACAACTCTATCTAGGCAAAACCCTTTAGCAAGTTTGATGAACTTGATCTCTTGGTTAATGAGGATCTTACCCAAATCTCTGCTTGGTCCGTCGCCAATGGGTTGCTTCTAATCCCAACAGAATCCCTAGTAATACCAATATCCAAGAGAAATTTCAATCTCAATTTCTCGTCAAACATATGCTTAACTAACACAAAAATTACACCTGTTGAACATTGCACTAAACTTGGTTTTGTTATCGATCGTAACCTTTAAGGTTATAGTCATACTAACGCAGTTTTTGGTCGGGTTTATGGACCCCTGTGGCTTACTTCGTATCATATTCCTATGGAAATGAGACGTAAGTTGGTATTGGCATTAATAGTGCCTCTCATTACATACATATGCTAAGGCTGTCTATAGTGCTCTTGATTCACTATCACAACATAAACTCCAAGTGGCATTCATTTATAGGTAAAGTAATTTATATATTAATTAAATATTTATGTTGTCCTTGTAGCTAGTGCAGCAGTGCAGGTTTGGCACCGACATAAAAGTGCTGAGTGTTCAGCATAAACACCATTAGTACAGCAACGGCAATACGCTCGGGTTTTCTGCTGGCTTTTGTACAAACGAAGGAACAAGTCCTGGTTTTGGTGTTGCTACTTAATTTTTTTTACGTGGCTTTCAGTTCGACATACCACAGCATCAAATGTGCTTCCATAGCTTTTCGAATTTTGGGATAGCACGTTATTCATAGATTGGTGGCTCGTGCTTCAATGTTTGAAATTGCCAATTGTCTCGTCAACAATTTCAAAACTAATAGTTCGTTCGTCAGATTTGTTCTAGATAAGGAAAAAGTTGTTCGTCCATGGCCATCGAATCATGCGATTGTAAGCTACTGCCAAATATGCCTGTAACATAACCCACAAATCATCAATAGCTGCAGGTTTGCTAATGTTTTGCTCTCCGGCCTTGTTATCGCATTATCAAAGAAAATAAACTTTTTGATAAATACAAAACGATTATATGATAAAGCGGCTTCATATTTTGGAGCATATGTTGGGCCCCATAGTTCCTTAGCAGGCTCACTGTTCGATTTAGATATTCCAACACACAAAATGATAGCCAAAAAAAGCATTAAACGCTTTTAGAGTCAACACTTTATTTTATTTCTGCTAAGTCAGATTTGCTTTATTCCATATAGCTGTTATCTGCTTGGCTTTGCTATTCGTTTCTTCAATGCTGATGTGAGTCATATCTTCGGTGATTAGAGATCGAAAGATGGTAAATGGATCATGAACCAAGTTTTTCAATGGCTTGCTTCTAGTGTAATCGACAATATTATGAAGACGAATGCGACTACTCGTTGGTGGATCTTAGTGCCATTTTGTGTCATTTTTGGAAATAAAATGGGCAGCATCAGTCTCAGCCTGATAACGGGCAGCAGTGGTAGTAGCAGCTTCTTCACGAAGCTTTTCAATGTCATCATCGCGGTCCTTATCGAACTCATCATCATCCATTTCCACATTCACTTGGCTTCGATATCGGACACATAAATAGCACCTTCTGGATAATTTGGCATATGGCACCAAAACCAGGTAGGAGAAAATTCGAGATGCATGACCAGGCCAAAACAAATCCCGTAAGCTCACTCTTTTTTTTAGACAATATGCAAAAAATGAAAGCAATAAATAATTTTCGTAGAATAATCATCAAGGGATGCGGTAATGCTGCTTGCGGTTCGACTAAATTTAAAACAATATCTAAACGTGCAAACTTTAAAAGTGCAGTCCTCCATCACTTCTTTTTCTCAACAATCTAGCCCTCCTCTTTTTCTTGCAATCTTTACCTCGTAATAGTATAAGCTAGTTTTTAAACATCTTTGTTTAACGTAGTTTTTAGGTTACATTTTAATGTTAAACCATCCATTTTACGATATTGTATCTAAGGACTAGAACAGGTATCGATCTTATTATACATACCACATACGTGTATTTATCAATAAATGAAATGGAAAATGAAATGAAATGAAGCTCAAGTTGGTTCCAAGAGTATGAGGACTATAGATTGGCATCACAATGGCTCATAGACCTAAGTATATTTATGACAATACCCCAACTTTGGTAAGCGGTAACAAAAATATAAAAAAAGTATGAATAACCACAATTGTGATGCAACCACTATCCCCTACTACATCAAAGAGTTCGTCACTTTCATAGAAATTGTCTAGCGATTCACTTAATTTCTAGTTCCGTTTTGTCCAACATCTAGATATTATTCCTCCGGCTGTTGTACGTTGGACAGGCAACCTGCCATCGTTTACACCTGTTTTCCTATTTCATTCCTAGACAACACATTAAAAATTAAACAAACCAATGGCCCCTGCTCAAGAAAACCCCTCATAAAAGAGTACGATCATGAATGCAATAGATTCGGAGGCAGCAGGTTGATTCTAGATGAAAGAATAAATTTGGGAAACATCTGCTGGTGGTTGGGATATGTTCGTACATATCTATGAAAACCATTCAATATGTTGGCCTTTAAGTGTTTTCTTCTCCTAATTTGGAGTTGGAGTTGCAGATTGCAGATATGTCCAATTTTAATTTTAATTAGTTGATATCTGTCGGCGCTATATAATCTCTATTCGTTGGTATACGAAAATTGATTTCGATAAATATACAATTTTCGATTAAAATGGTCTGATCTGTCTGATTGATGATTGATTTCAAAAGTATCAAACTGGTTTGCATCACGTATGAGGGTCAAAAAGTTTGATTAGGACTACAGCGACATGCTGGCCCTGTACAGGATCACCTGAAGTGTTCTCCAAACTCTTTACTGCGGGCGTGTCTTTCGCCAGTTGAACGAAGTGTGACGAGTGGCCTCCATAGTGCTCAAGAGGCTCTATGGAAGCGCAGAAAATTTATTTTCTTTGTAGAGATAATATCACTGAAGATTCTATGATTCTATACGAAAATTGATTTCGAGAAATATACAATTTTCGATTAAAATGGTCTGTTCTGTCTGATTGATGATTGATTTCAAAAGTATCAAACTGGTTTGCATCACGTATGAGGGTCAAAAAGTTTGATTAGGACTACAGCGACATGCTGGCCCTGTACAGGATTACCTGAAGTGTTCTCCAAACTCTTTACTGCGGGCGTGTCTTTCGCCAGTTGAACGAAGTGTGACAAGTGGCCTCCATAGTGCTCAAGAGGCTCTATGGAACCGCAGAAAATGTATTTTCTTTGTAGAGATAATATCATTGAAAATTCTAGTAAGCTTTAAAAAAAACACTGCCTAAATCAAACAGAAATAATGTGCTGCAAGTAAACACGTAGAATTTCTAAGTGTAAGGGCAGCAATTCTAAAAGTCGCAAATAGTTGATGTGATGATTGGAGACGGCGGATTGTATATCGCCTTAAGTCTGTAACTGATCACGTGGCTGCCAATACCAGGTTACAGTCACTTTGTCACAAAAAGTTGTATAGCAACAGCTCTTAGACCGAAAAGAGACCATTCAAAGCCGAGGAATATTGCGAAGTGCATGTAATATACATACACGAAAACAGGGAAAAGTGTCATTTCTCATTTAATGACATGATGAATCAGATCAAAGTCCATTACATGTCTGATATGAGATCTATCAGAACGCACCCTTTGAAACGATATAGCGATTACATCACTATTACAGAGGTCGATCGCTGTTCATCCTATGGGTCTTATGTGCTCAACTTTATGCAATCAATCGACGAAGGTCGCCGATCCCCGCTTTCAGATGAAGAACAATCTTTTGCAAAATGTATTAGCATTTATAAGGTCAAATAAGCCACCAAATCTGGCTGGTTCTCGCTGGCGACGTTCAATGAAGCCACTGCAAAATGGAATGTGAAAACCAATAGAATGTGTTTCATCAAAGTATTACTTCAGTTAACAAAGAAATTAGGAAATGAAAAAGACCTCCTACAGGTCACCGTAGCCAAAGTGTAACCAAATAAAGTACCAGGAACAAGAAGAGACTAGAGAATATTTAAAACAGTTTTACTACAACCCGAAAGGACAGCCCTTTAGCCCTCTGATTCTCATATTTAGTTGAATGGCTTTCCATCATCCAGCCTCTCTCCATAACTTGGAAATATTTTTAAATAATTCAATGGCCATATCAGCCATTTATAATTCATTCTTGCAATAAATCATATAGCTAGACCCTATTATCAAAAATTTCACTGGCATGAGATTCCCGCTGATTATTTTCCACTCGAGGATAATAATGCCTTAGTGTCAAACTCCATAGAGTGTTTTACCTTAAAAAAATATCAAATATACCCAAATACTTCCAGAATCAGATCGTATGTAGTCAGAACCTTGCAGAGAGATTCAAATTGGAATGCATTGTTTTTTTAGCCCTTCAGAGCGCATTCTCTTTGTTTTCTAGAGTCCTTACAATATTCCAATTTATTTAGCTAGTGCCAAGAAGTCTATTTCAAAATATTGTTAGATATCTCATATAAATGTTTTTGTTTTTTTTTTTTTAAGAACTTAACACTCTAGTTGGTATGAATACACTTATAATACCTCAGCATGTTTTAAGTTTTTTTGGAAATCTGCCGACAACCAGTGTTCCGCCAAGATAAGTTGCATTTAATCAAGTCGCAAATACGGCAAGAATTCATTGAAATATCAAGAACTCTTTTTGGTCATGAAAACTGGGTAGGTGGCGCTATTTTAGCAATGTGAATATTAGGATCACACCTCCTTCATTGGCTTTCTCATTTTACAAATCTAGGATTAATGTAAAAATCACCGAACCGCCTCATTTGAAAACTTTTCTGTCATCAAAATCACATTTCGGCCTATAGGAGCTGTTCTACATTTTTCTCAAATATTTGGTTGACTATTAATTTGAGTATAAGTTCATCAAAGCGATTTTTAATTGTTTTTCAAAAATTCGTCAGACAGTTATTGAGGATATTTTAAGGATGGTTTTTGAAATGCTAATGACTTATTTCAACAAATAAATCACACCTCTTTGCAACTTTGTTTTCAAATATTTGTGTAAGCCTCTTAAATCTGCCAACATACCATATCGGAGAAGCATGTTCAAAAATCAACATGCTTCCGCATAAGTACCACGCACACTTAAATACGTAAACAGCACAGAGACGTCAAGGCAAAAGGAACATCAAAGTCGACAACAAACAAACCGAAAATTCAAACAGGAAAATTTCAAAAATTTCTCTCTTTCTATCCGAAAAATTCAACCAACCAAAATTTTGCGTAAACGTATATTTGGAACCTTAAGCAAGCAGCGCACCGTATACTGCATCCAATAGAGAAGCAACTACACCTGAAACTCACCCCCCCCCCCCCATACCTTACTTCAATTGTAACACATATCCTTATCTATATAAACATGCACTCATTTTTTGGGTATGTGTAGGGCATGCATCTGAACACAATCTCCAATACAAATTAAAATCGAAAATCGGCCCAACAGGTTGCTTGCTGTGTGCAATATACTCTCATATTTTGTCTTTAATTCAACAGGTAGGGGCAGGTCATTATACACAACACAATGAAATAAATCCACACACTTAAACACAAAACCCAGAAGCTCAATGTATTGGTATTGTAGAGCTATAACGACGGCACACGGCTCACCTGGGTTGGCCAAGCGTATCGGCTTTGGTTGAGATACTTTGTACGTTCCTATATGCAGTTTTGCTCGAGATCTCTTCGTCTTCGGACAGGTAGTCGCAAAGAAGTTTGTAAAAGAAATTAGAAAAAAAAAAAAAAAAAAAACATAAAACAAACCAACCAACAGGAACAACAATAAACACTCGCTATCCGAGCTAGATTTTTTTCGATTAATTCTGTCAAATCACCACGATCGGCTTTGTAAATTTATTAAAAAAAATGTTAGCAAAGATTCTGAAATATAGTTAATACCATTGGAAAAAAAACCGAAAAATAAGAAAAGATCGACTATCTAGTGTGTCTCGCGAGTGAGTTCAGTTGAAAAGCATGCCAAAATAGCAAAAGAAAAATCAAAAAAAAAATTCGTCAAAGGATCTACGATCAATAAGAATGAAAATTCAACGTTTGATTTTTGGATTGTGTGAAGTGTTAGTGAAACAAATTTAAGAAATTAAAAAAGGAAAAAGTCTATCTAAATTTAAGCCTCCCGCAAGCACGAGTTGGTGGATTATTTTTGTTACAAATCACAGTGTAAATAGTTCGGACAAGCGATCATTACACAAAACGGATTTTTTTTCTCCACACGGCTGGTAAGTGTGGGGTTGGTGGTATCTACTTGAAGGATTATAGCTGTTTCTTTATATTTTTTTGTTGTTGTTGATGCTGCTTGCACCTTGCCATGAAAGATGTGACAGAAATCTCATGATATAAATATAGAAAAGTCTAAATTTCTAAGGATATACTCGAAATCGCAATATTCTTTACTAATGAAACAGGTATCTACGGATTGATCAAACACATCAAAATGATCAGTACAAGTGTGAGGTGATGGTAAATTCAGCTCTGTTCTTAAATCCCAAGGCTTAGCTTGTGATTGTGATTCCTTGCATATTCAGTTTATTCCGACTTTTTCGTACTCCAAAATATGAGTACGATTGTATAGATGTTTACCAGCGGCATAAATATTTTAAAATGATCGATGTTTTGTATCTTTTCATTATTGTATAGTAAAACTATCATGATTAGAATCTATTAGAATATATAAGAATCTTAGACACACTAGTCAGGGATATTTTTTTTTTTGCCAAAAGGATCGTGAATTAATTACAACAGTTTATACTGACTTTGTCATACTGATCAAAAGGTTCCCTCTTAATCTACAATGTGTTGTCGTACATGTCGTCTTCTTTTATTTTTATGGCAAATAGTATATGGAATAAATAAAAAACAAAAAAATAAATACGACGATCGGTGATCAGTGATCTACGGTTGGCTTTTTTCTATAACTTTCCCCCCGAGTTAAGCCATAGTCTTTAAATATAGTCCTCACATTTAGAATAATGTTACCTATTGGTGACTTAAATTATGTTCACTATGATTAATTTGTTATGATCTCATATTTTAGTATTTCTTAAATGTCAATATTGAAGTTTGAATTAGTCGAATACTACACAATGTAGTTCCAGTCAAGAGCAGAACCTAAAAAACAAAATTAGTGGCGATTGTGAGTGAAATCGCCTGCTGATCTTCTTCTCGGCTAGAGATCTCAAGTCGCTCTTTCTTTTTTCAATCAATCAGCACAAATACTACAACGTGTGTAAGGACTAAATTCTCTAAATCGGAATAATGCGCAATCAATTTATAAGGGGTGATACCTAAATTGGTTAGGAACGTCTATTATAAAACTGATCTAACTCAATTTTCTTTTTGTTTTTGTTTTTGTTTTTCCAAATTTTAAAGACGCGAATAATACGTTGTTTAAAAAAATACAACTTTTGTATAAGAACAAATGTGTAAGTTGAGAGAAAGAAAAAGGCTCACTTGTTCGAAAATTCGTTTGAAAATGATTTTCAAGTGATCAAAGAGGTCTATGTATAGTGAAACAACTTTAATGTTATGATCTCTCACACGATCAGTGATATTCGAGCTTTACACCGTAATCGATAGAGCTACTCTTATCACTTTACTCATTTCGATCATAAAACGTTTGTCTCTTTTTCATTAGTTTTATAAAAAGTTAAATCAACTTCCCCATTTAAATGGATATTTCGAAAGTAAAATTATCAAAAACATTTCAGATCGATTACGATGATCACCTTTAGTTTTAAGTTTTGAAGTCTTCTTGTAAGGTCAACACATACCAGTTCCAAGTAGTTACACATTACAAATGTGTTTTCGAAAAGTGCTCTACTGGCGGAGTTCATACAAACTATTTTAAATTAGTATTCCAATTTAGGTCGACATCAAATTGACTTTTAAAAAAATGTTTGCAACAAGAAAACAAACATTAACTAGTCTCTTATAGAGACTTTCTTATTATTACGTTTTTTTCTGCTACGAAACCAATTCCAATAATGACTCACAAGAAACCTGCAATCAAAATTTAGAGAGCGTGAAGAATATTGTCGCGATATTTTGGTTTTTTTTTTCCAATGCCATGTCAATTATAATTTTTTTTTTTTGGTTTTCTATGGCTTTCTTTGGCAAGGTGTAGCAGTAGAGACTTTAACAAAAAAATCAAGTAAGCTGAGTTGTGAAAATATGATTTGGTAATGGACACATCAGCTTCTAGTTAAGATTATGGTATTTTCAATATATTTGTCTTCTATATAAAAAAAAGTATGTTAAGTAATGGGTATGTAAAGAGTGCGTCGTCTATTGGTATCTATTTAAAAAGATTATAAAATAAACACTATTCAGCATTTTTCAACGATTGTTACCTTATTCAAAAGAGTAAGTCTTTCTAATATTAATGAAATTATATTTTAGAGAGGAAGTAGGCCATCTTTTCAACCCAATTTTTTAATACATTTTCTATGTTTTCGGCCACTAATTCCCGAATAGCTGGACCAATATTCTTTTTAAGTACCTCGAACATCTCTGGATTGTTTGCATAGCATCGAACTTAAATGCCAACCCCACAAGAAAAAGTCCAGCAGCGTCTAATCGCGGCTCAGTGACAGCCAGGCAACATCACCACAATGACTGATTACGCATTTTATTGGAGTTAGAGTACAATAAATCGATTGTGTGGCATGTACCCTTATCCTGCTGGAATCATAGCTCATCATAACATTACCATCGTTTTGGAAAAAAAGGGCGATGAGGCCACCACTTCAAAAATGACAGCAACAGGCCACACGTTCAAGACTTGACTTCTCTGTGACCAGTTGTGGATTTTTCGAGCCCCAAATATGGCAACTTTGCTAGTTTACATAGCCGTCGAGATAGAAATACGCGTCATCTATAAAGATGATTTTCAGAGCATAATTGTCGTCAATTTTGATGTACTCTTAAGCGATAATAAAGCGGTTGGTCATTTTTTAGTTCCTGAGTCAATTAAACCTTGTAAGCGAAGAAATTAATTAATTTCCATATTTGCAAAAGGATTGTCGGTAAACCACAACATTAATTCAAGAAATTTTTTCTCTTTCCATAACAGTGGGCAGGACCTATACTATATAGTATATTGGGTTACATTCGAATCCATCCAATCGTGAGTTGAGAGCCAAGTCTGGTTACGAATATTTTAGATACGGTCCCTCCTCGGGGCATATCTTTTTATTTTAATTGTTCGTTGTGTATGGTTAGATGGTACCTACACTTGTCCTCAGATCCTTACAACGATTTTGTTTCACGCAATATACCTTTAGTATCACTCTAGTTTACCTGGCGCGTAACCTTATTGAGAATACTACAAATTTAAGTTGAACGTTGCATCCAGGAAACATGTGACGTTGGTGTTCTTTCACTATATATAACATATACATATGTCGCATTCATAACAGGCATTTTGCATTGGCTCTTTTATTTAGGTCGCTGTCGCTGCATAATTTTGGTGAGGACTGGGGCCGCACTTGTTTAGCTCAATTCAAGCTTAATACTAGGACTTAGTAGCTATTACTTACTTACTTAGATAGTGCTACAGTCCGCAGCTAGCGCGATATTTTTCGAGCGGCCATCAGTTGCGCGTACTGAGTTGCGGAGGTCACCTTCCTCTTATTATGACCCTTCCGTCTAGGTTGTTGTCGCCGTATAGCCCATACTTACTTACCTATATTTAGATAGCGCTACAGTCCAGATCTAACAAACCTCTGCTGCTATTGCGGTCTTTTGCTAGCTGGCTCTTGTTGCGCAAACGGAGTTGGCTGAGTTCTCTTTTCACTTGAATACATCCACTATCGCTTTGTCAACTTGGGTTGAAGTCCATGCGTTCAAGGTAACCGAACCGTCTAGGCCGAGCTGCGTAAGCTTTTTAAGTACACATATCTGCGCAGCTGGCCTCCTAAAGTGTATCTCATGTGTTTAAAGTGAACTCCTATCTTTACGACTTTACTTCACTGAATGCCCGTACATTCTTAGGAACAAGAATACGCCTTGTCAAGACTTACCGTATTTCAGTAATACCAAAGCGGAACTGTGTTAAAGATACAGGCTCCAGCCTTCTTAAAATGAGTTTTGTGGCAGACCCGATTTTAAGGTCGGCCACGGCAGCCCGTACTTATGGCAAATCAATTTTGAGTTGAGACCAACTGTGATGCTATCTCTTAGCGGCCTACTTCTATTAATTTAGGCCCGAACCGAAATCCCTGAATCCGACGATACCATGTTTTAAGTCCTGGTATGACTACCGCTCTACTTGGATCATTAGTGTCTTGTGCATATTGTGTCTATTTGGCTACTCGAGAGAGGGATTTACTACTCAATTGCCTTCCCACCCATAAAACTTCCGTACTTGTGTCGTTTTTGGTATTAATAGCGGAATTAAGAAAGATAAATTTGCTTACTACCTCAAAGTTGTATCTGACACACGGAATATTCTTTCTTTTTCCTTGATCACTAAACCCATATCTGCCGCTTCTGTTTCAATAGTCGCAAACACTAAATTTACTGTTCCGTGTGCTTTTCACATGCGTATGCGAGTAACTAAAGAAATTCCTTAAAAGTCTCGGTTGTTTCTATGGTCATCCTGCAAGGTCGAATGAGTTCGGCAGTGATGCCAAAACTATCTTTCTGCGTAGTTCGTCTTGTATCGATCATATCAATGTGGAACTACTGCTATGGCCATGATAGTCAAGTCCGGCTAAGGTTTGAACTTACACATGTTGTTTCCCACTTTATTCCTTAATTTTAAAAGGCAACATAGAGATCTACTGGCAGGCATCCTCAATAACTTTTACTAAAGTCTAAATGTATACATATTTTGCTTTAGCAGGCTATCTGTCGTAGTAGGTATTGTAGTAGACAAACTGTCAAGCATGAAGTACTTTTTCTATTATAAGTCGAAACGTGTAGCTTATTTGTCATGTATAGAACCCAAATAAGACAAGCCCGAGTAGGTGTTTTTTTGTCTAAAACTAGGTGAATCCTATAAGATACAGCCAGTGCAAGTTAAACAACATGTAGATGGTAAGGTATTCCTTCATACGACCCTGTTTATAAAGTCGTTTGGTATCAGTCACTTAATAAATAATAATAGGACTAGGCTAAATTCTTATCTGGTTACCCAAGTCAGTTAGTCCTATTCAAATCAGGATGACTTTTATTTCTTTCTTTCTTTCCGGTTAAATGTACGAGCATCACGCAACACTTTGAGTGGAATGTGAATTAATTTTCCATAGATACACATGTAAAGCGCATCGGAAATGTATGTATGTACATGAGACATATTTCTTACACCCACTCGCTTAGCTTGCGTATAAGTTAATCAAGGATCTGGGCAGACTCCAGTTTCTTGATTTATGACACAAAACCGATTCCGCTCATAGGAGTCGATAAATCTTTTCGATTTATCCGCTCCCACAGGATGATGATAAATGGCAATCAGAAAATAATTCGCGACTACAATTTGCGTGCTTGGCTATGTCATTGTGTTGCTATTGTAAACAGTAATCACTCTGTCTGACAAGCCTCTCTGTCAGAGAAGCGGTGTCATGTCAAATTCATTCAGATTCATTTTCATTACATCAACAGCAAGACAAAGCCAAAGACAAAACAGAAGAAAAAAAAAGGAAGACGACGGAGAATTATTCCCACCACCAAATGTTGACCATGAATTCATGGGCTTTGCTCTAGACCTGCCACCTAAAGAAAAGGGAATTTTCCCACACGCGTGTTTCAAAACAATAACCTCATCATTGCTCATAGTTTGCCATTCTGGCTCGTTGTCGGTGTCGCCGCCGCCGTCGTCGTAGTCGTCGCCATTGTGGTAAGGCTAAGGTAGTCACTACTCACTAGTCACCTACAATTGCCGGTGAATTATATAAGCTGATTTGAGAATTAAATAGCAAAAGTGTGCTTGGGGAAGGGAGATGTTTTTTTTTTCTAACAGATGCCATGAGCTCAAGGTCAGTAGCGTGGGTACATTTAGTAGTACCTTTGACGATTGTTTTCCATAGAGATGTCTCTCACCTCATCATTATCAGTGTCAGTGGCTTGCTTTCCTACTTTTGTGTGTGTGTGACTTAAGAGGGAAATTTATTGCATAATCAATTTGAAGAATAACATGGTCTGGAGAAATTCCGAAACACCTGCTTATGTGGGTTGTTTTCGTTCCATTAGAACATTTTATCGTTCGAGGGTTGTTGTTATCACTTGATTATGGCATTTGTCCTTTTTATAAATCGATGAAGTATTCTTCCTATGAGGGTAAAGGAATAACATATGTATGTGTTGAGGATACTTAAAGTACATGTGTTTCCTTCGTACCCAAGTTGCATTTCCGGTTTTGACTAAGTGGAAACTATCATTCCGTTCACTACAAAATGGCCTTACCATAACTAGTGACTGCTTCTTAGATGCATTCTCAGATAGAACAATGGAATTCCTAGGTCACAAGTTGACCAACAAAATTCAAATACATAAATACGAATACCAGTAACTGAACAGATCTTGGTTTTGATCCCTCTATTAGAAATTTCAAGACCACCAACACTGACATGTTTTACGAGTAGATCGATTTAAGAGCGTCCAACTTTGGTTCATACATACGAGTTTATGTACTGTCGATTTTGCATTGCACTGATAGCCAACGAACTTAGTCAATACAATTTGGTTTTGCTATCAAATTGTCTGTTGGCTACTTCATTTGAAGCTTATAATGCCGGTTCAAGATTTTTTTCTTGGGTAACTCTCCTTTTCGGATGACTCCGTTGCTTCCCGAGCATAAGGATATTTCGAGATATCTGCGCAATGTATCTGCATGTGAATGGACATTCAGGAAACGGTATTGCTGCTTTTTTTGATGCTCGTGTGGCGGCTCTCTAATTTGTAAATTAATTAACCTTTTCATTGCCAGAAGCCCCTTTTTGGTCTGGATTCGAATCAATGACAGCCTTACCTCAAACGAGCTCGGATTCCATGAAAGAGTCCTTCCAAGTAACTAGCGTTTTGAGAGCATATGTACTCGCAATAAGCTCGGCCAGCAATGATGCAACTCTACACATAGACTAACTGAAATATTCGTGCAGAGTTATTCTTTTAAAATACCGGAAGCAATACTGCCTTATATTTTGACACCTTCTGTAACTAGACAGGGTCAGACTGTTGATGATTCTTTCAGCCTACCCTTGAAAGTTCTTTTTTATTAAAGAAGCATTGCGGTAGTACATACTCGTATATCGTTATGGCATCTAGGATCTTGCTGAGTTCCGTTTAAAAGATAAATTAACTTTAAAATGCGTTAGGTTCAATTTGGTTTAAATGATATAGAGCGGCAGCTTAGCATACATATTGCGGCATGTCTTTGAACTTGATCCAGCCTTTGCAATGGTTCAAAACGTTGGATAAATGACATTCGTCATCTCGTCACTGTTGGTTTAAAATTGCTGTTTAATTACTCATTTTTGTTAGGGTCTTAAGCAGGCCGTCAGTTACTATGGATAGGAAGCTTATTATACTGTCGAAAGTTGTATCGTATCCTGTTTAGTTAAAAGCCTTCTCCATACCCAGCAAAGCAACTATTCAGCTTTCCTTTCAGTGGGTGAACCATTTAGATGTATTAAAACCTCATGATATTTCGTGGGCTAGCTTATCAGCCCGCGGTCTATTGAACGTAGTTTCCTTAAATATTTATCTCAGACTTACGAATAGGTACAATTGCTTTGGACAAAGTCCTTCTTTTTATAGCATCGGTATGTGGTAGAATTTTAATAGTTTTTTTTTGTTGTTCCCTTGGGCGAATTAATCAGCATTTCTTGCCCCTAGTTCGTCCTCCATTTGACTTACCTGTATGGTATACTATGTTACGTACATCCACATATCCCCTATACACGTAGCCTACTGCGCGTGAGAGAGAACGCAAACGCGCAAAACTTTGGCCAGAACTGCTTTGCATAAAATTCCCATTTCTTCAATTCACTTGTTGTATTGTTAAGATAGGTAGGTTTTCAGCTACCTGCTGGTGTGCACATTATACGACTGCATACACGTCGGCTCGTCCCGTCCGACGTAGGAAACTAACACCTGTGAGCGCTATTAATGGGGGAAATGTGTGTACTGAACTCCTACTTTACATCACATGTGGTTCTTGTAGTGGGTACAGTCTTTGTTTTGGGAAAATACAAGACAACCACTACGATGATGATGATGATGATGACGACGACGTATCACGAGTGATGAGAAAGATTTTCCCGCATTTGAATTTCGTTTCATTTTGAGGTTGTCCTCTGCTGTAATTTTCCCATTTGTAATTGTGCAAGTAGTGTCTAAAGAAGAATGAAAGGAAGGAAGGAAGGAAGCCCATAAGAAGTAAATTGAACTGATGGACAAATACTAAGCGCACAACCACCACATGTTGAATAAAGAAAAGTTTCGTCGTTACAATCATTAAAGTCGTTTCGTTATCGTCGTTAGTGTCGATTGGCGGTGCACCCCTATTTTAACATAAAATTGTTCACCTGACGCGGTACTTTCAGAATGACAGCAAGTCTGTAAAAATGTTGATTGTACATACCTAAGGCAGCTCCCTAGGAACCCAGGGTATGAACATACATAGATACTCGTTTAATGCTTCCCACCCTTATGATGACTTTTATTTGAGGATTGATGCTCAGAGTCGTCTTAACTTAACAAGTGTCTAAGATAGGTGTGAGAAAAAACGTTTAATGACAATGCATATGAAATGACAGGCTTGGCAAGACTTAGAACAGGTTTCCCTTTAAATTTTCTGACTTTTGATTAACTGAGGCTCTAAGTCCTTTCTTTGAATAGTGGTAGCCGTTTATTGTTTCTTCGGTTTCAAATTTTCAAGAGTGTTGTTTAGCGGGCACTTACTTCCAAATTCCACTTGATAATGAAGAAAATAGGGATGAGATCAGATCAGATCAGATGTTTCAACGCCTGCAAGTCTTTGTAAATCTCCTAAATCGGCAACGGCCTCTTGATTTTTTTTTGTTTTTTTTTTTATAATTTACTCGCGCCTCAATGGGTTTATGATACCGTTTTACTGTTGCCAGGGCGCGGGCGGAAAGATAGAAGGAGGAAAAAGGAAAGCATTGTTGTGATGTAATGATTTGAAACTCAGGTATATTTGATTTCGATATTGACTCTCCAGGGGTGGGAGTCCGAATAGGACGGAGTGCTTTTCTTCACCCAGAATGATTCAGGTTGTGAATTTTAACGGTTGTTTTGTGCTTGAAAACTCTACAACAGCCAAAACTACATGCCAGTGTTATGCCTTCACACGCAGATTTTTCTGACAAGTACACAATGAAAAACTTGCGAAACCTTGACCGTCCAAGTGAGAAGTATTCTCTTACAAAGTGGATGAAAATGCATCTCATCTGAAAAGGTGATTTTTTTAGCTGCTCTAAAGCCCAAACAGAGAAGCGATGACGAAACAGGTGGTATTTTACCTAATGCAATTGGACCTTGTAAGCGAATAATTCCAGATCTTTACTCAAAATTCTCCTCACGTTGCTTTGGGGGTCTCAGGTTTAGGAACACACTTCCGGCATTGAACGCACAGATAGGTCTCACGAACTTTCTTCACAAATTTGCGTACACCAGTTGCAGTTGGTGATGGCGATGGCGCGATAGTTAGCTCATTGGACTATCACGCAGAGTCTGGGCTCGATTCCTGGCTGGGTCACCAACCGTTTTTCAAATCGCCATCACCCTTTCGACGGGCAATGGCAAACTCCCAAAAGTAAAATTGCCTATGAAAAAGCTTCTAAGGAGTGCCGTTCGGACTCGGCGATAAACCGTAGCCCCGCTCAGATGTGACAAAAATGATAACATGAGCAACACAAATGAGTGTCAAGAAGCTAGGCCTTGGCCCATACCGGGCTGCCAGCGCCACAGTGTGTGCGTGTGTTTTTTTTTAGCTGCAGTTGGTGCATTATTTTGACAAAAAATTTATCTCAAAATTCGCACTTTTTCGGCAACACAGCATCTAATTTAGAAGCAAAAAACGACATAGTTCAATTTTTTTTATTCTTCAAATAGATTTAAAATGGTGACGTTAAATAAGGTCCAACAAAATAAGGCCAACAAAAAAACAATTTGGTTTTTTAAAACGAAAAAAAGGCGAATTCGCTTCGATTTGGCTTTATTTCATTTTCTAAAGCGAGATAAGCTCCATTTGACCTAATTTTTCTTTATGCACTTGAGGAGTAAAACGATTTAGAGGAAATGTAAAAATAGGTACAGCGAGAATATGTCAAAATTTGTCACAAACGTGATGGAATCACTAGACCATACGTGGCTTTTTCCTTTCTGCCGCAAATGATTACAAGATCTGAACTAAAATTACTAATGGGGCCAATATACGAATATATATAGCAAAAGTATGTAATAGAGTTTCCTGGGCATGCATAAAAATTGGTATATGTATGGGGGGACTATTACCGTATTGCAACCTCCCTGGTTGGGGTCAGTGTTGAATTTGGAATAGGTGCTAGGTTGAGTATATGCAAAGTATCTTTATATCCGTGTTTCCTATGAAATTAAAAAAAAACTTTGTAAAGACCAAACCTCTCACCTACTCCAAATCCAATTGCGACTGCCAGGAGGGGCTGTTGCAGTGGGCAGTATTCCATTATTTCTTACGCATCGTATCTACGTTAGCTACATTTGGTCTTTTTCTCAAACTAAATTTAACTTTATTTCATTTTTAAAATGCAAGTAAGGCCAAATAGGAGTTATTTAAATTTCAAAAGCGAAATAAAGCCAAATTTCATATTTGGCCTCATTTCATTGGGCCTTATATCACGTCACCTTTTAGATATATTGAACCTTCATTTATTCTTAGGATTCCATCCCAAATGATTGAAATACTTTCATCTTAACTTTATTTTACAGCTTTCTGTGATATGCTCGGTATGGAACTTCAGTCATCAGTGCATATTCAGCACTTAAATCATGGATTGCCAGCACTACAGTCACACCAGCACCATCATCACAGTGGGTTCATGCAATCACACCATCACCAACATCAATTAAGTATGCACGACGAGAAAACACCAAAAAGTAAGTTCTTTTGTTTATTTGTTACTTGTTACTTGTTTTCCTGGTTACTTGTTAAGGCCTTCGCTTTGTATGTATTGTATATTATTCTTTATAAGTCGATATAGTTCTTCACAGCCAGTCTCCCTCTTATTCCTCATCCCTCAATCCATGGTATTTTCTATTCCAGAACGTGAACTTACGGAATATGACTTACTTACTTAATTAAGGTGTCGCAACAGTCTGGGATATACCTGGGGCTCAACCAACATGCGCCGACGTTGCTCTCTATACGCGGCCTTAAAATCGATGAATATCGATCTCAAAGTATAAGTTTTTCTCCAAGACCTGCCGTAGTGTGAATATATGGTGGATGGTGGACTTTCTTGGCCCAAAGCCACACAGATATGGATCAATCAGGTTGTTGACAAATGGCATCAGGTGTTCACACAATACGGCAGATAGGATCATGTAGGCGATTTTAAGAAGACAAATGCCTCCGTAGTTGGCACAGTTTAGAAGATCGGACAAAAAATGATAAGATTCCATTCGTCGGGCATACTTTCATCCGACCATATTTTACAGATGAGTTGGTGCATGCTCCATCCAAGTCATCGCCTGTCGCCTTGAAGAGCCCGACCGCCCCAGTAGCTTTGTTAAACTTAAGCTTAGATATGGCTATCTTCACTTCATTTAAGTAGGGTGGACAAAATTGTTGATCTACATCGTCCAGGTTGAAAGGTTCACTTATTTGGTTGGTCATCGTCGTAATACTTTCTACAGAAATCCTCTTTCCAAATCCTTAGCATCAACTGTAACTCTACTGCGATGTTCCCTTGTTTGTTTCTACAGGATTCTGTTCGGTTTTTTCGCGGTCGTGGCACTTATTATTATTCTTGGCGTGGCATCTTTTAAATGGAGCTTTTCATGCTCCTTCTTCTTCCTCCTGCGTAACCGATGTTCAACTCTCGTCTTCTGCTTGTAGAGGAGCTCTAGTCCTTCTATATAGCGCTGACTTGTATGCATCTTGTCTAGCTGCATGTGCTTGCTGTCACATGATGGCACTTTGATAATATTGCCACTGATTTTTGATACTTATTGATGGCGGCAGTGGACTTTTTGAGAGATTAAGAAAGACTTTTATCTCTTGCGGAAAGTTTGGACATCTTTAACATAATATTAGAGCGCCTTCCATCCAGCGGAGTTCTCCGAGTCTCCTTAAAGATATGAAAATGCGGGCTGGTAATGACGATGTTTCGCTCCGTCGCAAAGTCCACTAGCCTGTAGTTGGTTCCGTGGAGGACTTCTTATCTATGCCTACCTCTAACAGCAAATCCGCATCGAAATAGGCCCTATTTTTGCCGTCGATAATAATCGCCGCAGAAGATGTTGCGGTTTTTCATTCTCTTTTGGTCCGACCCATCCCATTGAATTTTTTGGGGGGCTGTAATATCTCCTTTGCAACAGTCCTGGGCCTCCGGTTACTACTTGGCCGCACGTGGCCTATTAAGAAATCTAACATCCCACGATCCCCATCCCAGATCCGAAATTCGTTATCCTTTGCTGTTGCTTGTTATTTTTGTCTTTTTCTATGAGTGGACAGTTACTTCG
Organism: Volucella inflata; assembly: GCA_928272305.1. Classification (NCBI taxonomy): domain Eukaryota; kingdom Metazoa; phylum Arthropoda; class Insecta; order Diptera; family Syrphidae; genus Volucella; species Volucella inflata. The sequence continues at coordinate 8,345,834 of OV743721.1, read as the reverse complement.
GAGGTACAACCCCCAACCTGAAGATCTAGTTCCATTATAGACATCTCTAGGGAGATGGATAAGTAAGACCGAAGGTAGTATGCCGCTAAGGGATGTGAGCGCTGCCGCTCTCTATTAAGTCTCGTATATCCTTACCGGCCTGAGCTTCAAATATGTCGGAGTAGCCCGGAAAAGGTCACATTGGTTTTGTCCCAGATTTGGATTCTTTATTGACCCTATCCGCTGTCCAATTTATAGTGTTGCTTTTTTTGTCTGCTGATCAGCATTTCCGCTTATAAATTTAGCGAGTTGGGTCCCAATGGACACGGTAACAGTTGATATGAATAACTTTCCCGGATTTAAGCATGAAGAGTACTTTAACCGCTTTGCGTATTTTAAAAATCTACCCAAAGCAAATCCAGTCACATCAGACGGATCAGTTGCCCCATTAGTTGCCTCTAATTTTGTGCCACTTAACGCAGAGGGTCATATTTGCAGACAGTCTTAAAGCCTTACTACTATTTGAGCAAAAAACAAAAAAAAATACTTGTAGATGTAACCGTAATATGGCCCAGTTTGTACCACCACTTTAGGAGATATAGAAACTGGGGCTATGATTTGACCAACGCTTTAATCCTATCGATTAGGAACAGTTCGTCTATTGTAATACATCGCCAAAGCTTAAAGTGTACTTAAGCCAAAACCTCTTAATTTTTGCTTTCATACGATAAACTAACGCTCTGCGGAGATTCAAATGTAAGAGGGGAAGAAGCATTCATTTCATTTCTTCCGCAGATGTACAGATACATTTTTGTATGGTTTACCCTAACTTAACTTTCAGTTCAATGCTGTCGCCGACGCCGATACTACTCGTACGTCTCACTGAATTTACCTACATATTTACTACTGTTGTAGCTGCAACAAAGGACCTGAATAGAGTTGTCATTGTTTTGTCCATTGCTATTCCTACATGTGCACATTCTTTATACTTATGTATATATATCTGTATAACCGACAAGTACAATTACATATGTTCATCTCGTGCACTTGCACATTGTCGGGGTTGTAGATATGCCATGAGTGCAACCAACCGTTTACTTTTGGCTTTTAGGAGTATAACGTTTGTTGTCCAAAAAGTCTCTTCGGTGCTCTTGCTTTTATCTAATCTAACTCAGGTCTAATGATGCCACAAATGCAAATTGCCCGGTTTCCCAAAACCCTTTCCTTTTGGACCAAATAAAGCACACCATACTGTTGGTAGGTATAGTATCACAACCACCACCAGCGTTACTATTACCACCAACAGGAATGGAACCAACCATGCCAAGGAAAAATTGTCCTTTTTTTCGAATTTGTGATTTTCGGTAGATGTTCTCATTCAGGTGGAGCAATCTTTTGAATGTTTTTTTTATTATTTGTATCGCTACTTGTATTTTTACGGACGCACATGTATCTCAAAGTATTTTTCTCTCTATGTTGTTTTAGATTTTTATTTTTTTGTATTGTTTGAAGCATTTTCACATCATCGCTTGTGCTTTTGTATATTTTCAGCTCACAAATTGGAAGGATATTGTGGTAGCGGCAGTTCGAATTTCATGCCGACAACAGCTGTTGAATGGATTGCTATAAACGAACAGCAAAACAATGCAGGTCAGTTTGTTTCCCGATTGAAGACCTAGTCATATCATTCTATTACAACGAATTTTATATGCAGATTTAAGATTTATTTTGCTCAGTTATGTAAGGTGAACAAATTCTAATACAAGCGAACAATGTTTTGTATTTTTTTCCAGAAGATTCTCACAGTTCTCAGGGCAGCATATCTGGTGATGGTAAGTAACCTCCCATACAACATAAACTTATAGTCGAACTAAGCAAATACCTGTTCAAATGTACAGTGTCAAAAAGCAGTGGAGCTAAAAACTTTTTATTATTATTGATTTTGTTTGAGCTTACCTATCTCAAGCTTATAGTCTCGGAATAAAACCGTTTTGTTCCTCATGCTCCGCACTATAGTCGATGTGAAGAAATTAGAGTGAAGGACATGGTTAATATGATGTAAGGTTGGGAGCTTTCATATAGGAACATAATATCTCTGTTCCCTCACGGAGACATTCATTACAAAATCAACAGAACACAGCGATTGCATAAATGAAATTCTGTGTCACTATCGACCACGGGGAAATGTATCACATTCAGCTCGACACCCAAGGACGAAACCCATTAATCACAGACAAATGCCCAAGTGGTTTTATGGTGTATGTAACTATGAGTACCCACCTGCGCTACACAAATCCTCCTTCGTGTAAATGGAATGTTTCTAATACTAATTTTCAAAATACATTCTCATATCTCAGTCAATTTTCGTGTATCAAGTTTTCCGCTACCACGATTACTACTTACACCGGATTCATTCCACATCAGTCCGCCCCCATGTACTCGTAAATATTGTTCGCAAGTAGCTCCTGTTTCTTAAGAAAATAACTTTAATCTGACCAAGCTGCACATTCTGTGTCACATGGAGGGCCTCCAGCAAACATTCCCATGCGAAGTAAAGACCGACAATTTTGAATTCCATTATAAGCGGCAACGGAATACCAATCGTGAGTGCCACATCCACATTCAAGTGAATTTTCCTTTCGATATCCAGAAAGCGAAACTTAAATTGGCTTCCGCTTATCTAATGCTAGCGCTGCTTAAGGTCACTTCAAGACGGTCGACGACGGCGACGACTACAACCATCGACCAGAGACATGGTCCATCGTCCATAGACTGTAATGCATCGACCAATGTGGATTCCAAACACACTCACTCGCGCCAGTCGACCCTCTTGGTTTGTGACTATGTTTTTAGGGCCTCGATTGCAATCAGAGATTAAATGACAGAGTCATAAATCGTCTTACATTATTCTCGTCCGAGGCTGAGGACATTTGGCCCGTTTTTAGATTTGCCTTACTTTCATTGCATTTCCTTCAATTTTTTTTTGTTTTTTCTTTTAACGTTTGTAACTTTGCGACTGCCCCTAAGGCCGACAAAGTTATTACTATATTTTCCCTTTAAAATTAAGAAAATACCTAACCAAGGGTAGCAAAGTCTTAATCTCTGTGTTAGACACTTTTCTAGGGGCTTCAATACCGCAAATACGGTTCGAAGCAGGTTCGAATATGATGATTACGAGCATGTAAGACCAGTAGCTGTAATAAAACGAAACAAAAAGAAACTAGGCTACAGGACAGAGACTACTGCAACATAGTCGTGACATGTTGAGTGCAAGTATTGTTACATAGCATACGAGACATATAAACAATTAAACATCCGTCCAGAGACGTGCTGTCGTTCGGGCGGAGTACCTACATATGTACCCCAATACTTCCCCCGTAGGGGTATAAGTCAGATGTGCCCACCCATTACGAATGAACACAACACACACCGGCTACGTCGTCGTCGATGACAACAACGCCAACAACGACAACTTCACTGTACCCGGCCGCCACAACTATCCAAACTATGAAAAGCGAATGTGAGCCCACGATTATATTGTTTTAGATGAAGAAAAACTGCAAAACTGAAAAACTAAAAAACTGTATCGCTAAAGGTTTTGTTTCTGGTTTGGATTTTTCGCTGTTTCTTTTTTGGGTGGCTTTTCGTTAGATTTTGTTCTTTACAATATACAAACTAGGAGCCGGTAACAGACAGTAGATCTTGACAGTATAGTGGCGAATACTATTTCGTACTCCTTGCTCCGATAAAAATCATAAAAAGTAGAAAAAAAATACACCATTTTCACGTCCTTATGACAATTAATAAAATAAGCGTAGCACGGCATTCAAAATCATTTTCAATTAGTTGAAGATAGCATTTCTTAATGCCCGTCGATTGAGTTGTTCCTACTGTATAATTGGCGCTTGATAAACTGACGAACTTCGATACTATATATTTATGCTGAGTATATTTGCAGTTTCATATAATATTATCAAACTTTATTTCGGGAGTATAGAAAGAATAAAGCCATCCAAGGCACGTCCTACTTATTTTCAGGTACCGATATACGTTGATTTTGAATGTTTGCAGGTGGTAAAGACTAAAAAATTAAGAGCTCGGCAGAGCATTCTATAAGCGAGTTCTTCGGCTCAGGAAGTAATCACGATATTTCAGAGTACATTGGAGAGTTGGCTTCAACATATACTGATGACCAAGAGAAAGTTTGGAAGGGCAGTTTGCTTGTGGCAATTGTGAAAGAACATGGTGACGTCGATATTCGTCGGTTTCACCTTTAGGTTTTGTCGCTCGGTTTTGAATCCTATCTAGCAAGTACGAAGAAGTACTGAGAGCACCTGTCCAGCTGTGGATCTTGTGCTCCAATTTCGGACATATGAAGGCCTAATGAATTTAAACCAAATCAGAGGGGGTCAAATATTTCTCACATCGTTCTAAGAAACTTCAACATTTCGTAGCATTTTTTTGGCGACTTCGAATATGTGTTCATTTCAACGAAGGTTGTTTTTGATACGAATACCGAAAATGTGAATATCGGAATTCAATGAGCCGTTCCGATCTACGGCCGAAGAGCAGAGATGTAAGATCGGAAACGAATATGAAAAGCAGAGAGTATTGTCGTCAGCGCAAAGGAATACATTGGATTTTAAGTAGCAGACAATTAAGAAAAGTGTGGGAGACAAAACGATGCCTTAGGTAACCCCATCATGTATTCCATGATTATCAGACCTGAAACCATCCAAGACACTTTAAATTCAACAATCCGAAAGGTAGTTTCTAATCTATTGAAGAGGGAAGCCATCGATCACTCGAACATTCGACAAAAGAGCTTAATTCAAAACTCTGTCAGATGCCTTTGAAACATCAAGTGCGAATATCTTGCTTTCGCCAGATGCATCAATATATGAAATTCGCCTTTTTAGATACCGGCTGGAAAAAAATGTTTTCGGATAGAGTCCTAAATAGTAGGATTGATACAAAAGGATACGCACAAGTATAGCTTGTGTGATATATGCTTATTAACCATTTGTGAATGTTAAGGTTTATAAGTAGGTATTATTGATAAACACGAGTGTTTTTAAATGGAGGATAAGGAAGAGTTTCTAAATTCGAATTTCTAATTTCGTTGGAGTAATTACAGGCTCGTATGAATTTTCTTCGGTTTTCCTCTGTCGGGTTAGTTTTGTAGGACCGAAAAATCTGTTTCTTCTCTAACTGTGTGGTCAATGCACGAGAATTTGGATGATATAACACAATGGTCCGACGAGCCTACGGTCGATGTCGAGACCGATAATTCCAGTGTTATCACCTCATTCAAATCGATGCATGGGTTATAAGATTAACGAATTACTTTCGTCAATCCGTTTATTTTATTATTTTTTTTGGATTTAATTTGGTCATTTTTCGAAAATCACATCTTATAAGTGGGCACCACCTGCCTTTTCGGCATTTTCTTAAGTTGTTCGAGCGACTCTGATTTTTTGGCAAAAGCCCTGCTTTTCAAATATCCCCACAAAATAAAATAAAATCAGACGAATGCAATCAGGTGATCATGGTGTTAAATGTCGGTGGTTCACAAGGCGTGTGATATGTTGAGACCTCCTGTTGATATCAGTAATTCTCTTTAGCGTTTTCGTCCAGTTCAGATGACGAGAAATTGAACCATCTCTCCATTATCGTAGTCGAAAAATTCATTGTCAATTACAGGCACACACGGCGCCAGTCCATTATTCTTTTCAAACGGAACGCGCTCCAAAAATCACACTTCCACTCGACGTAAAAAGAGGTACAAAAAATCCTGATTTTTTGTATGTTCCAGACGAAATGTTTAAGACAGGGCGCTGTGCATCGTGCATAGAAGCCTGGCAAACAGTTTTTACTATCTTTTACCTAGTCGATGGATATAACCCAACCTGCAGAGCGTGACGGCGATATGAAGTTTCTGAATGTTGGCCAACATTGGCATTAACAGCATTCAGAGTCGCGTTGTTTTGGCTGTCGGTACTCCAACCCATGTTGCGTTAACGTAATAGAGGAAGATTTTCAAAGTAAAATTTAAAAATTGCAGCTCTTCCCTTGGCATGTATGGCTCCATGGTATAAAATTTGACTAGAATGAAGGTTCTTGCTCGGGCTATCAAATGCAAATTTGACAATTCTTGTAATCTTTGTCCTTTTTTAACATCAGTTAGGTACCACAAAAAAACAAAAATGACTGCGAGATACATATTTGTAAAGTCTCTTTGATATGGTTCTTCTTCTTCTTCTTATCCTTTTATTAACCCTTTCCTCGTTATACGAACTTATGCGTAACGAGTTTCCCATTTTTACTGCATCGCTGCTGCTCCGCTTATGGGGTTGGCTAATGTCGCAGACCGCAGAACGCGTCTACATAATGCTCGGTCTTGGATCGCTTCAGTGGTTAGCCCCAGGCGTTGTTGCGCATTTGCCATCTGAGAAATCCAGGAATTCTTTTTCCGGCCTCGTTTTCTACAGTTGGAGTGACCGTAGTCCCGTTTAAGCCCGTTTCTCTCTAGCGCATTTCTCCATGAATCTCAGGCGTTCTGTAAATCTTCGACGTTATCGCTAAGTATAACTGCGTCGTCAGCGAAGAGAATTGGCGTTACATTTGCTTCGCGCATGCAGTCTTTTAAAAGATAGTCGAATACTACGGAATACTAGAGGAAAGGGCTAAGTACGCTTCCTTGATGCACTCCGACATTAACTGGAAATTCTCTCGTTAGTCCAACAGAGCTTTTAACCGCAGTTTTCACGTTTCCGTACATGTCTTGTATTATTCTAACATACGTTTCCGGTACGTTTTGAGACCTCAGCGCGGCCCATATGAGATCCCTAGGCACTCGATCGAATGCTTCTCGAGGTCGATAATGCGATACCATGTGTAAATCCTTAGACGAATCTCGGTGCTTTTCCATTATTATTCGTAGGCTTTGGATAGCGTCCACCATCGTCGTCGTCCTTCCTTCAACAAATCCACACTGGCTATTATCGAGCTTTATTATTTGCCGAAGACGTTCGTTTAAGACTCTTTCGACGATTATCATTGTGTGTGACATAAGCTTGATTGAACGGTAGTTGTTGCATTCTCGAGTGTCGCCTTTTCCTTTGTATAATGGAACCAAGATGCTACTTCTCCATTGATTCGGCATAGGTTGTCCACATTTTAATTTATTTAAAAGTTTCGATAGCCAAACGCTGCCGATCCCCTCCATCTTCGACCAAACTCTGATGGAATGCTGTCTGGTCCCGCCGCTTTCCCCCGCTTCATTTTTCCGATTGCTATACTTATTTCTTCGATTGAAAAGCCCGAAACTTCCTACTCGAATAGACCAGCTGTCGGCACGATATCACGTTGAAACTGTTTGTTAAGCAACTCCTTGCAGTATTCAAGCCACCGATCACAAATTTCCTTTTCATTTGTTAGTAAGCGACCGTGATGTAAGCGTTCTTGATGTATTTCGGCGAGGTTATTTCCATTGAATTTTTTCTCCTCTGTGCAGCGAGCTTAAAAATATTTGGCATTTTAGTATTGTACGACGTTTGAACTTCTTGGATAGCTTGGTATTTCGATATATAGTCCCCAGATGGGACTTTGCGAGTGTTATGCATTCCTCGTGTATGCTGTTCCACAATTCTTGCGGGCTAGGTGATTCTGCGATACCGTTTATATTGTGAAGTACTTCTTTAGCCAGTGCGATAAATCTTGCGCTTCGTTCCTTCGATAGATTATACCACCGGATTTTTGGCTTTCCAAACGATGCCCGTGTTTTCGGTGGTTCCGCTGTGAAGAATTCTGTAATAAGCAGACGGTGTTGGCCTACTAGCGATTCTCCAAGTATTACTTTACAGTCCTTAACACGGTTTCTCATCGACATTTTGCAGAGGTGATAATCTATTTGCGTTTCGTGGCTTCCGCTGCTATAGGTGATGAGATGTCGTTGATGTTTAATAAACATTGTATTTAAGATGGTTAAGCCGTAAGCCTTACACGCTACAAAGATGTCTTCGCCAGCTGAATTTCTGGTTCCAAAGCCTTTACCGTCGTGGCAGTCCTCATAATCAACATGATATGGTTCGATGCCTGCAATAAGGTTACTGCCATTATTATGACTCAATGAGGGTACACAGTTTATGTGTTCAAGCTCAGGTGCTTAAAGAGCTTGAAAACTGGGTGAACAAAATCCTGACCCTACGTACGAGTATGTTACCTATGTCCATCCGATCAATTTTGCAAATAAGAAAAATAGGGTAACCTAACTCAGTACAGCACTATTTGCCTGAGTGATATGGAGAGTGGCAAGGAAATACAACTCTAAAAAAAATGTTTGTGAAGCTTTCGACTTCTGGAATCAGAAAGTACATATCTGATATTTGGCACGCAAAACTTGACCCACTTTGTTGTTTTTTCACAGTCTTCTAAGGTTGTACCTCGCTATCTCAACTACGAAGTTTCGAGTTTTTCCACTAAATTATAAGCATCTATTTGCAAAATCAATCTGCTCTATCTGACATACATATGTATATGCTATAGACGGATGAGATGATGATTATACTGGTAGACCACAAAAACAATATCCTTATCGTAAATGAAGAATATCATGACTTCCTTCGTATGAGCTGACCTGACAAAGCGAATGCTTAATTTGAAGTGTCACACCGATATAGTCAATTCGCTTCTGGATCAACATAGCATAGCACTTTTACAAACAAAAACAAGAGCATTTCCTTTGGAAGTGACTTTAATCCATAACTGATTGCTATTTCCATTGAAAACTACATAATTTTCAAGATGCGCATACACTATACTTCCGAATCTGTATATACGAGTGGATGAAAAATGTGGAGAAGAATTGGAAATTTCAAATCCGAATCAAACAATCAGTCAGAGTCAGAGAGTGGTCTCATTAAGTCCAATTCACTCCCTCGTCTTGATCAGGCCACAAGGAAGCCAAGATCAATAATATGCACACATCTGTACAAGAGTGCAAGAGTACTATATAATGCGCGCGTTCGTTTCACCAAAATTCCAATAGCTGCCGTAAGTGCTGCTGCCTGCTTTGTTACTTGGTATAGAAAAAAAAAAAAAAAAAAAAACCAAAAGAGATATGATCGCAAGGTGATTACCACCACGGCAGCAGCAGCAACAGCAGCAACACTGCGGCACAATCTTCAGGATTAGCCAAGTGCTACAAGTGAGCATACCAAAAAAAAAATAAATAATAATAATAATAAAAAAAAGAAACAAGAACTACTATATCATAATCGGTAGTCGAACGCGTGCCAGGTACTTTGACGGGGGAAAATCGCAGCGGCAACAACAATTTGGTAGTTTGTTTGCAACATCACGCGCGCATACGAAAGCTCTCCCGAGGTAATCGATCGACGCGGCGTTCGCCGAAGCACCACTATGAGTACCTTAGTCTTGATTTTTGTTTTGTTTTGTATTATGAAAGGGGGCATCATCGTATAACCTGTTATAACAAGGATCACAGTACAAGTGTGCAATGTGTTTACTTACTTATCAACTTTTTTCACGCCTTATACCCTGGGCTTCCTCATCACAGTGGAGTTGTAAGGCGCATCAGACAGCCATGGGGTAGGCGGTGGTAGCGGTGGATGCGGTACCATGATAGCATTGTCCGCGGTGAAACGGTGAAAGAGGATTTCAAGCTGTTGACAGCTAAAAGGCCACTGTATTCTGTTTCATTTTTTTTTTTTTTTTTTTCTATTTTTTTTGTGCCAAGTCCATTCTATGAGGAATCCCTCGCTCGCTAATGGTGATAAGATCGAGACAACGTTATACTCTTTCACCGGGAAATTGAGGATCGGTGATCGTATAAAGGAATTTTTTTTTTATTTTCATTTTTTGTTCAATTTCTTAGCAACACTTTAGCTATAGGGGCTTTGGATAGTTTCTATACTGTTTTGTGTGAAATTATCGGTGGCCGATATAGCCTCAAGCTACCACATAAGCTTGCTTTACTTGCAATGCTACTGATCCCATAAAACGATCTATCTGGGAGAAAACGAATTTGCAATTTTCATCAAACACCCCATCGAAGTGTGCAATTCCCTTCTACGAGTAGGTACCTATTCGGAATAGACTGAACAGAACGTATAAGAAATAATAACGTTGTTAGAAAATCCCTTCCGACACCTGCTCCAAATACAATGTGCTCATAAGTGCAGAGCAGCCGAAAAGGTGAGATCGAATTGGAGAGTGATTTTATTTTGTTGGGTTTTATCAGCCACCCACTCATATTTATAAACACATAAGGATCTACTCGTATCTATCGTAAACTACACCTGCACCTACTCAATTCTTTCCATTCCGTTGAATGTTTGTCGAAATAAAACAAACAAACCGCAAAAGGAAACAACCTTATGTAACGTTGCTAGTAGGCATGTGTCCGTCCGTGTTTGTTATCCATAGATACTCGTTTATGTCCAGTATAGTCATACGGCCATAATCGTGGACTGTGGTATTTTAAGTGGAAACACGTCAGAAAAATTTTAAGTATTTCGCTCCAATTTTTAAATAAAACCAATCGAATAGCGACAATCACAAGCCATTTGCGATTTACCAATGAGATGTTTTATATATGTACCTACGCACTCACACGCCATCTAAAGCGTTCGTACGAGTAAATGTATCTACGCAATTTTAATTCCATTTCCCCACTTATCTACTCGATTGAATCGCAACGATAGGTGGTGGTTAGATGCTTTCGTTTGTTTACACACATGTCAGATTCCAAATGAATACGTTTCCCCACATGTGCGTATAGTGCGTATGATTACGAACCAGCAAACATCAGTAATACTACGATAAGTGATCGTTGCTGATTCGTTGGTCAGGCATTTATATCACCTCAGCTTTGGAGTATGTCCGGTTTTATGCCTATGTTCGTGTGCATACGAGTTTATTTATCTCGATGACTGTGCTGGCACTCGTAGGTATGTTTGTTTTTGGAAGTAGGTATATTGTAGAAAACCGATACGATCACAACACGATCAGTGACAAATTTTCCATGTCACTATTGGTGTAGATCGACTGGATTTAGTGGAAAAATCTGGTTCTGGTGTAGTTTTTCTTGTCTGTTGATTGTTTTACCAACAAAAAAAAAAAAAAAATACAGACAGAAATAGTGTCAGACACCTTGAGAGATTTTCTTTTTTTTTTTCTATCTTGTAATTCTGTGTTGAAATGTGTCCAATTGAAAGATTCTTTGGAAACTAACAGCTACTAAAAACTGACTAAACCACAAGGCAGTTTAAACAACCTATGTATTGCATACGCAACCTGGGTATCTAAAGTCTCTAGATGTGGTTCCTTGCACTATGAAAGGGGATTATTTTGCACCGACATGGCTTAGACACATGCACCAATCATTTGAAGTACATATTAACTGCATTGCGTATGCGTAACAACATGTATTGAGAGACCAGCAAATGTGTATGCGTTCAGACGCATGCGAAAGCCAATAAAAAATGTTCTCACTTTCGATCGATGTGTGCTATGCGTAGGTACATAAATATGTACTCCACTAGCAGCGGACTATTTAATAGATTGAGATTCTTTTTTTTCTTCTCCATATTTTTAGGAATAGTACCTATACGCAACCTATTTAAAGAGTTTGCATTTGCATCGAATTTGGGCTGAGGTGCCTTCAAGTATACGAAGTTACGAGTGTGGCTGTTATTCGTATTTTTACGTGAATTTTTCTCTAAATAAAGTATAACCATAGCAAAAAAAAAACGAAGCGAGCACTTGTTACGCTACAACTTGGAACCGAATCTATGAGTACAAGTATCTACTTGTACAAGATACAAGTAGAGAAAGGGAGTTACCCATAGATTGTGTAGAAATGGAGTTGATGTGAATTACGAGTAGTAGTCGGAATCTCTTCACCTTAGGACTCAACAACTATCTACGTAGGTATTATTAATAATTGCAAACAGGGGATTCTTAATATCAGTGATAATACATTTTACATACATATATATATAAGTATCCATGCATGTAAATATTTACATGTAGTTGCTCGTTTAAATTATAATTTCCTTTTGGGATGAAGGAGGAGGAAGTTGGACACAGGTGATGTTGTAGTTGTTGTGTTATGAAGTTGAAGCCACGCTTGATTCTTAAGTATACTACACACTATAATTCTTGGAATGATGTAAAAATAGCTTGATAGTGTGTAGCTTGAGATGAAAACTGACAATAAAAATGATGAGGGTTGAAATTGTTCGCGGATTTTTTAGAAATGACAGAGCATGATGCATTCCTGTGCTACCTACACAGGCGAAGTCAAAAGGCTGTGCAGGCCTATCGGCTTTTAATTTTGGCGCAAAATACGAAACTAAACCCTTTTTCAAAAAAAAAATATTGTCAATCGACTGTGGGTTGACTGTGATGCTTTTACCGATCTATGATTTTTTTTTTTGAGAATATTGTAAAAATTAACTAAGTAACCAAATAAAATCTAATCTGTTTCTACACCCCCTACAACCAACAATATTAATTAAAAATCTTTAGAGACTGCATTTTCAATTAAAAGTAAAATTTTCATGATTTTAATTGATTAAGAAACATTATATCACTGCCGATGAGTTCTCATCGAAAACAATCTGAAAAAAAAATGTGGAAAAAGCGAAAACGTTTTTTTGAACCCAAATCAACTGAAATCAGCCTTGAGTTGTAACGAATTGTTATTCTCTCTAATGAAAAAATGAATAAACAATTCTAGCTTCTACGGGGAAATAAGCGAAAGAGGCTATTGCAATTGAGGTGAGCAAGGACTGAGTACAGAGTTAATTAACTTAATTTTCGCTTTTGTTTTACTGTTGTAGTTTGTAATTTTATTTAACACTCATTCTTAAATGAATAGACATACATGTATGTATGTATATATAGTAGTCAACATGTAATAGATGCATTTTGACAAGGCATCTGCTCGAAAAACTTCTAAAGAAATTTTAACAAAATAATACAATAGTATAACCTTGGGATACGTTCTAAAATCAAGAAATTAGAGGTTGCTCATCTGTTGATTTCTTTTTGAATCTTATGTTATTTTGAAACTAACGAGTACAGCTCTTATATGCCCATAAAATTGACAGAAACTCGGTACCTATTCATATATCAATTTGCGCTTGAACAACGTTGGGAAATATTACAAAAGTGCTGAAACAGTGCGAATTTTGAAAATAAATTTCAGTCGAAATAATGCGGCTGGTGTACACGAGTTTGTGAAGAAAATTCGTGAGAGTAGTTGCCTGACTGTTAACCAAAAATATTTAATCAATGATAGACCGAGTAGAAAAATGCTGCTAACTCTGAAACTCGAAAATTAATATAGAAATGTCGAAAATTATGATACATGTTTCAAAAATCTGGAAAGAGATTCAGTGCAAAGAAATGGCAGCTTGAAACTGGGGACATGTGGGAAAATCTCTAGAAACGGGAGGTCTTGTCAACAGCTTCGCATGGGATACATACAGAAATCAATTTCCCGATATTAAGTAATCATACATCGCCTGCACTACCTACTATCGAGGGAATTCATAAAATGAAAAAAAAAAAATTGGGGTGATGTAGATAAAGACATATTCTTCATTATCTCAACATTGACTTTAATTCCACCACAAGGTTTTCTTCAACTCCACAAGCTTCTTGCCTTTACCAGTCCTTTTGACATGCTGGTAAAACATCCGTATGTTATTCCTGGAGTACAATCCCTAAATGTCTTTGATGATCACGTATTCTTGCTTCTTTTCTGGGAAAACAGTAGAGCTTATGTGTGACCATTGCTGCAACGCTGCTTTATACGCCTTGTTTTAAGCTGCATGTGCACGTATGTGTTCGTCGACATTCTTGGGGGTCGCGTAAAGCCATTACTTGGTTCGTCGCAAGCATGCTTTGCAGTTACCAGGTACCACCACGTGAAAGTAAGCCAAGCAATTGGCTCCGCACATGATTATGGTTTCTCGATCAATCGCTGTAAAATATAAATTAAATTGCAAAAAAGTAGTGAAATCATAGGTCTTGTCGGGTTTCAAGAAAAAAGCCGACAAAATAATTGAATCACGTAAGTGCATAAACATCTGCAAATTCTGGACTTCACCCCTATTAAGTAGTATATAAATGATTCGAAAACAGAATATATGAGAGTGGTATCCATACCATACGCGCTTGTAGTAGAGCAAATGTCAGCAGATCTTAATGTCAAGGCAATACCCACTTTAACGAAAAGCCACGTTAAATATGTCGGCTGCTATTACAATGAAAAAAGAAAGTCGTCTAAAAATATCTCTGAAAACCGACTAAAACCCAAATCCCAAACAAATTTACGGAGAAGGGGGCCGATAAAACTTTAAAACAAAGTGCATCACTCAGGTGTAATAATACCTACGAACTTTCCAGTCACATATTGAGAATGTGATCAAAATGATGCAGCCTGTATTTAAATACGGAAACGTTCTGTTGAACGTAGAAATGTAAACAAATAAGAAAATAAGATGGCTTTAATATTTCTTCTTAGATATAGCATGGAGTCCAGCCTTGTCTAGTTTCCTGAAAACAAAAACTTCTCTAAACGAAAGGATCTAGCCAATATACGAGTGACATTATTCTTCCAAACCCTTTGCGGTATCTAACTGAATTCAGTGTAGCTGGTTGAAACTATTAAACGAAACCGTAATCGAAACCCAAACCCAAACCGATAATGTGTGTGTGCGGGCTATGTATAGGTAATTTTCATTGAAAAACACATGTTTGATTAATTACATGAGATCTTTTTTAGCTGTGGCTATCGCGCAAAATGTTCAGATTTTTTTATTTTTCTCTTCTACTTGAATACACAAATCTTTGACTAAAACTTGGTCGCATGCATGTAGTTTGGATGCGAAAAAAAACCTCAAATGAGCACAATGAACAATGTTGCCATAGTTTAAATTCTTAAACAAGCAAAAGATAGTTGAACTAAGGGAGCTTCCAAGTTTGAAAGCAAAATCTACAGGGCGAGCAATTTTCTAAAGCTACATCTAATTTCCTCGAAATCCTAAGGAGATTCTGGCACTTGAATGCGCCTTTAAAAAAAAAACATTTCAATTTAACAATAAAAAGTCCAAATAAGGTGTAAAGTGTGGCAATGCTGACTGCAACCTATGGACTTGCAAATGTGCAGATTTTTTCGTCTCACCGCCAAGGAGATTTTAAGAGAATTGGTCAAGTCTGATTTGAGTTTTTGTGAAATTCATGTTATTTTTTTCTTGCTTTTCTTGCCGATTTTTTTTTTCTAGTTTTGCAATGTCAAACGTAAGACCGTATATATTCGTACGATGGAACGTATTGTGGGGGAAAATACAAGAAAAAATCTTGATTTTCTGCATTTTCGCAAAGTTTAAGCATTTTTCGTGTTCCGGGGTTGGGTTGTGTTTAGTGTGGCTTTATGTGACGACAGCACTTGCAATTGCAATCGAAATGAAAAGCGCACAATATAATTCGCAAAACAGCAACGAAATGGTATGAGCGAATGAGTTAATAGATAAACAATATTGTTTTGCTACTTACTACCTTTATACTGGAACGTATAGTTGAACTAAAAGTAACTATAGATAAGATTTGTGCGAATGTAAAGAAACTTTGGTAGCTTATACTCGTAACCAAAAAGTACGCCTATTTGTACGTTTTTCTTTTGAGACAATGTTCATTCTGGTATTGATGTTGTTCCTTAAGATCAATCCATCGCCGTTTGCATTCTTTTCAACAAAAGGATAGGTGTATTCAAACTTGTCAGAAGGCTTGTCGTTTCATTGTCTTCGTCGCGTTTGGCTAAATCGTTCATTCATCCAGGCTTATCCTATGGTCTTGAGAATGACTCAAAAAAAAGAAGAAAAAACGAATAAAAAAACAATGCATTCATCCATCCATTGATTCGAGTACTCATGGATAGTGTTGTGCCTGCACAAATTTTTTAAAAGCAACAACAACACAATATATATGCTTTACAAATGTGTACACTGGGAGCTTGAGCGCGCTGTCTTTACGAATTAGCTAAGGTACTACAAAATACTGAAAGATACGTAAAATTACTTATGCAATGGAGCCCACAAACTGACCGTGTGCACAAGAAAAAAAAAGAAGGAGAAAATAGATATGCAGACCAAGTACGAGTGGAGATAAAATTCCATGAAGCTGCCGTTAGTATCTATAAACGATTTAAAGCATCCAGGAATCGCTGCTGGAGAGTACGAGGCACGAATACGTTTATGGCAAGCCCTGGTGTGTTAATGTGTGATTAATTTCATTGATATTACTTAACACATAAATGACACTCTTATTTAATGAGACCGACCTACTGCACTCGCACATGTCGAATAGCACTATATAGTGAAAATCTCGGGATCTTGGGTGAGGTTACAACTTTAAATAGCTTGCTGTATATCAATTGGGTTTTGTCTTTACAATAAATCAGTTATTTAGGGATTCAAGTTCAAATTAAAGGATGATCTATCGAGATTAGTACAAAGTCAAACAGGTCAGGGCTTTTCCACACTTTGAGTCGCTTTTGTAGACTTGTGCTTACAGCTTAAAGTTGTAATTAAGGAATAATAGAGTTTGAAGGACAGTTTGTTTCCTTCATTAACCGATGAAATAGTTGTTTGCGGGTTGATGCGGCATCTGGAGCCGATTGCCATCTATATCTCAACCCATATAAGTCTCTGTAGACTCATTGATTCCCGAGTGTTTGATTACGGCCCCTAGTTTTGACTTCCGCCTTTTACCTCTTTTTGGTTATCGTTTGGTCTGTAGGTAAGCCATTTTGGTGCATCTGCGAAGCTTCATTAATTAATTGAAGCAGCAGAAGTAATTACTTCCTAAAGTTCGTTGTCTCAAATTACTTCCGTGAGCCTATGTCCCCACAGCCTTTACAGAGTTTATCGTTGGAATGGTGTAGCTTTATTGTGTGCGCCATTAAAAAATTATGACCTGAAAATGATCTAACAAGCGTAGATAGTAAGGTATTCCTTTTCACACCATCTTGTTGCATTCGCCTTAACGTCTTGTCACTGTGCCTTAAGTTCTTTACAACAGCGCTTCACTTAGGCGATGACCTTGATTTCACCCAGACTGTGGTAAATATAATAATCTGAGACTGAAAGGCGCTGGTGTAGCGCGGCAGGAGTCGGGAACAACGGGGAAAATTTCGGTGCCGGTTCCTATCTCCATCTTTGATTCAGAGTTCCACATTGAATGGCAACTCGTAGCCTTTTCTCTATAGATAATCAGGTTCTTATTTAAGCATCACTTGCTGACTTTGTCCATCGTTTAAATATTTGTAAAGAATCAGTTAAAGAATTTTCTGAGTATGTCGAGCAAAACAAAAAGAGGAGGTAGGATGAGGGTGCCTTGGAATTGCCCTTACTTTTCGGTGGTGACACTAGTCTATGGCAATCATCTAATTCGATTCCCAGAGTGTTCAGCGTTAAAACAAATGAACTATCTCCGATGGGATCATAAAGCCAAACCTCCGAAAGCCTATAATTAACGGTTTCATAGCGATCAAAATGAGAATGACTCTATCAGATATAAGGTCACATACTCGTACGTGTAGATACCACTCATGCAGAAGGTTGAGAATCTTGAGTTGCTTCGGAACGGACGATATTGATTTTCTCTTACTTTTTGACATCTTCTTGCTCGTTGCAAAGCGATCAATTTTTAAAAAAAAAGTTTCTCCAGAAACACTATATATCTATAAGCGCTGTGAGTTATGTATAACTACAGGTTAAAGAGGACTGTATAAAATATTATGGCCCACACATAAATTTATTACAGGAATAGGAGCTTAAATATGAGTGCAAAGCCGACTACACATAAAAAATTCAGTCGACAATAATTACCTGTCGACTGCGATACCAAGTCTCTATTGGTATTCTTCATATGAGAATAATTTTGGCCCTGGTAAATGACTTGAAATAACAACACTTTACTTCCTGACTGACCACCACTAAACCATAGTCGTTTGTCTATTTTGGGCGTCTCTCAACGTGGTCGTTGTCTAGGTTATTGTGTACACATTGCGAAATCGATGGCCTCTAGCTGTTGTTGCTGTTGTTGTTTTACGAGTAGTTGGTGCATCACGCTGCAATAGCAACACCACCAACAACACCAAAGCCAAAAAGTAAAAAGTTTTTGTCTATGGTTTATTTTTTCCTTATTGCGTTCTCTGTTACAGTTGCCATAGATATTGATAGTCTTCTTGTGCGGTAGTAAGTTTCATTATTACCTCACTTTACACCCTGGCCTTGTTGTGCCACTATCACTGTCTTAAACTCCATGGTATTCATGCAAGGAGAGATGAATATCTTGAAAAACTTCCAACATAAGTTACCAGCAGTACAAAAGACAACACCTTCAGTTATAGTACGAGTTCCCGTATGTACCATGGGGAATGCCAGATACTCTTAATTGACACAATGATCAGAGTTTGGCGCTGTAGACTAGGACTGGGATGGGGTAAATTCTGGCACATATGGGTGTGATATGGAGTGAATAAGTGGACATAATTGATGTCATGGATTCATATAAAAATGTATGTCCTGCAAAGTCAAAAAGAAGCATCTTGTTGCCGACTGATTTAAGTGACCCTGTTATTTCATTTGACACTTTAAGAAGTTGCTAAAAATATTAATTTTTCTGATGATCATAAGAAACTGAAGTAATCACTCTTCAAAACCAAGTGTCGGTAATTACATGCTTCGAAATAATCAACACTGGGCTACAGTTCAGTATCTTAAAGAGAGCTAAAAGTGCTAAGAGTCCCGATAAGTCAAAGTCGTTCGGTCTTTACATTTAACCATTTAACTATTTAAAGAACATTTCTATTTAAATAGTCGACCTCTTGATCAAATGTGACAAGGTGACTACCATTAGCAGATCACGAATGTTGGCGTTGAACATTGTGTGAATTGTTCATGGCTCATGTTGGGCACCGAATGAATTAGATCGAACAAGGGGAGACCAACAGCATTATGGGGTTGTGAGTTTCGTGGTATATTATCTTCCACATTCTTAAAGATCAAATTTAATAATCCCTGCAATTTGGTAGCCGCTTCAGGAATCTGTGTTAAGTTCAACATGGGTTACACAATCTTTGGGGGATTGTGACTCTTTCTAATGGTTTTTTCCGAAAGTTTGAAGCCAAACACAACTGACTCGTAGCAAGTGACGTAAACTAGGAACTACGAATTGAATGCGAATGTATGCTTTCCTTTCAGACCCATGCGACCGCCACACAAGGAGGTGTCGATTGTCAAATGCACTGGGTTGTTCCACTCACAGGTATAGTATCCATGGATCACGGAATTGTGGTTGGTTACCTCATTGACATCAGCCCATCAGCTTAAGACATTCTCGTTGCTATATGCCTCTCTGCCTCCACCTGGCCATCGTGCTCCTTGTAAGGAACGAAGAAGCAATTTGTGACCTCGACGGCTCCTTTATCGACCGAACCTAGGTACTATCACACAATGAGAATCGCCATTTCAACGCTCGTAAGGACCAACAACTTGAAATGACTTAAAATATTCAAACTATTTCTGAAGTTCTACATATTTCGAGGAATTCTAAACTGACGATTTTGTTAACAGATTTGGGAAATCATTTATCCGAAACAGTACGTTAAGTAACTTTTGTTAAGCTTTTACAAACATGGGAAGAACTTTCGCTTGTGGGGGATTGGCAATTCATACCAAAAGGATGATGACATCAAAAATTAAGTCTCAAGCCTTTAAAACAAAATAGCAACACAGTGGAAAATTATTCCGACGCAAGTTAGTGACATAACATGAGTATGTGGTTGCAGGTGCACTTTAACATTCGAATTGACAAAATCACTTGCAAAGAATAGACAACCTTCTCTTGACCGCAAAAAGTTCCTTTTACAATTTATAAGAGTACAGTCATACGTGCTGTGTAGATTGAATCCCTAATGCTTGTCTTCAACTGACCTATTCAGTTGACTTTTAAAAACGCAAATACCAAACAGGAGCATACATTCTATAAAAATCGTAATTATCCTTTTATTCTGGAAAGGTCAACTCTGTGAACAAAACGCTTTTACTCAGTGGTGTGTATACTGGAAAGTCAAACCCAGTATAGGCGTATAGCTCAGATGCTGTTTTATTTTTTGCCAAACGCTTATTGCCACTTTGCATTTCGTAATCTCAAGGGACTCGATTTCAAATTATCAAAATAAAATTTGTTATTTACTCAATACCTATCTATACACATATATCTCTGTAAGTATGTATATACATGTATATATTTGAAGATACAAACTAAACAAATAGGGAGGAATGCTGATGTGAATGCCCTAACACCTAACAGTACTTGACGATTGGATGAACCAGCGGAATTGTGTTATGATACCAATAAGGCACGCATAAAACCTCCCCCCCCCCCACCCCCTTCCAAACTTAACAGCAACTGTGATTTATTTGTTCCATATTTTCTTGCTTCCTACGGCCTTTGCAGGCGTTATCCCATCTCAATGAAACGCTCATCCTCGTCCTTAGTGGATGTAAAAGTCAAAGAAATTTTCCACCACAAAGAAGAGGGTGGTAACCTTAGATCGAATATGCGTGCCATCGTCGGTAATTGTCTTTTTGAATAAATGGGGAAAAGATATATCACATCTGCAAAGAAAATAAGAAAGAAATATACCTATGTATGTATGTATATTAAAGTATTTACAAAGAAAAAAATATAATAAAAAATTCAAACAAAACTGGGCTAGACTCCATTAACATAACCTGATTTCTAATTTGCGGGAATTTAATTTCGTTTTCTTTCGGCTTTGAGGACATTAAAAATCGCGCGTGTTATTTCATTGGGCTCACTCACGATTCCAAATGAATCGTCAGCATCATCATGGAGCTAAAACTCAACGTATTCGTAATATGTAAATTTGTTCTGCGGATTAGAGGATAAATATCTGCGGATGTGTAACCAAAAAATTGATACCTTGGGGGCAATCAGATTGTTTTCATTTGCTCTTACTTCTCTCCTGTCTTCATTCTAAATTACATTTGGTTTTGAGCGAAACCCCACCAATTTTACCATCCCTAACAGCTCCATCAAAAGAATATTTGCTGACACTTTTCAAGTTTTGAAGAAAATAACAAACCCACACATAAAATTGAAGAAAAAACCTCCTCCCCACGAAGGGAACCAAAATGAAGTATACAAAGGAATGACAAAAGGGGCGAAGATTAGATACGTGTGTTTGAATGTGTATCTGTACTACGAGTTTATGGTCTCATATCTATCTAATGTTGAGAGATGAAGTCATATTTCACGGTGTTGTGGTTTCAAAGCTAATTTCGAAGTCAGCCAGCCAGAAGAGAGAGCAAGAAAAATGAAGGAACAACGAATACAAAAAAAAAACGAAAAAATAATAAAATAGAAAATAAGATATGTCCCCACACCCATAAGGCCATCTTCACCTATGTATTTTTATGAAGGTAAACGATTTTGCTTCTTCTTGTTGTTCTGTTCTTTCTCGTTATTGCCATAGTTATTGTTATAGTTTGTTTTTATGAAATTTTCTAATTTACGGCAACCCTAAGTTATATACGGTTAAATATATACACACATTAATAAATAGATGCACGATACTAAATATAAAACAAAACCTCTCATAGAAAAGGTTTTTTATTTTATTTTGAGTATTCTGGACATTGATCAAATTCGTAACCTATGAATCTCATAGGGTTTGCACTCCACTCAAGATGACGCTTTTTGAAAATAACTTTCTCTCTTATTTATTCTTACGACTAACGTAAGCTCCCTGTCAATTGTGCAATTCAAATTAACTGCAATTTTATACGAATATCTTTAATTAATCCCGCTGAATAGATGGCCAGAAAAAAAATTTTAAAATCTTCCTCATACTACTCGTATCTTACGATACCACATCTAAACAGATAAAATATCGATCTTGTTATCATATTCAAACTTGGTTTTATTTGACCAAAATTTGTCCATTTAATTCGAGTAACTTTATGTCATATTTGAGCTAGAGCCAGTATTTTATCAGTGCAGTGCTTTTTTAGAGACCAAGTTTAGGCCAACATATACGGTAAATGTATTAAATCTTCCAGCCAAGTTATTTTATTTTTTTCCGAGTCATCAAAGATTAATAAGATGAAACAAAACACCTTTCTGATGTCTTTTTTTTATTGCCTGCTTCAACAGTATAATTTGTTGGCAACAGACATTTCAACCAATTGTTTGACCAAGGGGGAATAACTCATGATGGATGATAGTCTTTTAATCTCATGAAACACACAGCATCACCTGTCCTGCCATCAACTCTGGTCTTTTTCGCCCAAGGGAAGTTTTTATCACCGAAACTAGCAAGGCAAACCACTAAACGGCCAAAGGTAAGAATTCAAAGTCTCAATTCGTTCTTCCTAAAAATGTTGGACCGACAACTTGAATTTACCAGAACTAGAAAAAGTTTTGGTACACGAAATAAACACGTTCATTCTCAAGAACCAATGAACGCATCCACTCCACTTTGACAACTGAAATTTATGCAAATTTTCCACGAAAAAAGTTTCAATTGTGAGGAAACATGTAATGGGGCTTCCTCGTAAGTGATTTGTAAAAATTCGGCTACAAAAAGGCAAAACCTTTCGCGATTGCGGTCACTGAAAATCACACGATATTTTGTGTATCGTACCGTGAAGTTATATGAGGATTTTGGTAGAATAGTTGACCGTCCGAAATTTCCATCCGCGCACTGTGTGAACACCACAAGCCATCAAAGCCGTGGAAAATCGAATTCGTCGAAACCCGCTATGCAAAAGAATAAGGGATATCCAGCAAGGACAGCTGACAATGTCGTGCAATTTAGAACATGATTTGGGACTCTGCACATATAAGAAAAACACCGTCCACTTACTCACAGAAGCAATTAAACAGAAACGTGGATTTTTTAACGGGCGAAGAATCATTCAGCAAACAGGGCAATAGAGTGTATGTTCAATTTACCGTGGCTGCCACTCAGCTTTCGCGATGGTTTGGTGAGGAGTCGCCTATCATGGGGTCACCGGGCTCTATTTCTCCGAGAAATGTGTCAAAACCTGACGAAAGTGTATCAAATGGATGTTTTAGAGAGCGTTATGGTGCTCCTCAACCGTGGACCTATCAAAAAGAATTCACTTCAGGCCATAAGGTAAAAAGACTCAAACATGCCTCATTTTCATGGAAGACTGACCATATAGTAGCCCAGACTACAAACTATAGTCAAACTATAGACTCTGGCTTGCATTGCTCGGTATGAATTTTTTGTGTATCTTTATGGTTTCAGATCCCTCGGGTAAACATTTATTTTTGAAAGTACAAATCAAAGAGTAAGAAGTCGGATCCAAATGGAATGAAAAAAGCTATCCTAGCACTACGAAACAAGACAATGGGGTATAAGAAAGCCGTCAACATTGTTTCTGTACCAAGATCATCATTAGGAAGACTGCTTAATGATTCCGAGGAATCTTTAATTTAATTCTGCGCAAGCCACTTGAAAGGAAGTGTGTACTGCTACTTGAACTAGATGAAAATTTGACCGACTGCCTCTTGTATATGAAATACTTTAACTTGATACGAACGGACGTTACGCCTATGGCCCATCAGTTGGTCATAGAAATGGCAAGGTCCATCCCTCTTATTAGATAGTTACAAAAAAATTTATTCACAGAATTGTTTCAACACTTCTTTCAAAATACAAATCCGACAAAAAAATCTGCAGTTCTTCTCATCTTGATGGGCATTACCTACAGTCACTCCCCTATCGCCACACTTTTACCGATGGTGATTTTTTAGCAGAAGCAGAATCATTTGGTCAGCCAGGACTATCATATACCACAAATCGAGTAAAAACGTCTGCAAATACATATGGTACAAATGGTGGCAAGACCATCGGTAGCCAAACTAGGATTTACGCAAGACACTTGAATAGGACGGCTCCATGTGGTCGCGTCATGGTGGCTCTTTTTTGAACCTAAAACGTAGGAAGGATGCACTTGCTGGTTTCAAACGATGCAGAGTTGCAATTTAGTACTGGGTGCTAAAATTCTAAGATCATTAAGAGGCTTTAGATCGGCATCACCTCGACTCATACCAAGGGTAGAACCTGTGCCCTCAACACGGGTTCCGAAGTATCAAAAGAATTGTCGAAGAGCGATGACACTGCGTATCCTTGCTCCAATTGAAGTATTGTCATTTCTCGAAACGTTATGATCAACCGGGTCCATCATTAATCATTGATAGAACGAAATCGCCCCCAAACACGCGATTTGCCGGTGATCTGCCTGGTCTACGATTTATTTCACCAGAAGATATTTTGGCTATGCCTACTCCTGAAAAAATTGAGTCTAGTTATCGAAGAAGGAAAGCTGCAAGTACAGCTGCCATAACGTTTTCACCTTACAAACAACAGTTAGAGGAATCAGTTCAAAGATCTGCAGATGCGAAAAGTGTGGGAGGTAGAGGATGTGTCGTGGTCAAGGTCGTGGTGAGTAACGTGTAGCTAGAGGATAAAGTCATAGCCAACGCAATTGATCTGATTTTGACAAATTGTTTACTTTGAAATAACTCTTATCTCATGCACTATAGACGAACTCTGGGCACTTATTCAAATGTCCAAAGAAATTCCTTTCTTGGAAGACGAATACATTATTTTTCACTTTAATTCGAGTTAGATAATTATTGTCATCGAATTATACGTGTATGCCCGAGTAGTACATAGAACGATAGCCAAAGAGGATCATTCATGTACACTCTCCATTTTCTCCTACAGATTTCATAAAAGAAGTGCAGACTACTCCCACCAACAGTAGCAACGTCGATGTCTACTATAACGATGCGACGGCATACAGAGCGACCAACAATTTTGTTGAAGAAAGCAAAAGTAATAAATACCATTTCCATTTCGCTTTTACGTATCAACTGACAGAAGACAACGTCGCGTCGGTCGACTGTAGGTGTAAGCACTTTCATTCTGTAAGCCTGGGAAACTAAACTAGGCTATAACGATGGTTGATTTCCAACTGATTCCCAACCGATTCCCGATTGAATTCCCAGTTCAAAATTCCAATTCGAATGTTACTCGCTCACATGAATGTATACGAATACGAGTACTTATAAGAAGAAAATGATAAAGGAAACGGAAAAAATTCTTATTATGCGTTGTTCCCAACGAGTACACAGATCAGATCAGGACAGACCGAAGGAAGTCGTCAAAGTGTCTGGTATTCTGTTGCTTGGGCTTGCAAAAGATCTTTCGGGTGGTCGTAAGCACTATAACCAACAGGCAGCATCTGGTGGAATAAAATAAAATCTACAGTCCAACATATTCGTATCTGTCTAATTTTATGATCTGTTAATGTGTATTCATCACGGTTCCCTGACGAAAATTGCAACTAAGTGGTGATGGTGTCTCATTTGGGTTTGACATCGACTTCGACATCGTCATCATCGTCATTGTCATTTTGTTTTTTTTTTTGGTCATGCAAGCTGATCATTTACGTAGATACATATATCTGTATCCCAACGCAGCAAAAGCAATTATTACTTCATAAGCCCTTAAATTCTCATGGTTTGTCTTTTGTATGTTTCTCTTTTTAAAATAGATTCTGCATCCGGAAGTTGGTATCTAAAATGTATAAAATGTTCAAGCGACAGTCTTTAGATAGATTTATGGATCATATTGTCGATCATTAAATTTTGCCCCGCTAACCGAGACAATCTCGATCAATTGGCAGCAATTCTAAAACAAAAACTCTACCGATATCAGCACACCGATTGGATGTCATTAAAGGAAAAAGTATAGGAACACGATAAAATAACAATAACAAGAGAAGATGAATAAGAAGAAAAGTCAGATACCTTTAGTGTAATCAGAGCATTAAGTCCAAGCTTTTATATTATTTTCATTTATTTATTTTTTTGTTTCGTTTCGATTGATGAGGTCTTTTTTTGATTTTTTTTTAGTTTCATTTTAAAGGAAGAAGTTGTACGAAATTGAGTGAATAAAACAGCAAAAAATAACCGCATACAAGTGTACGAGTACAGGTATACCTATACATAAGGCGAACTAACAATTGTAACAGCAGTGGCAACAGGAAGTGCCCAAAATCGATCTAGTGGTGAAGTACGAGTATGAGTACGAGCAGCTAGTAGCTAGCAGGTCATGGCATCAGGTGGTTTGCTTGAATACGAATATTTTCTCCTTAATTTCACGGTGACACAATCCATCCTTGAACGCAGGAGTTTTGGTAATTTACACTGATGATTTGAAACCACGAAAACCATAAGTGTTTGGACCTTTGGGCAGGCGCTCTTTTACTTGCCGAAAACTCGAACCATTACCTAAGTCTGCCTCCAACAACAAATCTGCATTCAAACGAGCGTTGCTTTTGGTGCTTTGCAACAGTTTAGGACACTGCTGGTTGTTCAGCTGTACGTGCCCTATTAAGGGACCATTTAATACGATCTTTCACTAATCGTGTTCAATAGCGCACATCAAATTAGATGATGCCCCTTTTCACTTGAGCGCGCAATTTGAAGCAAGGTCTTCCACTCACACTCTAAAGCTTTGAAAATTTGTCGGGTGGTTGTGGACTTGATTGTCGTATCTTCTTCTTCAACTTTATTCAAACAAAATCAAAAATCGCTCAAGCCAACCAAAGTCATGTACATTTGATTTGCCGCTTTCGCACCATATACTACTCGTATAACTTGAACCATAATGATCCCAGCAGAACTTGTTTGATTGTTCAAAATTGTTCATGTTGTGTCGCCGCCAGGAGTACATAATTCCTTTTACCCTCATATATGCCACTTCAGTTCGAATGGCCGCACACGCCTCATAATGAGGTGCCTCCGATAACTACCAAGTTTTTGCACAATCGCTTTAAGTATGGTGTTGAAGAGATCATGCTCTGTTGTCGAAATCTATTCCAACATCATGTGTGCTACTGATGGTATTAGAAAACATTTAAAAAAAAGGAAGATCCTCGACTTTGTACAAGCGCAGGCGAATGCAGTTGGCGTATGTATTTGCCGTAACTAGACATGGCTCTCGGTCCAGTTCCATGCCACAACCTTTTCGAAAGGGGAAGAAAAGGCACTTGGCTGTTTAGATTGAAAGATATTGGAACTGATTTTCGCTCCCGTTTGTATTAATGAGGAATGTAGCATGGTACAAACTGTACAGGCTCATCATATCAACGACATTACCCTAGTCAGACATTTACGAATGCAACATCTGAGTTAACTGGGCCAGAGAGTCGTGGCAGCAGAATTCCGCCGCATCCAGGGTGGTGCTTGCAAGTGGAGTGTGCGACCTTAATCAGCTTGATGAGCGACACTAGAAGCAGTTGACGAAAGCTCATGCTAGTTTAAGTGGCTTGTTAGTTTAGATATAGGTTCATGTTTCTTACCCAATTAAGTAAGGTGTCTGTTAAGTTTAGATATCGCTATCTACGCCTCATTTTGGGCGAGTGGAAAGTTTATTGACCTCTACGAAACTAGCAACTATTCAACGATAATCCTTATGAGAGCAACCATATAAAAGAAGACCGAATGATGCTCGAAATATCTGCTGCCTTTACAACTTTACATCAACAATCACAGTCGCAACGAACAATTTTAGAACCATAAGCTGATACATTATGTTTGCAATAGCAATTCAGAATTTAGAGTCATAGGCATGTACTCGTATCGTATCAGAGTATATCTATATTTGTCATTCTTAAATTAGCCTTTAGCTAAACATATTGAAATGTTATTCTGGCACTTGGACATGCCGCAATTTCGTCACCCGCACAATGTAGGTACCTACTGTGTGAAAAAAATGTTCCCACTCGACATTGTGGATACATAGTACATACTTCATAAAAAGGAACAAAGGAATGGCATGAAAAAAGTTACAACAAAACAAAACAAACACCAAGATTATTGTGAATGAAAAATTCTTGTGTTTGTTTCCGTTGAAGCCTTGTTCTGTTGCGGTTTTCTTCATTTTGGTTTCCTATCTAGCTCCAGCGTGATGTAAGCTGACCAGTCTCCTCTTAGCCTGAGAACAGGTTGTGGAAAAAAAAAGTAAAAAAAAAACAATTTTTGTGTGTGATACAATTTGATTGAGAAATCTCACATTTTATATCAAAGAAATAAAATGAGAAGAACAAAAAAAAAACCATTTAATGCGAAATGAGGAGAGTATACGAGTTACGTAGATATATAGGTAGTATATACATACTTGTATCTAGTAAATGGGCAGACAAAAAGACAGCTACCACCAACAACCTGGAATAGAGGATCTTATTCACGATCCGCAAACCTATTGTCTGATTGTAATAACAGCGACGATGACAATGACGATAATGATGATGACGACGACGATAATAATAATGACGATGATAGTGATTGTAACGATGGTGACGATGGTTTGATCGTTCACTGTGGTCATGTGAAATTCGAGTCTCCCAGATACCGGACACTACAGTATACACACTACATATACTATCTACCTTCCTCAAATGTACGGATACTGCAGGCTGTTCTTAATTATGGCACCAAGACGAGACCACAGAAATTTAATCAGACTTTCATGGGTGATCATCGCTATAGGAAATAGCCTTTTTTAAAAATTTATTTAATTTCTTTTCTTTTTCTCTTTTTCAGTTTGGTTTTTGTTTGTTTGACCTTTTTATGAACAAATTACGAATTGAGGAACGGATATTGGAACGTGGTGAATTTGTTTTTCATGCAAATTTCCTGAATTGCTTTGGGACTTGTTATATTAACTTCGCATTGGCGGTTTGATAAGCAGTGGTTAGGAAGGTACTCGTACTTTGATAAAGTATCAGATCTGGTTCAGGCGGCTGTATCTTTAGGGGGAGGCTCATTCCTTGCTATTATTCTACACGAAAATTAAAACATGATTGAAATGATCAAAGATGTCGTGACCGAACAAATTTCGCGATTCTGGGGCACTGCAAATACGCGAGTATCACACGAAGAGTTCTAACATCCACTCATAGTCACTGCACATCATGCATAGTGTTTACTGTTTAGAAGAGTCATTGGACCAATGTTTTCGTTTTGCTAGAACAGTGCTGGTCAGATGGACACGGTGGACGATGAGCTCTACAGAGCCATGATTTGTGAATTTTTTATCCCACATTTGGATGAATTGTGACTGCAGGACATGTGGTTCCAGTTGGACGGAGTAATGGCGACCCACAACTGACAGTCTAAAGCAGTCGGAGGCATTACCCGGTCGCTTGACATCGCGTTTTTGGCAATTTGCACTGGCCCACAAAATAGTAACCCGATTTAATCGTTCTAGACTTCTTTCTGTCGAGTTACAATATATAAAGTCAGAGGTTTATGTGAACAAACAAGAAACTCTGGCATCCCTTAAGGTCATTCATTATGGCCCACTCTTGTAGCAAATTCTTATTTAATCTTCACTGTTGAAAAAATTGTGAATTTGAATATTTTTGAATAGGACATATTTTCAACTTGAATTTGTAGGTACACATATTTACGAACTTGACAATTTCCTACCCTTTAAAGGAGTCTGTTCAAGGAAGTGTTGACTTCTAGATTTCGACACTCCGTTTCTTAGACACTTTGAGGGAGTAATAGGGTAACAATAAAACCCAGTTTTTGTTCTAGGCACTGTCGACTTCTAGCCTTTTCGGTATGCGACACTTTGAGACAGTCATAGGGTAGGGGGAGAACGCAGTTTCAGTAAATCAAGAATCAAAAATAGAACTAAAAAAACGCCCAAGAAAATAAAGCCACAAGCTCCAATGGCAAGCCCATTGAGCTTCAAAAATATGATGGCAGTGCCTTGAGAAGGTGCTTGCATCATCATTTTACTAAGGTAAAGCAAATTTATGCACGATGATATGCATACCAGCTATGTTATAATCCATCTACCAAAGTAAAGTAGTCTATCTCATGGAAGAATTAACACGGTGGGTGGCCGTGGTTCAAGCGGTAGTGAACAAGGCTTCCAAATCGGAAGGTTCGGTGTTTGAATCCCAGCTGTGCCTGAAAGACTTGCATTTTTTCAGTCAACAAAAATCAAGTAAGATGTGTAGTTGACTAGAATACAACAACATGCCAGCAAAATAACCACTGAGCCCAAAAATCGTTCTTCTCTCTGTCTTATTTTCCAAAAAACTTAACACATGCCGAGGCATTATCAGTGAATTCATACCCACTTGAGTGTTTAGTTCTTTTTTTAAAAAAAAAAAAAAAGAAGGGAGGGATACTCACAAAGGCTTTGTGCAATTTTTAAACAGCTCATCCGAACGTTTTCTATCTTTTACCTGATTTCAGCAAAGGGACAGCTATCATGTGACTTTGTGAGTCAAGCGCTGGAACAGAGAGTGTGTTCAAAAAATCTCTTCAAAGTGTGGGATGCAGTATTATTATTTCGGTTTGGTTTGGACTCAAAATTGAAGGTTTTAAAAGTCATATTTCTATATAATGTAAACAAGCAAAATTTGCGTATTTAGGGCACATAGTCATAGAAAAGCTAATGCATTTTAATTGTGTGACTGTTTGGTGTGGTTTATTGGAGTGGCGGCATTATTGGGCCCTTTTTCAGCCGTCCAACAATCGATTTATTGCACAGTCAGTAATCAGTCGTTATGCCGATGTTGCTTGGCCGCCACGGATCTGTGATATGATTCCGTTGGACTATTTTTTGTGAGTTGCTAACAATTCAGAGAAGATTTATGTGACACTCAAGATAAGTATTCGTGAAACCGTCGAAAATGTATTGAAAATTTGGGCTTGGGTTGATTGTTAAGCCAGCTAAGGCAATTATTTAAATAAATTAATTTTTCATAATTAGTTAAAAGACTTACTCTTTTCAATAAAGCAACAATAGTTGAAAAATATTGAACTATGTTGTTTTTTGTAGCCCTTTTTAAAATGATACTAACAGATGGCCCACCATTTACAGTCGTACAATCGCTTTGACTTTTGCAAAGTTTACCCGCACATGTAATGTGGGTACTTCACGAAGGGTGAACCATAATTGCTAGATGGAAGATTTGTTGAGATTTTCTACTATGTATTTCATATGCGTGTCAACAACAGTTAAGGTAATCTTCGTTAGCGTCACTCCCATGTAAATATTTGCACCAGTTGCGTTATGGATACGTATAAAGGGGTTACTCACCTGTAACTCACTATTCAGCGGGCAGGTAAGCGTCCTTTAAACAAATTCTCGTGCTCGCATAGCAAATTTTGTTAAATGATGATGGATAGTAAGCAGAAGTAAGCCATGGCATCGTTTTAGTTATTTTTGTAATTTGATGGTGTAAGGCTTAAGAGATATTTGATCGATAAGAGGTTACTGGCGGCATGCACCAAGGGTGTAAATTACTGAACTAATCTATTTTATTTTTTGATGCTGCCTCTTCAGAATTGTTGTAAATTGTTTATATTTGTACACCCGCAACAATTTCCCATTAAACATGACACCACATGAAGAGAAATTCACACGCTAATTTCTGCTGGTATCTTCTACTTGCCTTGATTTCAAGTCCCCCTTACCCTTTTATTTTTGGTCTGTCTGTGGGAGTTGTTGGCATTGCGATTTGTTGTCTAAAATTCGCAGTCATTGTCGTCGTTTTCTGTTTAACGTTGGCGGAAAAAGTATCTATTGTTAAGTTTGCATGTATTTGAGTGTCGGAACTATTTTGCTGATAATTTGCGTACCCTTGGAGGGTCATGTCATTGCCAAGACCCTTACCTTGAGACCTTGGAAAAATTTAACATTTAAACACTGAAATTAGTATGCACACACATGACTAAGTGTGGCAGTTGTTGAGTAAAAAAAAAGTGGTTTCGTTTGATTAAAGAATTTCGTAATGATGAGTAGCTGTGTGCGAGTATATGCATGTATCTGCTAGTGTGAGTGTTTCTATGATGCCGATTTACTTGTGAACTTCTGTGAAGTTAATTTGTTGTTTCCCCTCCGCAATGAAAAGTGAATCAAGGTGGACGTGATTCATGAGGTTACTTGTTGGGGTTTTGCATATTCAAAGTGACATCCAAAGGAAGAGTTGAATTTTGATTGCAAATAGCAATCTGGCTTGCTAATGTTATTCAATTTGTGAAGTATTGTCATTTAAATAAGAATATGAGTATTTTAAATGGTGTCCTGAAAGTTCGTGGTGTTTGGTACAAAACGGAGAAATTTCGTTCGACGCAGCGCTATATCTATCAATTAAGCCGTGTGGTTCCTACCGCCAGGCATGAAGACGGTTCTATTATGATCTGGGGATGTTTCTATTAAACACAAAACAATATTGGAAAAACACTGTGAGCTCGGGACCTGTGGAATATACTATTGGATTGCTAAAGCAATTTACCAAAGGCAACAATTCAAAAACTGGCAGCTAGAATGTCAATAATTTAAATAAAAGAGTAATCGAATTTAAAGGTGGCAATAACAGGATATACCTCACAGAAAATACTCCTATGGATCCAAATCGCGCGATTTAGGTGGCCAATTGACGAGTCCATTACATGAAACGACCCTACTGCTAAATCGTGTTTTCAATTGGCGATATTTTTGTTGATGGTATGGGGTATAGAGCCATCCTGTTGGGACCACGGTGATGTCA
Organism: Volucella inflata; assembly: GCA_928272305.1. Classification (NCBI taxonomy): domain Eukaryota; kingdom Metazoa; phylum Arthropoda; class Insecta; order Diptera; family Syrphidae; genus Volucella; species Volucella inflata. The sequence continues at coordinate 8,313,108 of OV743721.1, read as the reverse complement.
CTCAAATTCGGGAACAGATAATCGTTGATCATCGGATTATATCGGTCTATTGACAGTAACTTGTCATCCGGCCTCATTTTCAAAGTAACAAGGACCTATGAAACCACTGGATACAACGTAAACTAGTGTTCTTACTCCAAATATGACTATTATGTTTGTTTACATATGCTTACGTTCAACTAGAAGTAATTGATAAGGACTTTACTTAACAAAACTTATGGAAAAATTGGGTCAATTTCCAATTATTTTAAAGCTACATAATTGAATATCCGATACAATAAATGACCACGTGGCTTTGCATCTTAGACCAATTGTATCTTAAGAGCTTTGTGACGAAGATCATTAACTACACTTAATTGTCCAGATAGTGGATGAACAAAGGCCTAGTTACTGCGAACGATGACGAATCAATAAGTTGGAGACCTTCTTCGAGACAAGCTTAAACGGTTACGGTATTTTGTTCCGTTCCCATTTCTACTACTATGTAAGTATCCAACACCGTATACTGGGTGCAAAATTCCTTAATAATTCGACAACATCACGTTCAGATAGCAGATGATATCAGAGTTTCGAATTTGGAAATAAATTTCAACTATTTCAAATTATTGCTGTGGCCGCAAGACTGTACTATTTGGACGATTTTGGTCTTAAATGGATGCATACTCATGTTGAAATCTGAGCAAATTTTTCCATACAAGACGTTCAAAATTCGATTCCTTTCCACCAAAAAAAATTAGTTGTTGGATGTTGTCTGAATTGACTTCAATTTCAAAATTGTAGCTGTAGATCGTAACAAGACTCAGTTTCATCAAATTTATGGCAAAATATCATAGATAGGAAGCTGATAGTTTCTTAAAAGATACGGATGTCTAACCAGTCACAAAAGTTGATATATAAAGGTAAAATCAACATGAGAAGCTGTAACAATTACGAGTTTTAGTTAATCAACAGCGCAATGTTAATAAACTTTTTGACAATGAGCCGAGACAGTTACAAATTGACGTATGATGAAGGAGAAACGTTTTTCTGAATTTGGATCATAGACGGCACAATGCTTAAATCATAAAAAACGGCATGTGTTTGATAACTCTGAATCAAAAGTTAAAGAAGGTTAAAAAATAACCAGGGAATTCAAAGTTAAAGTCAAAGTCAACCAAATCGGTGTAGAACCCTCCATTGGTTTTGGATATTATGCAGGATTATCTACTAGAACAGCACAGTGACGATTTCTTTAATTTTCGTCGATGTGAAGTGCTCTTCAAGTGATGACCCTGCAACTCTTGATTACTGGCCTAAGGCTCGAATCAGTCGTATTTACAAACTCCTGTCATTTATTTAAAGTTTGTTTGTTTGTCCCGAATGAGGAAAATTTAAATGTTTAGTACTTACTATAGGCTACCAAGCAAATTACGATGATGATGTCACAAGGATAGTTATAAAAGTGTGACTTAAGTGACCCAAGGCTTAGACCTTTGTTATACACGACAGTCGAGACTGAACTTGGGATGCTTATCGCAGTACATTCACGACGACAGAGAATATCTTAATCTGCCTTCGCTATGTCCTTGACTTTATGTAATAGACGACGAAAACTGAGGAGAAGAGGGTCTGTTATTGTGTTTTATAAGATTTTCTGTAAAAGTCTTATGTAGGTAGATGACCTACATAGCCAAAAGAGACTAAGACTTGAATTCATAAATCGTCCTACAATTTGTCTGTCTGTCTGACATTTTGTCTGTTTCGTCAATGATGTAGGCAGTATATCAGTAAAAACCCAAACACAAGTCCCTAGTTGCTCAAGCTATCCATCTTATCTATCATGGTAGCATCCAACCCTTAATTTTAATCAGATATTGCTCCAAATTACCTGCAACTTCGTATATTTAATTGATTAAATACCCTCTATTGTTCATTTGGCACTGCAGTGAATGTCTGTGTAATATTTCGTTACCAAGCACCTCACCTTTAATTTTCAACAAAAGTATACGATTTTTCACCTATTCCTTACATATGTACATATGCTGATATGTGGAATACTAGGTCTTCGGTGGATGAGATGATACCACCCCGACATAAGGGACTTCCTCAATGGATCGTCATCACCAAAAAATCTCCTACTTCAATTATGATAGATTCTGATGAATTGAAAGTATTACATTTCCAATACTCCGGATCAGAGGCTCGCATCTCTCCCCCTTTCTACAGTCACCCCTTTTAGTTTCTAGCCTTAAGAAGCTATCAACAAGTTTACTAGATAGTGCTGATTCGTATCACTGTATGTGGTAGTATTTTAAAGAAGGTTCAACAAATGATGAGTTATAGGGCACTGTAGAGAGTGAAAGTTCCTCTCAAAATCTTCTCTCCATAAGGAAACAAAAATGGTATACCTGCATGATTGTATGTGTTTCGTATAACAGTAGAACTTCTCTTATTAGAATCGGTTCCAATTGGGAACAATAAAGGAGTGTTACATACATACTATCCCTTAATAAGATGGATTTGTTTGGATAGATATGTCTTACAGGAATCTGATACTTCAATTCTAATTGCTTCACGCGTCCGAGAGTCCTATTCAGTAGCCACGACTTTAATTAAAGCAACATAGACACCTTTACATACGTCATCATTCCAGCCCATTCATTCATAATGTCCATTCTCAGCCACCCAGTTCTGAATCGACAGATTTCGTTGCAATTTGTTCATTACACAAATGTGTCTCCAGCAATGTTTATTTTCTGTTCAAAGAAATGAGGCCATGGGGGAAGGCGGTTGGCATTTAATTTTCAGTTTTCTGTTTAGAAATCACAAATAGTCGTTATCCTTTGCGCACTCATCCTTTTCTTTTGTGAAACAACAACAAAAAAAAAAACTCCTACGTAACAGAAGAAGTGAACGAAATTTTCCACATATTTCGGTTGAGTTATGCATCAGTAAGCTTTCCCATATTTTCCTCCTCAGGTGACACACAAACGGTAAGAAAGTATTCTTGAAAATGTTTCAGAAACAAAAAAACAAAAATACATAAAATGTAGTCATCCCGGTTTGACTGAAGGAGGAGAGAGTCAAATAACTTCTTGAACAAGTGTTATAACAGCAAATTCTCAACTTCCCAATACCGAAGGAGGAAAAAGGAAAAGCCAAATGCCAAAAGCCAACGGCAGAAAACTGAAAGCCTCTGGAGCAGCATTATATCTATCTACACGACTGCTTATCTTGCAGAGAAAACCTTCAGTGATAACGCCCTTTCTAAGCAATTGCCTACTGATTGGTTCAAATAGTTTGAAAGATTTTCCATAGAAGGATACAATTAAGGATCCACCCCTCAGCGCACACATTCAAACGAGGGTTGTGCCACGATTTCATTTCATACAAGGATAACTTGCAATGCGGGTAGTCAACTCTTGTACATGTTGCAAGCCAGAAACTCTGAACTAGCTGAGGAGACCACCCCTAGCACAGATCCTCTTCTACACAAATAGCGCAGCCAACCAAACGTTGAGTATGAGTAAATCGTTGTGCAAAGATTCAACCCCTGTGTAGTGCGCATATGTTGAGAATGTTGCTTCTTCTTAGTTTTTTGCTAATTCTGCTGTTGCGTTGTGGGGTTTTATTTTTTTTTTCTGTTTGTTTCTCTCTCTGTTGGTAGCGCGAGATAAATTTACATTCCCATATAAAGCTCAAGCATCACACTTATCTACCCCTGATAGCTGCCGTCGATGCCTAGAAAAGTCATATCGTAAAAATCATACACCGCATACCAACCACCTTTTCGAGTCTAGTATGTATTGGTGGTTGCTTATACTCCCACTACGAATTGGAAATTGTGTTGATTTGTTGTTAAATGTTGCAGCAACTCACTAGCATCACATATGTCGGCTATTTGCTGTATCTGTATCTGTATCTCTAGTTTCTCTTTTTTCGTATCATATTCGTATGGTACTCGTATTCCTTGCATTTGATTTTGAACGTCGCAGTCGCAACATATACAAAAAATTTTATCTTTACCTTACCGTGTCATCAAAGTTGCCATTTGCGTTGTTGTTTGAGTTGCCGTTGTCGTTGTCGCCGTCGTCATCGTCAACGTCATCCCATCATCATAATCATCGTCGTCATCGTTGTCATCGTTGTTGTCGTCGTCGTCGTTGTTGCCGTCGCGCCGTTTTTAGCCGTTCTCGTTGTCGTTATCGCTGTGTCACTGTTGCCATCCAATCACATACCATTGTCGTTTTGGTTATGAGGTGGTTGTGCGAAACGGCTCTGTACAAGTTGTTCCATTCGTTCTTTTGTCGTAATTCTGCCAATTCTGTGCATCGCCGTAACAACCACCACGCACACCTTAATACTCATATTCTACATCGTCGCGTATTCTTTTCGAGTTTTACCAATTTTTTTTAATTTTTAAAATTCTACGGATTTTTCAAAATTCTTCAACCTTTCTCTCTTCTTGAGCCACGAATAGAAACAACAGATACCCAAGTCTCCTGCGCGAGTGTCAACAAATTGTAAACATTTTCAAATTATTTCCGTTTTAACGTATCGTGTTACAATCGTATCTCTTGCGGTGAAAGTTACTCTAAAATATATTAAATGGAAAAGAAAATTAAAGTGATGTCCTTACACAAGGATTTTGTGTAAAAGTTCATTTAAAAAAAAAGTTGCCCACCCTTTTAAGTTATACAAAAAAAAAAAAAACGAAACGAAATCAATTTCTAGTTTTCAATAGTTTTTTGGCAGTACTTGTTACTTCGAAAATATGGATTTATCAACAGCATATCGTTACAATCAAAACATGATGGAATATTACACATGTAAGCGCCTCAAAGGACATTTTCTTAATTTACATTCTGAATAATCATAGTCCATCCCGTGTGAGTGTGTACGCAAAATACAAATTTTCTCAAAATTTGTTGAAAGGATATCTTAAGACCTTGGCCCTAGCGACAAAGAAAACTTTTATTTTTTATTTTTTTTTCTGCACAAAAAATTTATTTTTTTATTTTGGATTTTAGTAGAGTAACGAGTTAATATTTTTACATCAAAATAATTGCGATTGGGACAAGGGAAATGATACCAATACTTGAAGGAGTACCCGTATTGATAAAAATCAAACAAATCAGTGTTTGTATATGCAATCCGGCAATATTTGTTATTAAGTCGATATGATGACATTTACGGTTTTTCTAAAGACGCACGGTAAAAAATTTAACAGACTACAACCTGTGACACCGTCTAGTGTTTTTGTTTAGCAATATGTCCACTTATCGACAAATCCGTCTTTTTAACGTATTTAGTCGCTATATATCCGATGAACGAATGCGTTCGAATTCTTCACCTACAACAACTATTCCTTTAAGACTGAGCAAAACTGAAAGAACAGAAAACAGAACTTTTCAACCAGTTCTTGAACTTTAATTAACAATGGAGCGACTCTGGTCGACCAAAGAATTTAAGCACTTTTTCGTTTCCCAGAGAAGGATAACTTCAAAACTTTTGACAAATAAAAATGTGTTTGAAATTCATAGATTTGATCTTAAATTTGTGTAAAATTAATAAAATAAACTTGGCTCTCTTTAGTTTTCATACTAGAGGAGAAAATATCGCATATTCTTAGGCCGTTGGCATCCATTATTAGTGACACAATGTAGTGTCTTGAGTCTTTGTTTTAATCCAAGCAAATATCCAACGAATTTCTTTCTATCTTCGCATCTCATTAACAGTCCAAAAATTATCAGAAGAAGCGTCAATTCATTTCAGCTTCCTATCCTATCCTAAGCCGTCTTCGTCTTCGTCTTCTTAATAGGACACTTAACGTTTGTGCAAAAGAATACTATGGCCAGAATGACATACATATTCGAATTTTTTGAGTTCTAT